>JAYDZK010000001.1:31091846-31171559 GCA_034509185.1 Euphonia xanthogaster
GCTGTGAAGTGTAGGCAGATACCTTGTGTACCACTTTCTTACCTCCTCAGTGAATTCCCACCTGTAATGGTAAGGTCTTGCTTTGTTTAATTGAGTGCCAAAATACAAGAAGGACAAAAGTCATGTAATTAAAAAATACCCTGAACTTCTTCCATTGAATGATTTGAACATCCTTGTCCTCACTGACACAAATTGAAGAAGAAAACCTCAGGTTCCATGAGAATCAACAAAACAGCCTTTGTGAAATCATCAGTCAGCTGCTGTAGTCCATCTTTTCATCGGATTTATGTCTGCCATCCATCCTGTGTTCAGAAGTGTTATCTTCTTTCTCTTTGGCAAATTTCCAGAGCACAGCAAAGAAAATGCCTCAACAGATGGAGAAAAAATATATCTGTTCATCTGTAGGAGGCATTTTTGCTCACTGATAACAAAGAGCTAAAAATGAGAAACTTTCGCAGAATAAAGGACAAGAGCTAGTGGTGAAGGATGAGGAAGAATAAAACCTGCCAAGATGACTTGGTTCTTAGTGAGTTTTTGTTGGGTTTTTCCTGTTTATTACTGGTACACATGACTTCTTGCTTTGCAAAAGACACAGTCTGCAGGTACACATGATTTATGCTGTGCACTTAATGGATGACTGGATCTTTTCATTTATGGACTTTGCAGCAACAATAAAAAAACCTGTAGGTTAGTTAATGAGCTTTAGCGGTCTCAGGCAGTTAACACTACATGTTAACTGATATTATCAGAGTTGCTGCTGTAGGTTAAGCCATAGATTCTGCAGTGAAATGCAAACTGATTTCTTCAATGAATTCATTCCAACTACTTTGTTAGCTACTTCAAGATTTTGGAGACTTCAGAAAAGCTTTTTCACTCTACATTTTATTAGGCCTAAAGACAAATTTATGTTTTTAAATGTCAAAGTTATTGTTTCTGGTAACCACAGCAAGTATCTCTTCCAGCCTGACATGTTAACATCACATCTATGCTATGAGTGTGTACAGGCCCACAGAAGCAGTCTTCCTCTTCAGCTGCAGAGAGTTCACTCCATGCCCAGAGGAACGGTGGAGTGGAGAGCCCCTTGCTTGGCCCATTTCATATCTGGTCTTCAAACTACATAAACTCTGCTGGTGGAGAATGAAACTTCAACCCATTTTCCCCAACCAAAGCAAAATCCCGCTCTGTTTTAACACTTTTCTGGACACACAACACCAGTTAAGTATCATTTGCCATAAATATATGATGCATGTCAAAGGTTCTTTTCACTTACTGCAACAGTGATGGAGATCTGGTTCAACACTGACCAGAGAAGACTTGCAGACTTCAAATTTTTCAACAGCTTGGTGTTTCATTCAAGTTTTCTGAGATCTGCCCTGATATCTTTATCCTTCATGCAATTCCCATACACTGCCCCAGTAGCACACTGAGGAGGTTTTTGCAGACCCAAGACCTAGGCTTTCATTTATCACTCTAAAAAGAGAAAACTTGCACCAAAATGTTCAACATTAACATTTGAGCAGTTGAACAGCCAGAAAAAATGAGGAGGTTAATTTAATTTTTTTCTCTCCAGATTACTGCTGGGTTGGAGGACTGAGACAGGACAAAAAGGGAAAAGACACAAGATATGGAAAGAACGAGACTGATTATTTACATGAATATTTACATGAATGACTCTGTAAATTGCTGTGGATGTCACATAGCATTACAGACTGTTACATGAATGGAAAATAATCCTGAAATTTGAGACCCATTTTTTTATTGTTGGCTTGGAATAGTGCTATGGGCTTCAGTTTATCTACTTATTATATTTGATTCCACAAAAATAAACAATACAACATTCAGGTTGCATTGGAGACAGTCTGAGCCCTTCAGGTACAAAACACTGTGGGCACTGAGCTATTTTTAAAGTTTCTTGGTGTTCTGCTATGCTGTTTGAAAGCTGCTTTTCAGTTCAGTCCAGCATGACACAGGACCTGGTCCTATATTGCATTACATTCTCCATAGGTTGCAGGAGATATTAAACCTCAGATGGTCCACATATGGTTTTGAATCTGCATCTTATGGGTTTAGTAGTTGTTTCTGTTGCATTCCCTACCAGTGCAGCAATAGTTCTACTCTGTTGGACTAGACATCCTCTCAAACCCACAGCTATGCTTTAAATTTATAGCATTGGGCTGTTGGATCGTGGAGGCAGGACTATACAATATTCTGAAGGATTGTTCCTATTGCTTTTCAGCAAGGTGCTCTGGTGGTCTTTTATTTTAAAAAATGACCAAAAAGCTTTCCCTTCCTGCCTTTGGCCCAGGAATCACCTGAACCCAGGACTTATACAGGTAAGCAACAACCCATGAACCATGATAGGGTTTCTGAGCATATTAATTTGAGCTGACAATCACACAGAACTCTTTTCAGTATTTAGAACACAGAACTCTTTTCTGAATTTAGAATATTCATCTATATTTAAAACAAATAAATATAAAGGAAAATAAATAATGCCTTCTTTACAGACTGTATGAGTAACTAACAATAAGATAGAAAATATTTTATGAATGGAATATGTACCTTCAGACTTAGTTTATTCCAGAGAAAAAAATTTAAATACATATTGTTGGGAAAAAAAAAATCTGCATAACAAAACATTCTCTTAGTTTGCAAGCCTTTCTACATAGCTACAGTGTGATTCTGATCTGTTCATTCATCTAGAGTTTGTAGGTACTGGTGTAACAAATAATGATAATAATAACCTTGGTCATGCATTATTGAAGCTAATCTTATAAATCCCAGTATTGCAAATAGAAAAAAAAATAGGTTCTTGATGATTTCCATTAAAAGTATAAAGAAATGCTTTGAAAGTATAAAAAAATGCATAACTACACATCAGAGTACACATATATAAATTTACTTTTAGGGGAAAAGTTGACACACGAAACTTCAAAATCAGCATTTCCATTTCATAATTTCTATATTATTCAAGTTTATCTTGTTTCAAATTAGCTCATACTTTACATGTGCTTTTGTCCCTATGTAAAAATACTTGTGTTTTCTTCTTTGATGATGGATTCAATCAAATCTTTTTCCAAACAAAAGAACAAAAATTCTATACAGTCTTAGAAGTCAGTTTTTTCTTCTAATCTCAAAAAAAAAGGTGATTATCAACATTCATTTTATTTGCTGTGAATAAATTATTCAGATCTTGTTTACCATATTATTAAATTTTAATTCTTCTCTTGCATTTTCTCAAATGTAAACAAACCTGTGGCAGAACAAAACACTGCTTAATTATGGCAGCTTCAATTGCTCAGCAAAAGAGACATTTCAGAGAGGAATTTTTAGATTGTCTAATTCTTCCCCAAAGGCAAACTTAGCTTTCTCAAAATTATTGCCTATCCATTTTATTAGAAATCCACAAAGGTAAATTTTCTAAAGATCTTACAATAGAGAGCATTTCAGCTCTTGATTTTTTTTTCAATGAAGATAATTGTATATAGTGAAATTTTCCTTTGTTTAGCACTGCCCAGAAACCTGTGTTAAAAGTGATGGGACATTCATATGAGCCTGTACACAAAGAAAGAACACAAAAAAGTACCAAAATGCCACTGGGCAGCTTTGGATCTTTTCAGCCTTAATGATTCTATGATTCCATTCTGTGATTCTATGAAGTGGCACTCACAGGGCTTTCTGGAAGACAAAGCCTCACACGGGTAACACAGACTCAGCAAACCAAGTCCATATATCACCTTAACTTGCATAACACATGGATTGTGCTTTCCCAGGAGTCTCAGACAAGCAAGATGGTGCATGCAAATGGTCCTGCAGACCTGCGAGATGAGGCAATGACCAGTTCCTTATTTTTGCATTGCTTCCACTGAAAGAACTCTAGTGACTAAGAAGTGACATCTGGTCCCAGCTCTAAGACAGTGGAGGAAACCTCTGCCTGCTCCTGAGGAGTCAATATATTAGCACAGCACTCTGTGATGGTGAAATGTGAACTAGCAGAAGTCTGGGTTGCAGTTAGGAGTGTAACTGCAGAATATACATTGATGGGTAAGTTGTCTGAAATATTAAAAACAAGTGTGACCACAGTGGGACTAATTAGTGAGTCACAGACCTAGGTAAACATATTTGAACAGTTTGTAGGCTAGCTTGGACCACAGGAAGAACACTCATGAACAGTCCTCAGCTCTTGCTGACGTGCCTGTAAAAGTTCATTGCATGGACTATCAGTGACTCAGGGCGCCGGGGTGTTGAGTGGTCAGTTGGAATTTTTCAGTATAAGTGTTGAGAAACTTGGGGAAAATAGATGAATACATCAGAGCCAGAGCAGGACAGTTGCTGTAAATGGAGCAAATAAACAGCGTGTTACTGGAACAGGGCCTCCTACAAGCATTGTGGTTTTTTGCTTAATGTGTTATATTCTCATTTCATATGCCTAAATTTATGGACAATGGAGAAGATTTTTGTTCATATTTAGCAATCATTGTAGAAGGAAGAAAAAGAAGCCTAAGATTCTGTCAGCAATATCCAGCTGTAATCTTGCAATCACAGCTTCTCAGAAAAAGTCTCGCTCTATCAGAAAATACATGTGTGGTCCAATCTTAGCCAGAACATTTGTCTGGAATTCCTCTGATATTCTCATCTAAGACTAATGTTTATGACTGCTTTTGCACAGCCTTAGGGGCCCTCCGTCCTACCAAGAATTCTTTTTTCATGATGGCAAACTAAAGGACTCTAGCTGTAACCAAGTGATCTGCTACTCCACTCCAATATTAAAGTGGAGTAGCAGATCACTTGGTTACAGTTATTATTAATATTGGTGTGACACATACTTCTGATACACAAAATAGACCTGTTCTTCAGCAAAAATTTGTATCCCCTAAATTTGTTGAAGAATAGCATAAGAGAGTAGGCTGCAGAGAGCTGTCTGCTTGACATTCAGACCTCAGTGAAGAAGCTCCTGCAATTTTTTTTCATTCTGGTGTCCTGCCTTTGGAATTTTCTTGTGCCAGTAGCAAACAATAGACCTCCAGAAAAATAGCACACTTCAGGGCTGGATCCTCAGGCACAAGCTAAGGGACAAGTAGTGTCAGGCTCTAAGTGAGAGCTGAATGCTGCAAAGAATTTAGCAGAAATAATCTAATAGGGGCTGCTGAGAGAACCCAGAGGTGAAACCCTGCAGAGGTGCCAGAGCCCTCAGAAGAGCCCAGAAAGCTCTTACTGCCTCTCTATGATCCACTCCAGTATGTGCACGTGCAAATTGAAGTTAAAATATAATAAAAGGGAAATTTCTACCCCTGCTGTGCCTCAGCACAAAATAACTCTTGCACATCTTTTTTGGATTATCAAGAAAACACAAGAAATGAAAGGAAACACAAGAATTGAACTTTTAAACACTATTTAAGAAGGGATTAGTTTACTTTGTGATTTTTGCATCTAAGGACTTGGACAAGAAAGGTAAGGAACTTAGAGAGCTGAGTGACCTACACCCACCAGTGGTGTCACTCCTAAAAAGTGATTTCCAAATATTCCTTCTTCCCGTGAACTGTCACTTGAAATTTGAAGTTTCCATGTGTACTTTGACAATGCAAATTTTTCATGTAAACTTCACAGCTAATAAAGGGCTAACAGAGATGCCATGCCAGTTGGAAGGGATGGAGACTTTTTATCACGCATCTAATTATAACATGTGCAGTGCTTTCAAAACCTGATAAGAAATATTCATTTCAAACTCTCCATGAGCCTGAAATAACCTAAAAAACCCCTTCGGTGTGTTGCATTTGCAAATCTAAATGTAGTGCACAAGTCCATGGTGTTTAAATTGTTGCTGAAGAGGAACCCAAATCCAACCTCAGACCTAACCCCCACTGTAATTTTGTTTTGCTATTGGGAATTTCTGTCTGGACAATTTCAAATACAAGTGACCTTTCCCTGGAACTCTTTCCCCATGACATTTAAATAAAACTTCCCCTAAAATTCAAGTAATAAACAGGGCTGCATAACTGCTACAATTCTGAGGCTTGGTTATTAAAACAAATCAAGAAGCTGTGAGGAGAGCTGAAAAAATGTTATTTTCCATGTGCATTTCTCTCCCTAATATTTTGCCTTGTTTTGAGTAAGCTTAATATATTTCATTTTTAATTCAGTTCCAGTGCTCTATTTTATTGCAGTAACATTTATTAATTGGTATTTCCATATATCCTCCTTTTCCCAGCATAGATTACTTTTAAGTAAATGTAGGAATATCTAGAAAAAATATTGATAACAATTTCTTATTTAATCAAACTTGAAGTGAATTTGAAAAAACTTTTCCCTTCCAAACTTCTATGTTAAAAGAAATCTCATATTTGTTAAAAATGTTCCCCACACCAGGCTATGTGCACCTGTCTGACTGACATTTTTATTTTAAAGCATGCGATTTTAATGCTGTGTGCTCAATGACACCATTCTCAGACCATAATTTATGTTGCTAATAATGTGCTTCTGCAAAAAAAAAAGTCCAAGGTGATGGTGAAGGAAAGGTTTGGTTGTCAGATGCCATGGCAGCAAGAGGGATTCAACAGCAGGAGCACAGGGTGAAGAGGAAAGAGCCAGCTGTTGTTATGTGTTATGTTCCTCCATGAAGGGGGAAGACAGAACCTCTCCTGCAGTTTCAGCTCTTTCCCCTCCAACCAGGGTGCTTTTTCTTGAACTGTGACACCAAGCTGAGGAGTTAGGATGCCATTTTGCAGACTGAAAGCTCAACACGGCAAAGACTGTCTGATTATTTGGACTTATCCGACACTCAGCACAATGGAGGCTCAAGAGAGGCTGTGGTCTGAGGACAGTGCAAACAATCATTTAAATAACTCCACACGTGCAGGAAAACCATGCTGGAAAGTTTAATTGCTGTGACAGCACCAATGAAGGCTCAGGTAAAAGTCTATTTAAATTCCAACACTGCATTAGCAATCTGGGACAATTTTCCTTGTACGTTCACATCTCAAGTGTATTTTAGATGGTCTGAAAAAACAACCCCTGCTGTCAAGTATTTCAGCTTTGCTGCTATCCAATATTTTTATTCCAAACACACATTTTTAAGTGCAGATAGGGCTAAGTGACCAGCAAATCTGATTACTGCCAGTGCATAATGCCTGACATCCTTTATGCACTTGGTTCTTGACTCAACACAGTGGGGGTTAATGGGAGCTGTAAGGCTAATGCCCCGTGCAGCAGGTTGAGAGCACGCCTCTGAAAATTAACATGGTAGGCTTTCCATCTCCATGAGGCTGCCTTGCTGGCTATGACAGTGATAGGTGCTGTGTAATACCGAGATAGATCAGACCATGGCACAGGCAGAAATCCTGTCACACCAATGCAGACGTTCTTAAGGACCAAAGAGGTTTGGAAGAGGTCTCCTCTTCTTCTCGTCCAAATAATTTGAATATTATTTTAAAAATCACACTGATTTAAAAAAGAGGTGGCGGAAAATTACCACTACAAAGGAAGATTTTCTTTCAGTCATCACAAAAAGGATGGCTGTGGAGCGAAAACAATAAATACAGTGGGAGCTATATTTTATTCTCTGGGTTTTCCACATATTCTACTAATAATCTTAAGGACAGCCACATTTCTTTCTTCTAACCCTACTGCAGGATCCAGTGAAATTATTAATTGTTCAGGGAAGGGGTGATGCCTTGCTATGTGTCTGGTACAATGGCCAATGAACATATGCTGGTATTTCTAACAGCTCCACTGTGAGAGTTGCTGTAAGAATGTCTCGGTGAGAATATAATGCTTGCCTTGTGTGGGACGTCAGGCTAGATAATTTTAATAGGCCCTTCTGAACATGAAATATATTATCAAACAAAACCACAGTGATACAGGCAGCAATTATTTTCATAATGAGAACTGGTAGTTGTGTGGACAGCAATGAGTAAAAATAAATGAGATCTGTAGACTAATAACAGACTTCTGTAACACTGAGAAGAACAAATACTCCTGTAAACAGAATTGGTATTGCCACTACTTCACATTCATGCAGCATTTTGCAGAGTTGTTACTTCATTTTGGGGAAGGAGCAGGAACAGAACAGAGATTCAGTGGTTTCCCAGCATGCAGTGATGCACTGGATAAAGCTCCGGGATCACCTCTGCCAGCCTGTCTTCTCCCCTCTCACCTCTTGTACAACTGGAACAGAGCACTGGTGAGGTTCCCTCTCCTGACCCGCACTGCTCCCATTCTCACGATCCTGGGTGACACCCTGGGGACCTCTGACTGTTATGTTCCCTCCAGCATCAGTGCAAACTGCCAGAAAGTCCCTCCAGCTCCTGCTGGCCCCATTTCAGGTGTGCTGTTTTTATCATGGCAGGTAGGAAAAAGCAAACATTAAATCAGTCATGTGATGACCTTTACCTGCAGCTCCACCCTTTCTCTGAACACATCCTTTTGACAAACCCTCTCTCAGAAGTTACCAGCACTGGTACACACTTGGGGTTGTGAGAGTGTCATTGTGCATGCCATAAGAGAACAACTCAAAATACTTTTTTATTGTCCTAATTGTTTCTTACTCTTTCTTCACTGGCCTTAATTGAATTTACATTGACTTATTTTGCTCAGAAAGCTTGCTACTTCTGATTTTGGATTATTGGGTTTTGCCTTACATCAGTAGACACATGCATCCTCACTGAGCAGCTTTCCTCTTACCCTTAGTGGCTACTGGAGACCCATTTGCAGATGCTATGTGAAGTGTCTATAAGGCCTGGAGCCAAGTTCTGAGCTGATGTAAATAAGGAGCTGTACTGATTTTCACCATCATTTGCTATGACACTAAATTTCTCCTTTCTCCTGTCCCTGATACAGGATGCCACATGCAATAACAGTAAAATGCCGGGAAGATTAAAGGCCCCTTCTAGTAACCTTTTGCAATCAGATTTACTAATTGGGCCATGGGACTCACAAAACAGTGTGGTTCTACCTCAACTACTAATTATCAGGCACTCAAATCCCAAATTAGACCTTATACAGAGGATTGAAGTCTTAGAGGGACGTGATTCTCTTCTGTCATTTTAAGGAAACAGACCCTTTCATACACTGTATGTATAAAAATGGGAAGAAGATGACAGGAGCAATTTTGGTTCCTTGCTATTAACATTCATGACACTCATGCTATCTGAAAAAAAAAAAAAAGAAAAGAAAAAAGAATTCTGCTACAATAGGGATGTTTTGGCAGTCTCAGAACTACTGCACTTATAAAGGGCTATTAATAGATTAAGATCGTGTCTACTGTACTCCCAACAGTTACCTAAGGATCTTGAAGTGTACTCGTAATAATAGCAATGCTCAGCACTTACAGAGTTTTACATCTCCAAAGTACTGTACAAACATTAACTAATTGATCATCAGCTCCACAGTGATCTGTCAACATTAATCAGAAACACATTTTGAAAGAGGACCAATCCTGTTTTTTAAGTGTTCAGGCTGCATATCTATTCAGTAGAGGCTGAGTGCCTTCATAGCACAAAATTCAGTGTTACAAGAAACATCTGTCATGGATGTCCCATTTTCACATTTTGACCTCATGGGAAGAAATATTACAAGGCAGAGCATTTTCTCAGGAGAGGTTTTTGTATTGCATATGAAGGCGTTATTTGCAATTTTTAAAATATATGTATTTGGACTAATCTGTAGTAAAGAGGGCACTGATGAAAATTTATACAGTGTGTTTTTTTGGTAATTCTTGCGTTGTAGATGAACATTCTTTGGCCATATTCTTAGAAAATTGGATTTTACAAAGAGAGCAAAGTCCTTCACTGGTGTTTTTACACCTGCAAAGCTGGTTGCCTTTGATTATGAAAATGAAGTGGACCTAAAAATAGGAAATATAGGTTTTTTATTTTATTTTTATTTTTGATGGATCACTGTGTCATTTCATTGAGATGACAAAGGGAGACAAATTTCAGTTTGACTTTTGCATTTTATAACATTCGAGAGGTTGTGGAGATATGTCTTCAGCACAAGGCCGAGCTGTTGCATCAGTGTCCTCATACCAAAACTGACATAAAGGACTGCCACAGAAATCACTTCCCCTTGGTGAACTAGTTTATATTTCCTAAATAACAAAGGAAACAAATTACTAGATGTTAAGCCTTATCTGATAATGATGAACTTGGTAACTACCTGCAATACACATAGACACAATCACACTGAGATGCTGTCCCCCTTCTGCATCCCAAACTCCACTAAAAGAATTGTATTAATAAACAGAAAGTCAAGCTCTCCGGAGAGTTTTATTTACTTATCTGTCCTTAAGCAGACATAAAAAATTTGTGTGGATGTATCTATAGATATATGTGTGTGTTTTTGTATTTATATATCTGATTTGGTCATATAATATTTTTCTGAATGACCTGATCTCTCTCAGCCCAGAAATGCAATGATACAAAATGTTGTTTTCTTGTTTTTATACAGTATGGAGGTATTTTTTTTTTTTTAATTTCGGTGAGCTTTTGCTTTGTTTTGTTTTGTTTTGTTTGGGTTTTGGTTTTGTTTTGTTTTGGCTTTTTTTCCCTGAACACTTTTCTGTTCATTTCCATATAGGAGTTTCTGTCATTTGAAATGTGGGAAATATATTAATGAACTCCAGCTGTAGTCTAGTGTAGGGTAGAGTATGAGAAAAGAATAAAATTCTTTAAGGTTTCTCATGCATTTAGATATTGGATGCTTGATTGTTGTAATCTTATTATAATTATACTTTCAGGGAGGGTTTTCACATGTAGTTTATTAGATTTTGAAAAATTACAATGGTGAAAAACAAAGCAAAATCTCATCCCTTGACATAGTATTAAAACCTACATGATTCATAGTCAGGATTGGAGACGTTACTTACATCCAATTAAATTAAAAAATAAGAACTTCTGAGTGGTAACCTAAAAGATTTAATAACTATAAACATTTTATAAGAATTTTCTTCTGGGTTTACTACCTTTTTGTTATGCAGTTGCTGTTGTATAACTCTCTTGCTGGATCCCTTTTCTCCTTGTTAAACTTTCTTCTCCCTTGCTTTCTTGATTATACTTTCCTTCCTTGTGTGTAGTTTTTTCTCACGTAGACCATGCGTGTATCAGGATGATGTTTTTACTGGGTGTAATGTGAACACAGCACCCATGTAGGTGCAGACGAACACTACAGCTCAGTGTTAGCAGGTCAGAGAAAGCACAGATGTTTTTGCTAATCCTTAAATTGTGGTACATGCCACAAATACCATGTAAGGCTGAATCTCTGTCCTCTTTTATTAACTAGCACTCTCAGTCTGGAGCCCAGGGATGCTGGAGGACATCCTCCTCAGGTTCTGCGTGTTCCTGACAAAACTTGTCCCTCACAGCACTGCAGAAGGAATTTCTGCCGTTTCCACTGGCAAGGGTGACATTAGGATTTTTAGCTTGTTCCCTACCACAGGAACACATTTAGTGATTTGTGGGTTCCTCTTTTTAAATTTCTAACCATCACCTCCTGACCACGAACTGCTCTTTTGCTTAAGGGCCACTGATGCGCTCCCTCAGTACCACACAAGATAAATGAAAGAGGCAGAAACAGAAGAGCAGGCAGCTCTTCAAGAAGCATTTGGACAACTCTCCCAGGCACAGGGTGTGACTCTTGGGGCTGTCCTGTGCAGAGCCAGGAGCTGGATTTCAGTGGTCCTTGTGGGCCACTTCCAACCTGGCATATTCTAATATTCTATGATTTCACAGAGTTCTGTCGCTAAAGTAAGGGATAGCAGCAAGAGCAGAGCTGTGTCTTCTAAGGCATGGTTGGCGCACCTTTTGCAAGTCCCATAAACCTTTATGCTTCAAATGTGAAATGCAGGGTTTCCACTGGTAAAATCTTTTCAGGCTGTTAGAAGGAGTAACATGCCAGTAAACCAGCTGCTAGCAGGTGTGCAGACTATCTGTGCGGGCTGATAGAACCAAGCAGAGGCTCATTCCCCGCTCACACAACACCAGTAGTATGAATGGGTTCTCTAGTTGAACAAAAATATCAGCCTTTCTTAACTGCTGTTTATTTTTCCTAATAATTTCCTGTTATGACTCTGCTAATGAAAGGATCTTGTTCCAGTCCTCCCTAGACTTCTAGCCCAGAGTCAGCCTTTCAGTTTCCTCCTTTGTTATTCTGTTTCAGTGTGTTCTTTTGAAGCCTCTTGTTTCCCTTCAATAACTCCAGGTTTGCTTTTACACACTTCTCCTCAGACATAATCCCTCCCAACCAATTTTGTTCTTCCAGTCTGTTTTATTCACTCCTGTTTGTTGTCTGGCCTCAGTTTCCTCATCACCCTTGGACCTACAGTGATGTTATACCTTTCTCCTGAATCCTACACCTTGTGATGCACACACAATACTCAGCTCACTTGCTTCCCATTACCTCTCTCTATATTCTTAGTTCTTCCATTTCCAGGGCCACTCCTCTTAATAATTTAATTCCCTAGGTTGTCCTATTTCCAACCTGTTTTTGACTCAAATAAATATCTCTTCCTCCCAGCTTGACTTCTAGTAGAGAGAGAGGACAAATATTTTTCAGTTGTTGCACAGCCTGGATCATACCATGCTAAGAAAAGACAGACATGTCCTTAAAGGACTACCTGGTTTGTACCTCAAGGGGTGTGGAAATTCAGGGTGCTCTTGTGCTGTGTTATGGGCACAATGAAAAACCCCTCAGGCTGGCTTTAGAATAGAAAGCAGTATGACAACATCAAAAAGGTGACGACTTTGAGGGTTGCCACTTTCAGTCTCAGCATGATCCCTATATAATTATTCTTTCCAGCACTTTTTTTCTCCCCATCTAACTCTGACCTTGCTTAGGTTTCCCCAACACATCACTGAATCATCCTGATCATATATGCCCTCCATTCTGTGGGGGATGAGCTGCATTAGATGAGCTCAGGGAATGATGAGACACCCAAAGAAGCTTCTTGGCTCTTCAAAGAATCACATAACTTTTAAATTACCTGTTTTAAGTTACATGTAACTTTCAAGAATGTGTTTTGATTGTTTCTTGGCATGTACTTGCAGACTGGTGTCGCAAAGAATCAAAGGGTACCCAAAGCCAGTAGGAATTATTAGACATCTCATGAAGGTCTGTCTTGCTCACTGTGTTTCCAAATAATCAGTGATTTTCAGATAAGCTTCCAAGAACTGAGCCTCTCCTGTGGAGCATATCCAAACCTCCAAGGACTGCAAAAATCCAGCAGACAGTGAAATTCCTGGCAGTTATGAGAATCCCAGCTTCAAGTAATACAATGCAATTTTTTTTTCTAATCCCAGATGAAGTCTGAGAGTGAAAATGAAATGAGAAGCTCTCTATTGGAGACTGAGTCTGGCTGTAAGTCTTAAACACCCTTGGAGGGGGCATTTTTTATGTTAAAAATGTGTTTTGCCAGTCAATTGGGAGCCATCTATGTATCACTTACAAATTCTGTTGAGTCTATGAGCTGTCTATATTTCTACTTTTGTGCTATCTTTTAGTGCGCTTGTTAGATGAAATAACATCAAGCCTGTAGGTTAAAGGGAAAACGAATACAGATCCTCTGAAGCCCAGGTCAGACATCTCTCCATTAAGACAAACTCTCCACATGCTGCCAGTTAATAGTAGATTTTTTTTTTTTGCTTGATGTCATGTCAAAATACAGGTTGAATCAATGAAGCAGAACCAAAGCTTTAAGGTTTTAGCTTTGAAATTTCCCAGCACTGATACATGAAATGGATACTATGAAATTATTCTGTTTACAGTTCTATACCATGGGATAAAAATAGATTAGTGAATTTTCACAGAGAAAATGAAGCCTCTTTTCTCTTTGTTTTGACTGAGTGCTGAATGCAGCAGAAGCACCTTTTTATTTAGTGTAGTCTCATGATTGGCTACACTCCTATTCTGTAATTAAAAAAACCCAAACCCATCAACACCCAAAACCTTGTTCAGAAAGAGGGCTTTCTGCCAGACAGTCTTTTTTGTGTGGATAACAGAGCAAATTAGACATAAGCTTGCAGTGGCAGCACAAAATACCTGGGTAATTTCAGAAAAGTTTACCTTCAATCTTTAAAGGAGAAGCATTGTGATGCTGAAAATTGTCACACATAAATTGCTATTTCATCTCTAGAGCAAACACAGACACAGAAGAAAATGTATTTTAAATAGGGTGAATTCCAAGGTGCGATAAATGATGTTTTATCATGGTTTCCATTGTAGAAAATGCAGAGAAAGGAGCATGAGCATGTCCCTGGCAGTGCAGAAGCCCCGTGTGGTTTGTCCCTGTTAAGGTGAGGGCTGTGTGGTGACCTGTATGTAAGACTTGGAGTCAAGAATTGCAACCTGGTTTTTGTTCTGATATCCTTGAGGCTCTAGGCAGGGAAGAAATTTCATTTCTTGCCTTAAGTATTGTTATTTTTAGAATGTGCATGAAAATGTTTTCCTGTGTTAGAGGGCAGATTTGAGGGTTAAGACTCAAAACTGAGAAGCTGAGACTGCTGATAGGGAAACAGGAAATATCGCTATCCTGCCTCGAGCATCCAATTCCACTCCTTGTGCGATGGCAAATTACTTTTGATTGATTCAAAGTTCATATCTCAACCCAGGTTGTCCTTTGAACCATGCAATCCTAACAGACACAGATTTGAAGGCACAGTTCATAGGAATAAAGAATCATAGAATGGTTTGAGCCAGAAGGGGCACTAAAGACCTCTTGTTACTATCCCCCCGCCTTGGGCAGGGGCATCTTCCACTAGACCAACTTTTTCAGGGCCCCACGCAGCCTGGCCTTGCGCATTTCCAGGGATGGGGCAGCTGCAGCTTCCCTGAGCAACCTGTTCCACACTCCCAATGAAGAATTTCTTCCTAATCCCAAATCTAAACCTACTGTCTTTCAGGTTAAAGCCATTCCCCCTTGTTATATCACTACATACCCCTGACAAAAGTCCCTTCCCAACTCTCTTATAACCCCTTTTAGGTACTGGAAGAGATTCTAAAGTCTTCCTGGAGCTTTCTCTTCTCCAGGCTGAACAAACTCAACTCTCTCAGCCTGCCTCCACAGGAGAGGTGCTTCAGATCTCTGACCATCATTGTGACCATCCTCTAGGATTCCACAGACCCACGTCCTTCATGTGCTGAGGGCTCCAGAGCTGGATGCAGTACTGCAGGTGGGGTCTCACAAGAACAGAGGGGAGTGCAGAATCACCTCCCTTGATCTTGCTCTTCACTCTGTTTCTGGTGGTCAGCTTTCTGGGCTGTGAGTGCGCATTGCTGAGCCATGTCCATAGCTGGACTCACAGTGACCAGGAGGGGCAACTCTCCGACGTCTCAGATCCCACCAGGATCTTTTCCAGGAAACCCAAACACATGCTCAATTTCCATATGTGTTTGAAGCACACAGCGCTGGTGAACACCAGCTCTGCTGATCTTCTGTTACAGACTCTGCTGAGTTCAACACAAACCCACTGTGGCTCCTTGTAAAATGTTTGCTGTGTTTCATGTGTTACAGTTACAAAATAAATCAAATATCTGTTCTTGGATGCTTTCCCTCTCTCTATCCCAAGCTGCTCTTTCAACTCACTGTCCCTCAAGGATCCTATTTCAGTGTTAATACTTTATGCATTTACCATTATAAATAAAGAATATAAACATGGAACATAAATGCATTCCTGAAGGAAAAAATAGGACTACAAACCCTCTTTTTGTTTCTCTGAATTTGACAAATTATTTCTCAAGAGAATAAAAGGTGTACCTAAGGAAATGTCTGCCAGTCAAAAGTTTAAATGAAAAACAGAGCAAGAAAACACACAATGTTTTAAAGTTCTAACTAAATTTGAACAAAGAATACCTTGGGGAAGCAAAAGTAAGACTGGTGTGTGCCCATTAAAACATTCACATGTAACCTTTGATTTCTTTTGTTCAGAAGACTTTGAGATGATAGGAAGAAGATGTTAAAATGGGATGACATCATCAGCCATGCAGGGACTGAAGGAGAAGTCAGTCACTGGATACACTTGTCTCATTTTTTGTGCAAGATGTTTCAAGTACTCTGAAACTAGTAAATGTGATGCATTTAAAAAATCTGAAAATTGTAACCACTGATATATTTGAAGACTTTATTATTCTGGATGCAAGAGGCTATCCAGGCAGTGTTACATTTCTTGGCAGAGAGATTCTGCAAATATATACTAAAAAAAAAAAAAACAAAAAAAAAAAAAACGGAAAAAAACAAGCTGCAGAGAATATGCAGAACAATTTATGTAGTAGATGAGAAGAAGGGAATACAGAGAAGCAGTGAAGAAAGGCCTGTGCAGACTCTTCTCTTCATTCCCTGTGACCTAACCAGGTCACACCAAAGGTCCTGACCATCTGAGGGAAAACTTCCAGTTTTTTGGAAGAATGACACAGCCAGACTTTTAATCCAAGTCTAGTGCCAGAGTGACATAGTTATCATTGAAACATCGAATCATTCAGGTTGGAAAAGACCTGGAAGACCACAAAGTCCAATGTTACCTGATGCTTCACTGGGCCTATTGCGCTTCTTCCCTCCATCATTTCACAGATGCTGAAGTGTGATCTTTGTCCCTTCAAGAAGATCAGCAGACAGTAATGACAACCAAGCCATATTCCAGAGTATGTCACAATTTCTAACTTGCCATAGACTGTTTTTTTTTGCAAGGGAAGGAAAAAATCCTGATATATTATGAACTATTAATTTCTAGGACTCAGAAACTAATACTAAAGCCATATGGAGACCTTCATTTTACATTATAAATTGGTACAAATTATGCCATTTACAGCACTCTGGCAGGTTTCAATATGAGGCCTACAAATGCCACTAGCGATTAATAAAAACTGTGTTCCCAAATGCATTTTACAGTTTTTTTTCCCAGAGAGAAGTACTATGCACTTTTTGGACTTCCAGGCTGATGGGTTGAGCACACAATTGTTACAGGTTTTTTTTAAAGTGGATAATCGAGTACACAGCTGAGAAAATGACAAACCAGATGCAAAGTGGATGGTCTCCCTTGGGGCTTGGAGAAGTGGAGAAACAACAAAATCTACAGGACATTTCTAGTGAATCAGACCCTTGTTCTCCTCCACAAAGGAGGAGGGGAAAAAAACATGGTGACACATAAAACACGTGGTAACAAATTGATGGCAGCGTCTACAAAATGGGAACATGAACTACATGGCATGTAGATAAAAGAGAATGCATCTGCAAAACATGTGAGGAAAATTGTGAATATAATTCTAGCAATTATGATTATAGTGTTGTATACGCTACTGCACTTAATTACAATTCTCCATTCTTTTCATGGTATGGAAATGGACTAAATGTATCTCAAAAAGACAAGCAATCTGTGGCATGAATAGGAACCTCCTTTATCTTAATACAATGAGGCCCACATTTGACAAACATGGCAGCATCTCTGTGAGAATTTTGATTACAAAATGAACACAGTGATAAAAATTAGCAGCCTTTATTTTTTTCATCTGAGAACATGAATAGGATTATTAGTGTTATTAAGAAGATTTGGGTTGTTTTTGTTACTTTTTAAAAAGTAGTTTCCTTTAGGAGTTACATTAAAATTATAATCTTTCCTTTATGAAAAAAACATTAAAATTTTATTTTATTGGAAGGGGAAGAGGTCTGCTTTAGAAAAAGTCTCTTCATTTATGTGCTTAACACTTTCCTTCTTTTTCTCTCTTGGAATGAGAAGATGTGCAAGTTTCATAGTACACACATACTCAATTAAAAGTTAAAACATGATCATAATAATTCCTCTTAAACTGTGAACCAGAACAGTTTGTCTATGGAGATCTGTGAAATATTTGGTAAATAATGAATTCTGTTTAGGAACACTGATCTAGAAAGGAAGCCTCAGGGAACTGAATTAATATGCAGGGAGTATTTTGGTAGTGCATTTGAAAGTGTACACTTGAGTTTTAGGTGCTGGTTTCAGGTGGTTTTCAGAAGTTCCACTGAATTAAATGAGCCAGGGTGGGTTTACAGGATCTGGAGAACTAAGTCATCATACCTCTTGAGAGGGGAAGTTTTATGAAAGAATGGTGTGGTACAACACAAGGTTTTTGGTGGCCCAAATCTGGGGCAAGAGTATCCTTGGATTTAGTAAAATTCTGAGTTACACAAGTCTCTGTAAAGATGCACTGGTAAATCTTGACAATTCATTACTACATCGTGTATACTAAAAGGTTCATTCATTTTATGGGATTTTTTTTTTTTTTTGGTGAGCGTTTAAGAGTTCAAGGAGTTGGATAACTTCCCTCTAAAAAACTCGGAAATTCGTGTTCTATGTTCACAGATGAAGACTTTGTTTCACGGGGTTGCTGTGACTGACCATATTGGCCATTCTCAGACCTATTACCCAGGAACACACAGGAGAGAAAAGAAACCAAGCCAGAGAAAAGCATATAAACCTGCTTATTATGACGTCTATATGGTTGTCATTATTATTTCCTTTCTGCTCAGAAAGGCTTTTGAAGGCTGAAGGGAGAGTTATTTACTACCAAGTGAACCTTTTTTCAGGATTCATTGTGAAACTGCACTCTTGCCTCCTACAAATAGAAGCTTAAATTAATCAGAGTTCATTAAGCTCTGTAGAAGTCTTAAGGGCCATGGACAATTGGGATGATGCTCTCCAAAGTACAACGTGTAAGAGTAACAAAACTGGGAAGGAGGAGACGGTGTCCCAGTTCTGCTGAAGCATGTGAGGCTTGTGAGCACCCACCCCTAGTGATCTACATTTGAAGACAGCTGATCAGCTGTGCCTCCTCAGCAAAATCTATGTGTAGGCTGTGTCTGAGTTGGTAAAAACTGGGTTGAATTTATTTCTTAAACATTTTTCGTTATCAGTTCAGATTCCAGATTCTCTATAGAGTTCAGGTAGAATTCTCTAGTTTTCCACCATCTGCTATAATTCCTGCAGTATATGATGTAAGGTAGGACATAAACAGCACTTCTAGTTGAATTCAGGCTAATTTAGACAATTGCAAATGTCCAATATTTACCCTGGAGAATTAATTACTATGTGTATTTCCCACAAGCCACTTGCTATGAATTTTCCATCATTTGCTTTGCCTGTTTTTCAACCAGTACCTATTGCTGCATTCTGTACAAAAGCTGACATTCCTACTTGAGGTCACCTAGCTGAGCATTTCTTTCACCCCCTACTGCCTGCCACAGAGGCTTTGTCTAGACTTAGAAATACCAGCTAACTGAGATTGATTTATCCCAGTCTGTACAGCTGTCAATCTCAAATTTGATCTCTTCCCATCTGTATTATCTTGGATTTGTCATAACCCTTTCTCTGTAACCAAGATATCCATGTTTTAGTACTAAATATCAGGACTCCAGAACCTACCACACCTTTGTCACTGATTAAGCTTCTGTTTCACCAAAAGTCTGCAAAGGACATTTTATTGCTTTTTAAGTATTTTTGTTTTTGCACATGCTAATAATTTTCTTCAGGAAGAGAAAATTCTTCCTCTGTTGTATTTAGTCCTTGATAATAAGGAGAAGATGATGACTTTTTTTTTCTTTTTTTTTTTTTCATGGATAGCCATATCTAGGAAAAAGCTGACTGCTAAAAAGTTACTTTGAACATATATAATCAGAAAAGAATAATTGAATTAAAGTCCATTAAGAAATCTAATATTTATTATTAGTTTGTGTACTTCCTAATTGTTTTATAGGCTTTTATTTTTATGGCAAGATTCCAATCATTACGAATACATGGAACTTGATACATATCCAAGCAAAGAAATGCATTTGCGACTTTGTTTAAAGAGGAACTTGTCAAAAATGTCAGAGCATAACCTTTCACAACAGAGAAAAAATAACTTTGCTTTTAATGATGTGGTTCTTCTCTTCCTTGTTAATATATTATAAAATACATTACCAATTTTGGAGGGCAAAAGGGGAAAGGGGACTGCACTTAGAAAGTGTAGGACTGTGTAATATCAGTAATGCCAAGAGATTAAAAAATTAAATCAATATATCAGTGTTCACGTAATGCATTGTCTTTTCCAATTTTTCTTGTGAACACCAGAAATAGATTCTGACCTCAGCCAAATCTTGGTGCTGTAAATGCTATCCTTATTCAAAGGAGAACTAATTTAACTTTTTTTAATGAATAGCAGTTTATAGATTGGGACTCCTGAATGCAAACATTTTTCTAAAGACTCTCTGTGACTACTCTGTGCACTTAATTAGGTAGTATCCTCATGTCTGAATTAATGAGTTAAGAATGTAAAACCCTTACAGATACAGTAATGTCCACTAAAAAGGAATCAGCTCAGAGAATATGAAATGTTAATTCCATTAGTTCTGATTTATGGGCAGCTCCTGATATCTTGATATCATCTGTTGTAGTCGTGCATTGATTTTAAGAGGCGGGTAATGTCAGAAAGAAACATTTCTTGCTGTTTTCTGATTAGCAATTAAACACAAGTGTAACAGACACAAATATAGCTTAAACAGCTTTAAATTTAAATTTCTAGTCTGAAAGTCAAAACCACAGGCAATGGGAAAATAATGATACTACAGTTACCTGGGGAATTCAGCCAAAGGGGAATCAATTTTATTGTAAAGACTGTGCTTTTAATCCACCTCTACCTGAGTGCCAGATGGTCAAACCAAAGAATCAACACATTAGGCAGATGGACTTGGTATCTGATTCCCAATTACTAGAGTTGCTTCATGTGGAAGGTTACTTCTACTGATCAGAGAAAATTATTTGTGCCCAGATGGTGGCAAAAAATTGCCCACTCTTTCAGTATTAAAGGTTCCCAATTATCTTTCAAAGTTAGGCAGTAGCATTAAAGATTTCATCCAAGGCTCATGGAAGGTATCTTTTGAGGTTGGTAAGTTTGAATCTAACCTTAAAAGTGGGTGATGAAAACTTAGGGACAAGGAGTTGTTAAGGTATGTAAGCCAGGTAATTAAGCTCTGCTCTATGCTGAGCAAGAAAAAAGCCACTGGACACCACACAAGAAACCATGGGATGCAACAAATTACTCTGTGAAACTCAGGCCAAAGCTTGCAGGAATGGATGGATTCTCTGGGTGTTTAAGGAGGAGTCTGATCAGACACAGCCAAAACCCACAAATACACAAGGGGGCTTAGGAGCTTTTGGGGAGCAGAGCCTTGTCATCGCTACACACAGTGCACACAGAGCAGCAGCAGTAAGATTGGTTAGGGCTGAGATTACATGAGAAAGTATAGCAGAAATACAATATTTGAGTTCAAATTTGACAGAACTGGGGCCATTAGAGAGAAACAATTGGGCGCAGATTGTTTATTTGTGAAGAGACAAAAGCGGTGAAAGAACCAGCATGCTAAAATAGAAAAGCAGTGGAATATGAAGTGGGAATAACCTTGAAGCCTGACCAGCTGGAGAGGACAGGACAGGACAGGGCCATCAATACTACTGAAGCCCATGTGACATTACACTGCTTCAGTTTTTGCAGGTGTTTTTAAAGGTATGGTTCCCTGTTTGTGCTGATCTCTGCAAACAATGTGTGTGCCTGGGATTGCACATTCTTGTCTTCTCAAGGATGGACCCCAAAATGGAAACAACAGCAGCCTTATATCCAGCAGTCTAGGAAAGAAGAAATATTCAGGTCTCAAGGACTAGCAGGTGTATTTTCCTTTTAACAAAAAAGTGTCAAAAGTATTTAAAATAATCCTAGTAGATATTATAGGACAATAGATCTGAAAACAATAGAACTCTATAAAAAGCAATAAAGCTCCATTAAACCTTTTTCAGGCTGCTACAGACAACCCTGCATTAGTTACCAGCTGTACATAGCTATTTAGTCAAAGTCCCTATTTCGGTGACAATTAACCATCAAAGGGATAAATGGAAGCATTGTTTGATGGATGCAACAAGTTGGCTCTGTAGATATCTGCGCATCCAGAGGTTAGAAGAAGGCATTGTTCTGACTGGAGCTCATGCCTTCCCAAAGCTGACACACTTGAACTGGGTTCCAAATTCCCTCCCCACATCTCATGTGTTCATGACATTTGCATTAACTTGCAGCCTAAAGATGAGGCTATTAATCTTGATACCCATATGTAAATAAATTAATAAATATTATATATATATATAAAATTTATATGCATGTATGTAAACTCACTATGAATTCTTTTTGGGCCAAACCAAAATGCACACTTTCTTACCAAGTAATGTGTATTTCCTTTGGAAATAACATTCAGGCCAGTAAAAAAATTTTGATTTAACTGAAAATTGTACTATCCCTTTTAGCATTTTCCTTCCATTTCAAATGCTATCACTATTTTGAAATGATTAATTTCCAAAATAGAATTCTAGTTGGGAGACAAAGAAACTGGAATTATAGCAAACATTAGTATTTGGAATTTTTAAAGGTTTTTCTCTTCAGGTTTTAACTGTGGTTATTCACTGAATAGAATCAGAGAACCATATAGGTTGGAAAAGACCTCCAAGAACATTGAGTCCAACCATTATCAATTCCCTCAAACTTTGAATCTTGTGAATAGTCTAAGTACCTCACAAATTATCACTCTCCACTCCCAAATCTCTCTCTAAGCTCAAAAAAACTATTCCCTGTACCACCTGTTTATCTGCTGAGCAGCAAGAATGGAAACTTCTATGGAGTGCAGATTATTTGACATTAGGCAGATGCACAATACACTGCACATCATGTTTTGGGTGTTTTTATAAATAGCAATGAAATTTTACTCCCCAGTCCAACTGCTAAACTCGGTCCAGTTGTAATTAAATACAGCCTTCTGTTGTTAAAACAGATCAGGTTTCCAAACTACACCGGCTTCATGGACTGATATGTCTGTTCAATGACCAAGTTTAGACAGGCAGGAACTTCTGTTTCTCCTTGTCCTAAGGGACTGCTTTAATTTCATACAAATATGACCTTTGAAAGAAAAGGATAAAAAAGGCTTTTTGCCAGAAAAGGCTGGTGAAAGCCATTTCCCCTGTGTAAATAAAGGGAAAAGACCAAGATATTTAGTTCTTTTGAGGAACAGTTTGCATCTGTTTCAGGTGCATCTGCTAGGAGAGATAATTTTAAATGCAAGCACTTTGCAACTTTGACAGTGATATCAGCTATAAAATACTGTAACACAAACAGGACAATTGCTTGGAAAATCTTATCAGAAACTGCAATGATCAAGAATAGAAGAAAAATTCTTTTTTATTGCAAATGTGTATTTTCTGTGGCTTAATAGCCTCTTGAGATTCTTAGCTCAGTCGCCAGTGCCCATTTATTTGTATTAAAAATGGGGTAATAAAGAATTTAAATAGTAATGATAACATTATTGTTCTTATATTTGGTAATAAAGAATTTAAATAGTAATGATAATATTATTGTTCTTATATTTAAACTCCTTCATTAGAAATAATGAAGACTTTTCTTACACAGATTAGCTGTCTGGGCAGGCACTGAGGGTACAGGACAATGCTAAAGCTGCATGATAGGGATGGCATTGCTTTGCAGATTTACTGCACTGCGGGATAAGCAGATAGAGCAGAAATGCAAACGGCTGTGTAGGTGAGCAGGTGAGACGTGACATTGACCAGACACTTAAAAGATAGTTTACAAAAAGAGACAGGATTGGTATGACCTTCTCCTGACTCTCATGTTATTTATTCTGTAATGACGGGTTAATGATTCTCTATAGCAACCAACCCAGATTGGTTCAGGAATATCCGTGGCTCCCGAGAGACTCACTTGAAAACACCCCTCTCTTTATGTAATCATTCATCTTATCTCAGAGCAGTGTAAGACTATAAGGTAGGCTATAGAATAAATATGATAGGAACTTTATTGCTTATATCTTAATTCCTAGGAAAACCTGACTTCTTGGGGTACAGGAGAAGCAGTGCTAGGAAAGTAAAGGAGATCAAGAGCTGACAAGCAAAGGACAGGAGGCAGAGAGAAGAAAAAGTGTGTGGCAAATGGAGATATTTATAGTGGCTTTATGGCCTCCTGCTTCAGGGGGTAATTTTCTCTTTGAGTCTGGAAAGTGTCTTTGATGAGTCCCAGAGTCAGCCAGGACTTAAAGCTGAGCCTGTCAACACCTCCTTCTTAAACAGAGGGCCCCAAAAACCCCAAAGGGGCTTGACAAATCTAGACCTAACTTTTATAAGAATATCAAGGTGATCATCAAACTTTGTAAAGTAGAGAAGCTGCAGAACTTGTTTAGTAAAATGGAAAAGAATTTGAAACAAAACACCCCTCTGTTGATCTGTTCCATAGGGAGGCCCCTTTCTTCCCATCTTCCCTCTACAAGCTCTGGGTTGAGAGTCTTCTTGTCCTCTTCATCTTGCTGCCCCAGGTTCTGTGTTTGCCCCAGTGGCTCCCAGTGCAAGCAAAAGCCCATTTCTCTCCTGGTTTGCCCCACCCAGCTCCGCTGCTTATCAGGAAGAAGTAACTTTCCACCTGTCTAGAATGCAGCGTCCTCATCTCCTGCTTCTCAACCACTTTCAGACATTGATCACTGATCCCAGGATCCTCTGTACCTCTTCTTGGGCTGAACCCTCCTTCCCAGCAGGGTTCTGGGGAAAGGATGCCTCCCATCCATCATATGGATGTTCTCCACAAGAAAGCCAAGACAGAAGGAACCCTGACCCCCTTAGAGGAGGGTCTGGAGTGCAGCTGGGATGTGCTGCACAGCTGACCTGTCACCCAAGGCCTATATGCAGCTAACCAAATCCTGCCCTACTCTCCAGGATTAAGTAATATGAATACAGGATTTACTTTCCCCGTAATTGGTCATTAGGCCTACCTAGCTGATTACAGTTGAACAGGAAGAGTTTTTGCCTCTGGATTTTATTTTCTTGGTAATTTTCATGGATTTTTTCTGTGCTTTCTGTGCTTTAACACATTTTGAAATATTTTTATTGTGAAACATGCCCAGAGGTGTGACCATCCCTGTGTATTTTAATTTCTCAGTTTGTAAACAGGAAGAACTTCTCCAGCTGTATACTCTACCTCCATTCTTAGAGTAGGCCAGTGATTTGTAGAGAAGAAGCTGTGTATATAAACCCCAATTTACTTTAGATGGCATTCATTAGAAATGAAAGTGCTGTGGAAGAATTAAGTGCAAATAATTTACAGGACCACATGCACATAAAAACAAAAGATGATTAGAAATCTTTCTTAATGCATCTTATATTGTCTCATGTACTGGAACAAACGGAAAATTTTGAAATTTTAATTTTCTGGACCAAGGCATTTGGCAGTACTGACTCTCCTACACCAAGAAATTTCTTACCAGAGGAGCAAAACCTATTAGCATTGAATCGTGAGAGACAGTTTGGTTGTTTGTCCAAATCTGAATACTGTTAAGATAATTCCAAAATATTTTCACCCTTTCCCATGAAAAAACCAAAACCCATATATATATATATATACATGGGCATATTTAAACCTTTCTTCGCTTTGAATATGCCCCAGCCAGAAGAAATTGCTAAATTAGTTGTTATTAGGGTAGATTTTCCATCCATTGCAGGCCACAAAATGTCAATACTGCACTTCTTATGGTCATCCATATGTTGCTTGGGACAAATATGATCCAAATACAGCCCACTGCATGTGGGGGCAGAAGGATAACTTTATTTTCCTCATCTCTATCTGAAGTCCAAAGCATGTGATAATACTTTGGCAATATTGTGTGTACTATAATACTCAAAAGGACAGAATCACTGAAGGTGCTCTGAAAGCCTATATATCTATGGACACAGCATATAAATAACTGCATGAAAAATCTCAGAATCGTTGTATATGAACAATCAGTCATAAGACAAAAGTAAAAGTAAGAGTGAAATTTATATGACAAGTAAAGTAGGACTAGAAGTTGCTTGTATGATGGTACAAGATCCTTATCATATTTTCTTTTTTTAATTTCGAGTCTTTCCTCAAAGGAAAAGACACCAGCAATAACGCACAGTTTAATGTCACGTGGAGGAACTCTATAAGAATAATTAGAAAGACATCATTTCTTTTCATATTCATGGGGTGTGCTCCAAGCTCTGAATCAGCTTGGAGGCAGACAGAAGGACTGTAGCTGCCCAGGCTTCATGGATTGTATATAAATATTGAGATTATCACCTCTTAGAGTTTCTTCTCCCCACCCAGTGTGAATTTATGCTTCTCATCATTCAGTTCATAAATTTTATTGTTGATAAGGATGCTGTTACAGCACTGGATTGGAAAGAGAGGAAAGAATTCAATTGCCTAAATACTGAAGTGGTGCTTTAGACATGCCAGGTTATCCAAAACATTCCCATGGAGCGGGTAGACATGAGTGAGCAACTTCTGGAACAGCAATTCAAAACCAAATGGGATATCCCAGGGAATCTTCTATAATACTAGACAACTTAGTTTAAGAAACAGAAGCCTATCCTGAGGGACATGGGTGAGAAAGATGCAAAATGATTTATCAGGCATGCCTCAAATGCTGCATCACTTTTGGCCAGCCGCAAAACCCTCTTTAGCACCAGAAGTAACTTAATGCAGTTTTTTAGAATGTATTTGATACCAAAAAGATATAAGACTTATTTTTCCTTCTATTTTCAATAATGACATATGAAAAGTAAAGGCTGAAATATATTCTTTATGGAAGGGGACACTGTGTGCCAGTAGGTAAGCCAGTGTATTTAAGAATTAAATTTTCCTCTGAAGGACATCAAGAGTGACAATATTACCAAACAAAATGCTGTGGGCAATACCACCAGTGAAGCCCTATGAAATTGTTATTTAGTTTCACCAAAGTTTAGTCCAAAAAAAAAAGATTGGATATCGGAGGCTAAATCACACATTTCTTCTTGGAGTGAAGACTCTTTAGAAGAAAGTGCTGAAGCACTTAATTTATTCTTGAGTTTGTGCATTTCAGACAAAGTTCTTGCCTTTCTTTTCTTTCAATTAAATGGATTCATTTTGGTCACTCCCCCTTCTCTCCATCCTTTCAGTGTGTCCTAGGAATACATCCCAGTAAGTCCAGAAAAAATATCCCCCCAAGCAAATATTTTTCTTAGAAACGTGATAGAGAATAAAGTATGGAGACAGCAGTGCTTCACTGATATTAAAACCCAAATCTATGAAAATTGCTTTAAAGGCTGATTAGAACTTTTCTGAAATTAGTGGCAATTATGCACTTTTCCTGGTATATATTAAGAACCCCCACCATCTGAGGACAACAAGCACAACAATAAGCCATTAAATGCTAGATTGCTGGTAGTTGCATTAAAGATTTTGCTGTTGTTATTCAAGAGGATTTTTATAAAATTGTCCTCTGTGAATATATAAATCCAAGTAAAATTAAATGTTTTTTACAGAAAACTCATCTTCATTTTGCAACTTGATTAATTATAGTTTGGGAGTGGACCAACATAGAACAGCAACTTTTCACTTTTTTTAATACACAGAATGTCCAAATAATCAATATTACATAAGAATTGCAGCATAGGTGCAGTTGACCTGCATATGTACAGAAATTCCATTTATAGAATTATAGAATGGTTTGGGCTGGAAGTCACCTTAGGAATCCTCTAGTTTCAACCACCTTGCTATGGACATGGACACCTTCCACTACATTCAGTTTCTCAGAGTCCTATCCAACATGGCCTTGAACACTTCCAGGGACGTGACATCCACATCTTCCCTGGACAACCTCTTCCAGTGCCTCACCACCTTCACAGTGAAGAATTTCTTCCTAGTATCTAATCTAAGCCCACCCTCTTTCAGTTTGAAGCCATTCCCCTGTGTCCTGGTTATTATATGCCCTTATAACATATGGGCATGCTTGTTATGTCAGACATGGGATTTTTCCACTTTTCCCAGGTGCAAAATATTATCCTTTATAAGAATAATCTATAGATATAATCTACAGATTTAACCCATACTATTTATAGAGACTTATGTCTATACCTCACATGGACTATGTAGCCAATAGCTCAAAGTTGAACGACAAGCTCTTGCATCATATTTTATTTTATGGGCAGAACAGTGGCATGTGTGGGTTAGCAAGTAATGTCATCAGCAGTGTGGAGGTAGTTTTGATACAGAGTGATGAAGAATTAAATAATAATGGCAAATGATTTCATTTTAGTCTGTACTTAGTAACAGCTCGCCTGCACTAAGCAAAGTTTAAATAGGTGACCCTGAATCATGAGACTTATATCTGTCCTAAAATCCATCCTGATCCAAATTTGGAGACATTTCCTTGCTCAAATTTTTGTTCCCATTGGAGAATTGCTAAATGTCCGTCTGTAACTTTTCCACAGTATAAACTCACCTAATTACTATTGAATAAGAAATCACTACCCTTGGAGGTTAATGAGATGTTTTACACACCACAATTGCAGGGTGTTCAGTTCTATAGGAAGATAGAAAGCATTGTAAAAAAAATATAAAATTTTACTTCAGTTATAGTTAACAATTTGTTTTGGGTGTTTGAAGATGAAAGGCTGAGACTACTGTCATCTGTATCTGTCTGTGATGTGTCTGCCACCTTAGCTGGTCACTGAAGATCATTTTTTTCTCACTGGGGAGAGATATTTCTTTGCTGTGATTCATGTGACCTTTTTTGGATGTGTGTGATGAGTTCAATTGCATTCTTGGAGTGTCCAAGTTCTGTGAAATAAAGCCCAGTGTCACTAGGCTGGGGTATACACCTGCACTCTTGAGTGTCTACCTCAAATGCGAATTCCTCCCTCTACAATACCTTAATTTGCTGGCCCTGTTCCTTAATACACTAGGGGGTCTTGAGTATCCCAACTGACGTGAGAATACCATAATAACAGTTAGACTTGTCTGCTGATAAAGAGGACCACATCTTCTCTTACTTCCTTTTCATCATATTTTATTGTCACATTTCCATGCTTGTTTTTTCCCCTCTATTTTATTTCCCCTGGTATTCTCGGAGGTGAGAATTGGTCCTCCTACTGTTCTCAGCTGAGATTTAGTAAATAATTTGCTGGATTTTATGAAACTTCACTTTCCTAGGAGTAAAGTTCTGGATTCAAAGTGGGAAGATGTGGGTGCATCCTTCGAGCTTTCCTTTGCCTGATGAGTGTTTCAGCACAGTAGAAGGAGATGTGTCCTTTCCACTTGGTTCTGCAGTAAACACATCAGAAACAAAAGAAAAAAGCAGAAGTCTGGCGGCAGTGCTGCCTGAATACTGCAACGTATCTAGGTACAGATCTTAGAACTGGTGCTGAGATCTCCTCTAAACTGTCAGAACTATTGACTTAAGTAGTTCCAGGAATGCTAGAGATGACTGTAAAAAGATTCAGTTTTGTCTTCTAAAGAATTTAATTCTGATTTATGAATTATATGGCTTAAAAAGCCTTAAAAATGACCATACTTTCTTTTTAATTGAAATTTGCTATATAAATTTTTATAAAAGAAACTAAACAAACAAACAAATATACTTTAAGAGGTTACAGCCTCAAATTAGAAAATTTTTGTTGAGAACTGGAATTTTTCTGTATTCAGATTTTTTGTCCCAAAACAGCTTTTTGGAATTTTTCTCTTTACATGCAGACTGGAATTTTCAATGGAAACATCTCTGATTACCTCTATTCTTAATATTTTGGAGCTTGGCTTTTGATGCGTCCAAAGAGATCTGTCACTTCTAAAATGCTTGGGGCCCATGTCTACAGCAAAAAATCATGAGAACTTCTCCAAATTACATAACTATATGACTGTAAAGTGACTTAAGTAAGTTAATTCATATACACATTGATTTCCTAATAATATGTATTTACATTGCTTCATTAAACCATTAAAAATTGATTTGGAATTCATTTCCTTCAATCTCCCATGCAAACAAATTCTTACAGAAAGAGGTGATTACTTCTTTTGGGTTGGCATGTAACTAATCTATCTGCCTAGATATTTAGCATGCAGTCATTCATGACAGATTAAAAATCTTGAAAGGGTACATGAATAAAAACGGTGAAGGTATCAGTTTTTTCTGCCTGTGCTCTGCACAAAAATACTTTCCTGGTGCTTGCCACATTTCAGTAAATGCTGTCTAAGCCCTATGGTGAGGCAGCATGGCCATGGGACACCGCTGCCCATGCTATAAGATGCAAATCCTGTAAAGTGTAAGCGTTCAAGAAATGACAGGATGTGGCGCTTGGTGCTGTGATTTAGTTGATGTGGTGATGTTCAGACAAAGGTTGGACTCCATGACCTTGGAGGACTTTTCCAAACTTAATGATCCCATAAATCTAAAGGTCATTTAGAGGAACTGGCACAGGGTCTGTCTTACACTAAGTTTAGGGTGAGGATGGTGAGGCTCTGGCACAGGTTGCCTGAAGAAGCTATGGATACCCCATCTCTGGAAATGTTCAAGGCCAGGCTGGATGGGGCTTTGAGCAACCTGGTCTAGTGGAACGTCTCCCTGCCCATGGCAGGGGATTGGAACAAGATGATCTTAAACGTCCATTCCAACAAAAACCATTCTACGATTCCATGATTCTATGAACTGAGTATAAGCCATGGATAATCCCTGGCCCTGCTGATCTATCCTTTTTCCTGTGACCACTTCTTTGCCCAACAGGACGTGACAGTGGAAACAGCATTGCTTCCTATTGCACCTGCGAAAGTGTAATTATAATTTTCATTTCCTTTTGCTCCCCAGAAGAAATATGTCCCAAAGGAAGGCAGGTTACCACTGCCCTCTTCCTCTGGAAAGTTGTGCCAACAACTCAGCATTTTTAAAAGGTGGTGGTGCAAAAAGTATTTTGACTCCTCATCTTGTGTCCTCTGAATGGAAGATGATTGCATTGTGCATGGATCCTTTTGTGGTGACTTTTTTCTTTTTGCTGATAGAAAAGGAGTCTTAGGTGCTTCTGAGGATAAACAGCTTCCTGATCCTATGTCATAGTTTTTCAGGCAAAAAGTACAATTTTGTCATAATAGGTAATTTAGTTTTCTCATTGCAAACAGGAATACATGCAACAATGGATTGCTTTTCTACGATTGCCTCTGCAAAGGTTTCTGTAAGTACTTCTTTGCAGCAGCCCTGAGCAGAACAAGGTATAGTGTCATCAGAAACATCTGCTGATTTTGGAGTTTTGTGTTTTTGGTACCAGCAACTGGAGCAAGTGCATATGGCAGTGTGCCAACACCAGTAAATATCAAGTCAGGCTAACTGGTGAGTAGGGTGAAGTGTTCATAGGCTGGTGGGTGTATGTGTAACTGGGGGTGTGACAGCTGAGTGTGATGGGACCTGGCCCAGTTTGTCCAGAGAAGCTGTAGGTGCCCCATCCCTGCAGGTGTTCAAGGCTGGGTTGGATGGGCCTTTGAGCAATTTGGTCAACTGGGATGTATCCCTTAACCTTGGCATGGGGGTTGAAATTAGATGAAGTTTCCTTCCAATCCAAGCCATTCTATGATTCTACAATTCCATGTCTTGGCTATTGGATGAATTGGGGGCCAAATGCTGAAGAGACCAAATGCTGAAGAGACTGTTGTGTTTGGGAGTTGACTGAGTTAACACTGCGTGTGTCTGTGTGTGTGTCTGTGTGTGTCTGTGTGTGTCTCCAGAAACGGAAAATGGGAAACTGGTGTCCCAGTGTCAGCTAATGGGCAGACTGAGTCTCCTTACTGAATGGGTCCACACCATATATATATACATAAAGACTTTTCTTTTTCCAACTAGTGGGCTTTCCACCTGCCAGAGAACAGAGTGAGGTCATTGCTGCTGTTTGTGTTCATGTAAACACTGAATTTGCCAGAATGTGCTGTTTCACATGACCAGGCATGTGGCTACAGGGGGCACATGCCCAGACTTGCTCCTGGTTGGACCTGGGGACATGGGGGTCCAGCTCCTCATCTTAGTTGGGCTATCAATTTCAGCAACCCCTGAAAGTTTTCACATAAATTTGGATGGAACTATCCACCCAGAGTGAACATTCCAGATGCTTCTCTCTTGTGCTGGATAGGTGATTCTCAAAGGCAGAATGAGTGTCTTTTATTTCAACAACATTGACTGAAGAATAGTGAATAATTCCAAAGATGCCTCTACTTCGTATTAGTTGTGTGCTCACAAGCAGCAGAGCAGAGAAGGAATGTTGAACATTTTTCAAGCTTTCAGAAACTGGCTTGAACACCACATCCTGTTCTCCTTGGCTTGCTATCCATTTGCAGCATATCTGATTTTTTTTTTTTTTTTTATGCTTCATAGATTCTGATGAGTCCAAATTCCCTTGACTCTGTTCTTTTCATATATCCTCCAAAGGACCTTTCTCATCCTGGATTGGCTCAGATCTACAGCCCAGTGTCCTACCTCCTTCAGTCTGCTCCCAGACATGTAAAAGACATTTTTGGGACCCCTACCAGACAGCCTCTTTGTCTGACAGGGGCTTTCCAAAATCTTCTACAAAGCTGTACTTTCTTGCAGATCCTTTACTATTGAGCCTGCTGAAAAAGAAAAAAACCTTCAAGAAATTGGCCATTGCTTATCAGGCTGACCGAGAAAGAAAACATTTCCTTCTGTTGTACTGTCTCTTCGCATGCAGCTGTTTTCTCTTGCCTTACATTTTACATACAAGCTCTGAGAGACAGATATTGTCATTTTAATCTGTATTTTTCAGTGCTTAGCACAACAGCTCATGACGAGGGCTCTAGGCATTACAGTATATATGAACAGCAGCAACAAACTAAATATGATGGCAATTCCCAAGCCATGGCTTGAAAAAACTACCTGGTCACTTCACTTTTCTGGACCTTTATTCATTCAAGGTCAAGGAGGTGAAAGAGCAGAGCTTTCTCAGTAAAATCTCTCAACCTTTCCTAACCCAAGTAACGTCTGCAAGTTCTTTTTATTGTTCCTTGTCACATTACAGTTCCGCACAGTTAAAAAATACCGTAGAAGCTACAGTTATTATAGTTATTAACATTTTATGGCCTTGTTATTCATACCTTAAGCTCCTTAAAATGAAGTGGTGCATTTTAAGAGAGCAGCATGTATTTAATTGATTTCACTGTAAAAAGGTTGTCCTACTTCAGTGGTTTCCAGTCTTTTTCCTTGGGTTTTGCTTCTATTAATGATGACAATATAAATTTTATGTCTTTAAGAGAAGTGACACAAAACACAATTTCCTCACTCTGCTATGTATTTGTTCTTGGTTTCCATGCCTCTTTCATAATCAAACACCATGGAGCTACCTGTTCATGCCCATATCCATGTCTGCTTTGGAGTACAATGTCATGAATTCATTGGCGGTGTAATTGTTCTTGAATTATGCACCTTTGCCCTGGTGTAAGTATCCTTGGAGAGCTATCAGGAAGTTGCTGATGTCCAACGAGAGAAGTTTATATTACCTAACTTTTAAATGCCTATAGAGCAGATACTTGCACCTACAGTTAGTTCTTTAGAGTCTGCTTCCAACTGATGTAGAGAAACAGGACTGCTAACTTGAATAACCTTAGGAATATAGGGCACCTTAAGATCAACCTCCTTCTAGACATGCCCTCTTTTCTTCTTTGATTTTGTGGGAATCCTAAAGTAAAATGGTTGAGGAGGTAATCCTACGTAGGTCTTATGTAGTGGCAGCATCTTTGTATGATGAAATTTCTCTGTGTCAAGACCCAAAATCTAAATACTTATCAAACATTTCCCTTTAATATTGTCCATTTTCACTACAAAGGGACAGGGACTACCTTATTCTAAGTGTTTATACAGATGCAGTCCCAGAAGTCTTAATTCACCACCAGAGATTGTAATCACTGGAACATAAAACTAAACTATTCTGGTCACTCAGAAGTACTGAATAGCAGCTTCCTTATCTGTTCTGACTGAAAGAATTTCAGACACCTACATTTGGACAATGTAAGCTTATATTTCTATGAGATCAGGAAGGTCAAAACTAAAGAGAATGAAAAAAACATAGGCAATTGAATTACAGAGCATTGATAAAGTCGAAGTAGTATATGTTCACTTTATCTTTCCCAGACTGCATGAGTCACTACAATTTTGATACTTCAGTGTACTGGCAGAGATTGATGGAATAGGAAATGGCTACTCATGCACTCATTTTCATGAAAGAGGGCAATGAGAAAAGAAAGAAGTACAGATGCAAACCCTTCTTTTCTGCATCATATACCCATACACCTGGCACATTTCTACTCTCTTGGCAGCTTCTGCTGTGGACAAAGCCAGGAGTTGAATGTGGCATGGATATTGCCAAACACGTGGAGACCAACAGAGGGCCTGTACAGGTGTGTGCAGTGTCTAGAAGGTCATGTAACATCTTCCTGTATGTTCCCATTGATCTGAAACCCCCAAATACACCCAAAGATTTAAAATACATGAATATATGACTTGGATGTCATTATGGTTTAGTCATGGACTTGGCAGTACTGGCTTAATGTTTGTCCTCAATGATCTTAAAAATCTGTCCCAATCTAATAAATTCTATCATTCTGTGATTCGAAATGCAGTATTTTCGCAATCTATAATATACTGCATCATTCATATAGATTTATTTTTTCAGGAAAACTCAAGTAATTTAAGACTACCACTAGTTCTATTTCTCTTAAAATAAAAGAAATTTTTAACTCCAACTGAAGTTTTAGATATTTTCCTTGTTCTTCTTCAAGGGTATTGCATAAGCACATGTAGGTCAAAGAGAGAGCTGCTAGGAAGAAAAGTGTCTGCCAAATATTTTTGAGCAATGTATTAACATTATTCAAATTCCTTTTAAAGAGCAGTCCTTCCCCCCACAGATTCTTCTTGACAGGTGTCAGTTGATGAAGAGATGAGTGCGGGGGTGGGTGTTCTTATCTAAAAGGATTTTAAATAATGTTACTGACATTACTTGAATCAAAATTGCTGCCTAAGTAATGTTACAAGGAGTTTTGTCTTTTAAAGGGTATTAAATTATGTTACATTTCTCAGTAGCCCTACCTTTCATACTGACTTCTCCCCTCTATGTGGGATTTGCATTTTCCTGGGTTATCAGATGCCATAGTGGTACGTGATGGGTCAATGTTATTAAACTGAACATTTCACAAACACTGGTCTACAGAGAGAACAGTGAGCTTCAAGGGTTTGAAATACTGGTTTGGTTTGTTCTGGACCTGTGACAGTTCAGCAAATGTGTGGCTGTGGAGAGATTGCAGACTAGAAACATTGGGTGTGAGTGATTGGGTTTGCACTTTAAGAAGTCCTTCAAGAAGAGCCGAGGAATGGGAGAGGATTCCTGTCAGAGAATTTTAAGTGAACTTAAGATAACTATATTTATGCTCTATGCCTTTTCTCCCCCTGCATTTCTCTGTGATCTATAATTAATTTAAAAAAAAAGAAAAAAAAAAGGGAAAAAAAAAAAAGGAAGTGATTTTCAGCCTCTCTGAGTGGCCCTTTTTGAAGTAAAACTAAGAGCATTTTTTTCCTTAAACTTGCCCTAAAATTAGGAATTAGAAACTTGTGATGTTTCCATTGAATTTAATTGTGCATAGTTTTATTACAGAGTGGCAGATGACATGTTTGAGAACATTCTATATCATAATAACAGTTCAAAACTAGATGCTGTTGTTGATAAACACAAGAATTGGGTTCTACTCAATTCTTTACAAGAATAGAATGTAAAATGGAGAAAGTAAGAATAAGATTCTTTTGAAATCTGTGTCTGATTATGATGGTAACTTATTACAGAATAGATCATCACAGAAAAGTTTAGGTCTTGTTGCCATATTGTCTGTAAACTGATGCAGAAATGTTAGTATTAGAGGTGCTTGGAGGAAGACCTCAAGATTAAAATATTTTTCCTAATAAGGGTTTCTTAAAGTTGAAATGCTGTGGAACTGGAAGTATTTTTCAGAAATTATTCATGTCCTCTATATAGAAGGGAGGAAAAAAAAAAGGTATTTTATAGTCTCTACTGGAAAGAGTATAGAGTTTGCTAGACAATCAACATAATTGTGATGGTTCATGATTGAAAACAGTTGTTTGCTGAATATTTGAGAGATGCTGGTATAAGTACATATAACTTTAAAAAACCCAAAACAAAAGTTAAATAAAATTATTCTTCAATAATAAAAATTCAGAGAAACACTGAAAATGTAGAATGCTAAAAAGTCCCATCTTTGTATAAATTGGATAAATTTAGTAAATTTTCTAGATATGTGGAAGAATCCTTCAGCCCCTAAAGAAAATATTCTATTCATTGTATATTTCTTTGTTCTATATTGAGTGAATCTGCGAGAAAAACCATCTCCTAGTACATTTTCTCTTTCATAAGATAAATTTATTGGAAGTTTAGAGATGCTGTTCAATATGATTATGTTATTAGCAATATGTTGACTGACTGTGTAAAGAGATCAAAATTATTTTTGCATGTTTTGTGTGATTTAGAGATTTCATTTTTAATACATATGCAAATATTTATCATATAAATGTAGCAGAAAAAAGGTTCCTAGATCTTCTGTGATTTTCTATTAGACAAACAACCACCTAGGCAGGTAAATATACAATGGATGGCCAAGGAAGGGAGGTAGTGAACATAGCAAAAAGTAGAATCTGGAAATTTGTGTTTGAAAGAAGCAGACCTGATGCCTCTTTTTCTTCTTTTTCTCCACAAAGGTCCATAAAGGATAAGTTTTTCTACGTGTCTGAGAAAACTGAGATGACCCCAATTTGTTCTAAAATGTAGAATTATTTTGGACGATTTAGCTTCACCTTTTCATCCTCAATAATGACTATTTATCTAGTGTTATATCTTTGTAAGGTTCTCTTCAGATATGATGAAAAAGACATGACCTCTGTCTCAGTCAAGAATAATAACAAGAGACAAAGGAAAGTAGGTGGGGAAAAAACTTGTTTATAACAAGTAAAAGTAATTGGCTGGCAATTGCACATAAATTTCAGAACATCAACTTAGCATCAGGACAGAGAGGAAAAGGGGAGTAGTGTAAGTTAAGTGCTATCAAAGGCATTTGAAAGTGAGGAAAGTAACCCCCAGCTCAACAAACAAAAGTGCACTACAAAACTGTATCTGAAAACAATTGGAAGACTTGGGATTGTGAGTTTCTAATAGTCTGCACATCTTAGTAGGCCCTAAAATTGTCAGAAGACTAGGATAAAAGGAGGGACTTCAGATCTCTAGGTCCTTCCCTTATATTTTTCTCCATTCCATTCCACTCCACTCCACTGCTTATACTTACATGTTTTTGCTTGATATGTAGTGCCTGGAAAAGCTAAAGATAGACAGCAAGACAGACAGTGTCTAAGCTGTGAGTCTGTGGTAATTCATATGTTTATGATCCCAGCAGATCCCAAAGAACACAAGGAAAGAAAATGTTCTTCTCTGAAGGCTGTCACACATGAGGGACCAATATTCTCCTCTGTGCTGTCTTCCTTCAGACAAAGTTGCCAGCAAGAGATAGCAGATCAGCAGATCAAAGGTTTGGCTTCCATTCAGTGTAAATTTGGAAGAAAGGTTTAGGGATGCATTACAGAGAGAAATCTCTTTGGTCACTCCAGTTCTTTGTACACCCTAACTCACAGAATCTTTTTTCAGAACATAAGCTATGTCTTGAAATTGGTTCAGAAGTAATTTCTCCCTTACTCTTCCAGGTCTAGATGTTTTCTAGTATTTGGTTGGTGTTTTTTTTACATAATTGATAATTCAGCCACAGTTATGTCCAGTTTAAGACCAATTTAACTTGTGGTTCTAGTTCTTCTTCCCTGATATTGTCCCATGCAGTGTATATGTAAAGAGGATTCATAAACTTATCTCACTTTAATAGAAGTTTCTCATTTTCTAGACATTCCAAGTAGACCTCTTGTACATCCGACTTTACACATGCTCCTGCTCAAGTTTGTATTGTCAGATAATGCCTTTGAAGACTTTTTCTGTACCACCAACATTTTGTTACCATTGAAGCACATACCTTCCTATAATCATCATATTATTCATCCTATCTTCTTGCTCTTCCAGCACCTAAGAATCTTTTCCTCACTTTTCCACAGAAGACTGCAGTTATGGTGACATGGACATTTTTCACCTCTGTGCTGCACTGCTGTTTTTCATTGCATGTATTGCTGAATGGAAGAAAATAATGTACAGTCTCAGCTAGTTACTGACCTCCCCCATGTATCAAGATGAGCCATAAATATATCTGTTGCTCCTCTGGCTGTTGGTGAACTCTGCTCTTCCAAGCAATTCATACATAAGGCTTCAAATACCATAGAGATTTCCCTTCTATGTGTCTCAGCAACTACTAGAATATTTTCTAACTATTTAAGCATAAGTCATACAGCAGGCAGGAAAAAAAATCCTTTCATTGGAGATGAACAGGTTGACTGCACTTCCAGAAAACCTCAGCACTGGATTGAACTACTTCATGAGTGACTGAATCAAGAGGTTTCCTGGCTTGATTAAAATCTTCCATAATGAACAGAGTGGAATTTGTGACTATTATCTCCACATAAAAGTTATCTTATCTGAAATACAACTTTTCCCATCAATTAGCTGCTAAACACTCATGTATAATGATGGCAGCCACGACAAAGACAACAAAAGTACAATATAGGCTCTACTCACTGATTGAGTGAGGTCACAGAATTTTTGATTTTCACATCAGTGTGTTTTCTTTTAAGCAGGAAGAACATGAATATTATAGTGGTCCATGACATTTGCAGGGATGTCCAAAATGAATATTTTTTAAAATCAAAATAGAGCTTCTCTGGAGTCCAGCTGGTGTTTATTAAGATCTTCTGTTCAAAAAATTTCTAGGACCTTTTCTTGTGTTTACAAGATGAAAATGAATGAAGATACATAGCCAAGCAGGAAGCAAAGGAAAAAAGGACTTAAGATATTGTCTCCTTTAAAATAAATGTTTTTTTGGAAGATTTTTTTCCTTTTTATTAAACCAAGACATTCTCTGTAAACTGAGGTCTTGCAGGGTGATATCTGGAGGGAGTTTCAGGGAATTTTTAACAAAGAGCTGTGTATTTTCTTTGATTATACCGAACAAAAGATGGAAAAGTAAATAACTGATCAGTAGTGATCCTGTGGAGCTCACTGCCACAAAATAGCCTGGCCAAACACCTAGCAGGATTCCCAAGGACATGCCCCGTGCTGCAACATGCAGAGGTGGAAGAGTCAACTAGTGTGCACAGATGTTTGCAAGAATGCTGCCCACAACCCCCAAAAAATTTGAAAGATATAGGCATCAGGTTTTTTTTCCTACCTAGCAGTGCAGGGACAGCAAGGAGAGACCCACAGCCAGTGTGTGCATGTCTCAGTGCACACAGGTGGGAATTAAGGGACTGCAGGTATTGATGTGGGTACCCACAGAGGTACAGCCAGCACATCTCCAACAGGAATGTTGTGAAAATGGGGAAAAACAGCTCTGACAAGAGGGCTGTGTATTTCTAACAACAGTGTCCTGGGAGAAATTTTGTGCGCTCAACCCAGGGAAGTTGGTGGACTCACCATCCGTGAAGGAGTTTAAAAGATGGGTAGATGCAGTGCTTAGGGACATGGTTAAATGGCAGACTTGGCAATGCTTGGTTAATGGTTTGACTTGTTAACCTTAATTATTTCAGCCTAAGCAATTCTATCATTCTGTGATTGTTTCAGCCTAAGCAATTCTATCATTCTGTGATCTATAACTCTGCATGGGTGCATGTGGGTGTGATTAAAACTTTTGGGGAATAGTTATGGGAGGATGTCTCAAAAAGCACAGGTGTTGGCTAGCATTTTGCAAGTGTCAGATTTTGCAGTTTATTTGTGCTATTGCTGAATTGATCCTGACTGTATAGCTCACTGATTGCGAGATAATGACGTGTCATTAATGAATTGACACACCTCCTTCACACTGATTTGATTTTAACCACATGAATTGAGCAAGGTTTTCTTTCCCTGCAACACATGGAAAAGGAGGCATTGGTTTTAAGGCACAATAATGAATTAATTGTGGGACAAAAATCAAATCTAAAGACAATGTGCAGGGGTGGGGGGGGGGGGAGGAACAAAAAAAAATTAAAATTCTTACTTATACTAATTGCACTAATTTTCAAAGTGGTACCTTATGACGGGATGCTTCCAGACCCTTTCAGCTAAACAAAAAGAGAAAGCCTGTCAGAAATGGCTTTCCCAGGACGTTTCTAGGTCATCATGATACAGAAAAGTAGTGGTTTCAAAGGACTCAGGTAAATGTCTACACTTTTTACTTGGTAAATCACCCTGGCCTCCTAGCTGGAGAAATTCAGACCAGATTCTGGCTCAATACTCCATTTCATGATTTCAAGTCTGTCTCTGGTTAAACTTCAGAAGCATATACTGATGGAAGGATAATAAGTACAGATCAACAAAAAGATAAACGCCGATAAAATTAAATATGAGCAGAAGCTTCTATAATGATGCTTTTGTGCACATAAACAAAGTAAATTAAGGTGTCAAGCTGTGAGATATCTACCAAATAGGCTACCCAGTAAGTACCAGAATTAAAAGTACTGCCAGAAGTGGTGGAAAAGAAATACACAGAAGCTTAAAAATATATAAATAGAAAGCTAGAAAGAGAGTTAAAGAAGTTGAGAATTCAGAAGTACCCCAGAACACCCACTGAGTTTGTTTTGAACTAATCCCATCCATTTTTTATTTTTATTTTATTATTTTTTCTGAAAGCTATAACCACTGATTCTTTCTTGGTGGCCTCTATGCCTCTTTTAGCTACTTAAAAAAAGCATAATCAAAGAATTACAGCACAGCACCACCTATGGTTGATAAAACTCCTCAGAACAACAGTGTTGAGACATAAGGCTGTACTCAATAGAAACTGGACTTTTACTCAAAAATATTAAAGAGCTGAAGTAGCAGTAATGGGAGGGGTGTCTCATATGTAAAACCTGTCTTGCAAAATTAATATGTATTGTTAGGGCTAAAGCCAGGAATAAAACCACACAAAAAGGTGTAACCAAGTGAAGGTTATCTAAAGTCGAGGAGGAAAATATTCTACTGACACAGCGAAAGAGTGAACACAATACTAATATGAAAAGTCTAATAGCTACAACAGATGAGTCAGGATATCACCACATTGCATCACCTTAAAAAATATCAACTTCAGCAAGCCTTGCCACATCTAGCTGTAAGCAGTGATCCTCCATATTTTTGGAGGTTTCTGTGAAACCTTTAACTTCTTATTATGCAATAAGTTCAAAAAATGGTAAACCCAAATCACTATTTTGCCAAACTGAAAAATGAAATGAAAAAAGCAACAGTTACTGAAACATGCAGATAAAATTCTTGGCCAGCTCCTTCCTAAGTGACACACTTTTTCTGCTTTTTCCTTTTCTCCTTAGCCTTTTTATCCCTGTCGTTAAGATGTATACATGACATGCCTGAAACTCCTGTCATAGTTGTTTGTTTTAAAAAAGACCTAATTCTGCTGCTGCACAAAGTTATTTCTTTGTTCACTGAATTACACCTGCTTTGCTTCAGTGTGAATGAAGGGAGTTTTAAATTGCTTCTGAGGATACTACAGAGGCAATAACAAAACTGCAAGAGGGTATACATCAGACAGACAGATGAGATGTCAATCCAGAGCTCTGGCAGAAGAGGTTGCCATGGAATTACAGATACTTTGTAGATGTGAAAAATATTATTTTGATGTCTCTTGAATTGGATAAGGAAATATTTGTCAGTAAGTTTGGAGCTTACCTCATCAAGGTTTCTAAAGCTAGGTGTGATTCAGAAGACTGGGAGAACCTTGCAGTCTGAAAACTCAGGAGGGGAATAAGAGGGACAGGCACTGATCTGTGATGACCAGCGTCAGAACCTGAGAGAATGGCCTAAAGTTGTTTTAAGGGAGGTTTAGGCTGGATATTTGAGAAAGGTTTCCCACCCAGTGGGTGGTTGGGCACTGGAACAGGTTCCCCAGGGAAGAGGTCACGGCACCAAACCTGACAGAGTTCAATGAGTGTTTAGACAATGTTAATGGGCACAAACTGTGCTCCTTGGGGATGGTGCTGTGCAGAGCTGGGTGTTGGACTTGATGATGATCCTGATAAGCCCCTTCCAAGTCAAGATATCATGTGTGACTCTGTGCTTGAGTCTGATTCAGGCTTTGGCTATGGTTAGTAGGAAAACAGAAACATCCTCAAAAGATCTGGTTATGTTCATTATTGTGAGTACTCAGGTTGGGATGTTTTTCTAAATAGCTTCCTTCTGCTGAATACATATAGAAGGAACCTCATCTTGGCCTAAAAACCTAAGTTTTCATGGTGTGAATTCAAGTAAAATGTATTTTACATTTCATCTTTTTTTAGGAGGGAATCATTTGGCCTTGTCCTTGATCTCTGAAGGGTAGAATACAGTTAAATAGGGCTCAGATAATCCATCTGAGGACAGAACCAACACATTAGTGACCAGGTGGAAACTCCAAGTTTAAACAACCTAAGTAAGTGAAAAGCAACAGCATCTCATGACTGACATAGGATAGTAAAAAACTGAACCTCCACTCTGCAAGATGTGGCAGGATTTGGGTAAAATGTTTTGTGACACCATTTTGGATATTTCCCTTTAAGAGAATGCATACATTACTCATGATCAGGCACTCAAGAGTATAATGGCATACTAATATCCCCTTCAGTTTGGGGATATATTTAATAACATGCCTCAAAATCAAATTTCTTTTTAGACAATTGGTTTCAATGTAGCTCATCTGAGAGGAAAATGAAGTTTGTTGCAGAAGTAGCTGTTCAGGTGTGTGTAACCTCTGAGCATGATTGCTGTAGTTTAGCTGTGGGGAAAAATATTTTACTACTTTTGATCATACTAAAAAGAAAGAAAAATCCAGGGAAGGTGACAGCCTTGTTCATCAAATGAAGACACACAATCTTCAAGTCAGTGAATGATGCCAAGTAATGGCATGCAGAAGATCATTTCAGTGACATAGAGAGGAAGAATACTTCTTTTGTTAATTACAACAATTAAATTCTGATGGATAGAACATTCAATGGTACAAAATAATTACAGAAGGATTACCTAACTTAGTTATTTGACTACTCAAAAATTTGAGAGAGAAGCTTTTCTACTCTGCAGGATGCACTGTTCTATTTCCAAGCATTTTCAAGTGCTGGTAGAGAAGATAAACAAGCAAGTGATTTGGTTATCTTAAAGTCCTTGAGAAATGGGAACCTGAATCTGGGCCTCATGGGTATCTAAAACACCCATGAGAGGTGCTTTTTCAGTTTCTCAGTCACTTCAAGATGGGAAATACCCAATTCCACAAAACAGCCTGTTGTGACTGGAAGAATATTTACAAGAGCATGTAGCCATAGGACAAGGGCAACTGGATTCAAACTGGCAGAGGGCAGGTTTAGAAGAATTATTAGGTAAAAATTCTTCACTGTGAGGCTGCTGAAGCACAGGAACAGATTGTCCAGATAACCTGTGAATGCCTCATCCCTGGAAGTGCTCAAGGCCAGGTTAAAGGACGCTTTGAGTAACCTGGTCATGTAGAAAGTGTCCGTGGCAATGGCAGAGAAGTTTGAACTAGATGACCTTTAATGTCTCATCCAACCCAAACTGTTCTATGACCTTGTAATCCTTTGACATCAACACTTAAAAAACAGTTGGAAATGGCTGCAGGTCATAGTTCCAGTCTTAATATGGCAGAATTTTTCTATAGGCATCCTTCTCATATAATGAGAAATTGGAGAAAAAAGATAAATAGCTACTCATCAGTAAGCGCAGTCAGCTCAGCTAAAGAGAGAAAAAATCTATATTGTGTATTCTGAAAAAGCAATAATCATATTGTGCTTCTTATCTAACTCTGAAGTTTTCAGAAGACAAAGATTGAAACTTAAAAAAAAAAAAAATCAAAGGAAATTAAGTAGCCTGAATTTACATCAGGGAGCAAAGTGAAACCTTTTCTGAACAAGTGATTATCAAATTACAGACCTGTCACTACAATTTCCTGAAAGGGTCACCGCCTTCTCTTGTTCCTGATGGACAAAGAAAGTGTGACAGGCTTGATCAATATTTCAATTAACATAACAGCTGGCTAATAAGAGGACTTAAGACAGACAAAGGTTTGTTTCAAGGCAATAAAATAAATGTTTTTAAAAGACGTGTTTTGATTTCCTTGTTTTGTTTTCCTTTTCTAGTTTGTTTAATAGTTTTCATTAATCTGAATTTTCTTTTTATAAGCTGGATATATGTGTGTTCAAGACTAAATTTCCCAAGATGTGCAAAAAAGAATAATCAGAAAGCCATGTAAACTAAAACAGGAATGTTTTTGTCTGTCAGTTGTAAAAGGATAACTATATTGAAAGGAAATTTTAGCACATTAAATGCATGTCCATGACACTCTCATGTGATGAACCCTCTCCTTTTTTCCCCATCTGATTCATAGAGGAAAACCTAAGGGTTACAGGACAAAGTAGGCAGACCTGTCCAGCAGAAGCTAATATCCATTGTTAAATTATTTTCCTTATATAAGTGCTGTTTGAATTCCAGCTGATGAGACTCCACAGAAGCTTGAGCAATTTTATAATACTTTTAAATCTTGCAGTGACTTCTTTTAACCTAGCAGCACCCTACTTTAAAAACCAAATTGCTTTCCTTTAGGTTTCCAGGGACCTCCCATGGAAGTGAATTTTAGTTCAAGGCAAATTCATGGGGTGTGACCCTTGAAGCCTTTTAGACTTTTTTCCTTTGAAAGCAAAATTTATTTGTTGCATGAGGGTGGGGTCTCTCAAAAGGGAAATGTATGCACATGCCAGTGGTGCACTGCAAAAAGAAGAGCACTGAAAAACAGCTGCATGGACCTCGATGATATCCTAAGCCCTGCCTTTGCAAACTCTGTCCCTTAACTGCTGCCCTTACCGGCGTTTGTTCAGTCACAGCTGGATTTAGAGGACAGCATCAGAATTCCTACCTATTCTGCCATGCACAAAGAATTCTGAAAAGGATTAGATTCCTGATTCCTCCTTCTGCGTAGTCATAACATTTAAAATACCATTAAACCTTTGCTTTTGCTTCTCTGTGGGTTCCTGTACCCTACAGCTTACCACATTTCAGAGTCTGCAGGGGTTCGTATTGTACTCCGAGCTTTGTGTAATGTTGTAATGTTTCCATAAAGCCATTATGTGGAAGAATGTTGCAAACTTTGTTTTTCATTTTTCTATGGCACTTTTGTGTGACACTTATTTATATACCTTATTATATATTGTAGTCCCTAGTGATCATTTTTCATAGTGATCTAACTTGTCTGGTATTCTTCCCCTAAAGGTTCTAAACACAGTGGCTCTAAATAATCTCAAGGCTTTAAAGCCGAGCTGTTCTGATGCAGCATTCAGCAGCTAAAGCTTTCCACTTGAGCTGTCATCTTAGTGCGTGGAGTGGCAGCTGCAGCTGATTCGACTCAACATTTTATGTGACAAAAGCTGCGCTTCCGGGAAGAAGAACCACCCCAAAAATGCCTCTGGGCAATGGCACACTATCTCGATGAGCAAGCCAGGTTTGTGCAAGGCGACGGATGAACCTCCACAACCTCAGCTCCAACCTGCCAGGGATGAGCTGCAACCTTTGCTTTGTCAGAGAATGCTGAACCTGAGTTAAACTGATGTGACCAAAACCATGGTGTTTAAATAGGAGATTGCCCCATTTCTAAAAAAATTGTGTCCAAGCTTGTTACAAGTCAGTGAAAAATCACCTTAGCAAGAGCTCCACCCCAGAAACTTTGCTAGATGTCCAGTACATATACGTGTATATATATATATATATATATATATTTTTTTTTTTTTTATGTTAACCAGCTCATGACAAATTCATTCTGCGGAAAAGGAAGAGAGATGAGATGGAAGGGAAAACTGGAGTTAACATTTTGGTGGCTTCTGTTTGTGTTTATGTTCCCACCCCCTATGGCCTTTACTTAATACCTTGAGAAAGCTTTTATCAAGCCAGAAGAATGCCAGCCCCAGCGGGTTATGGTAGGGCTTAGATTGTTTGATTCAGACTCTCATGCTGATTCAAATTACATTCTATCACACATCAAAGAAACCTCCAAAATTTGTCATGTTCAAATTACTGTGCTATTCCTGGGTGTTGCTTATTACCATTAAACCCTCAAAGGCTTCAGACTCAATTAGCTGTTTCATTTTATAACAGCCTTTAGCATCCATGTATTCATGCATGAATCCATCCCTCCCTCCTTTTAGATTCTGAGGGCTATCTTAAAACAAAGCTCCCTCTAAAGCTTATACCCTCAGTGGCCCAAATGGACAGGGTTTTCCACAGGGAAAATTCCACAGAGGGTGCTAAGGGTTTTGCTAATCACTAGACCTCACATAGTTCAAGTGGAATCTCAAAACTCTCCCTGGAAGACAAATTGCCTAAAGACCATTTATTTCGCTCAACTTTGGTTATAAAAAAATTGGGCAGTTTAAATAACCAAATTGCTTAAATTCCCTGTGATTATAGTGAAGAGATACTGGCATCAGTACTGAGCAATTAATTCCTTTCAAGACTGGATAGCTGAGATATTTAGGATGGATTGCCTGTAGAGGTGCTATATTCTCTGTGTTGGCTGTAGATAATTACCTTCGATGACTAACTTTCATATGGATAAAATTAGATGATGTGATGATAGACTGACCTTGCAGAGGTATGGCAATTTCAAAAGCCTATGAGCATTTGGTTGTGCAAACAATGAGATATAAACATGAGGCTTTGGTAATAACACCGATATTTACATACTTCACATTTTTCAGGCCACTTGAAAACATCAAATAATTGCTGAGTTCTGACAGTTTTGTGCTGCTACTTTTTTTTTCAGTTGAGGCTGATTTAAAGCTCATCAGACAAAATAGACAGAATCTAGCTGCTACCTCTCCAGATCCACATTACCTATATATGTGCAGATTTTCATGCCTGAGACAAAGGAATGTTAAAGAACACTGGCAAGCCCTTAAGTCACACAGAGCTCTGAGGAAGACTACTACATGTTTTCCTTAAAATGGGCATTCAGAAAGCCCTACGAAGACTTCAGTACTCGAAATGTAATTTTTTTGTTCTCTTTGGAAAATGTAGTAGAGCACTGAGGTTTAGAAACAGAGGAATTTTGTACAGTACATAAAAAAATGAGATGGTTTGAACGTAAATGCCCTCCTTGCTCATTGTGCCATCTCCTTCCTTTCTCCTTGTTTATCAATAAATCTTATCTGGCCTTGTGGCATGTAATTCTTCCAATGAACTCCTCACAATCCCCTCAAGGTCAAAGGTGCATAAATGCTCCATTCTCGTTGTTAGAGAGATGAAGATGGGAGCCCCATTTCACGCTAAGATTATGCAGCAGTTGCTGCACCTCAGCTTGTTTCAAAAATCTGACCCTTTACTTTAGCATTCTTGAACTTTACTGTTTTCCTAATTACACCTGGAAATAGATGCTAATTGTTTATGTTCTCCTGCCAATAACTATTGAATTCAAATAAAAATAATTACAAAATATAATACCCATATAATGGTTAAAAAAGTAGTCATGGTGTAAACCTGTCTTGCCTATCCAAAATGCAGATTCAGACATTCCAGGGAATCCCCTCAGTATGGAATTCCAGAAAACCTTAAGAGGAAACTTAGTGTTTCTCCCAGAGCTACCTGAGCTATAATCAAACTATAAGGAAGGAATAAGTGAATGTAAAGGTGAAAGCATCTTCACTTGGATTTTTCAGCAGCTGGGTTAAATTTTCTTTGAAAAATTTCCACACCAAGAAACTTGTGAAGCCCCTGTCTGCTCCTGGAGCACAGACCAATAGAAGTGTCAAAGACTTCGCTATATTTGCTTGGATTTGTTAGCTTACATTTCCTGGTCCCAGTGCAGACACATATTTGGCTTTGTGTTGAATTGAAATTATGTGAACTGCATGGCATTTGATCTAAGACAGAGTATGTGATGGATGCAGGGGTATCAAATAGTCTATGGCAGATGTGAAGAATCTGACAGGGAGAAAAAGCTGTTCCATATCACAAGAGAAAGGAAGTTTCTGCATTATTTCTCATTTAATGTCGCCATGGTTTAACTCCAGACGGCAACTATGTAACATGCAGCCCCTGTCTCTATTCCACCTCCAGGGGGATGAGAAGAATTGGAGAAACAGGTAAAATCTGTGAGTTCAGATAATAAATTTAAAATTGAAATTTAAAAAAGAATACTAATGATAGCAATATATTATTGAAACAGCAAAATAATAATGATGATGATTATAATAATAATAATAACAGCAAAAACCAGCGGAGAAAAGAGAGGACTAAAACCCAAGAAAGACAAAGTACGCATAATACCACTGCTCACCCACTGACAAATGCCCAGGTCATCCCCAGCAGCAATTGGCCAACTCCTCCCAGTTTATATACTGAGTGTGATGTTCTAAGGTGTGGAATATCCCTTTGGCCCCTTTGAGTCAGCCATCCTGGTCGTGCTCCCTCACAGCCTCTTGTGCACCTGTGCATGGGAAGCTGCATTTAGGGTTAGCACCACTTAGCAAAGACTAAAACATCAGTGTGTTATCAACACTATTTTGATACTAAATCCAGACCCTATAGCACTATATTAGCTACTTTGGAAGAAAATTAACTGTATCCCAGCAATAATCAGGACATAAGCTGTCATATTCCCTCCAGAATCTCATGTTTCTTATCAGGTGTTTGATGCCATATTCAAGTTCTAGCAAATAACGAGAAGGAAGAACCTCAGTGAGAAAGGGAATCAGATCAGAATCAAGAACCAGTGTTAGCAGGCAGCAGTGAGGGGTATGTTTGCCCAACATCAAAGTGGAAGTGTGGGTTTTTATGAATAATTACAGAAACTGATGAGACCTTTCAAGAAAAAAAATCTGAAAATTTCCTAGCAGAAAAATACAACAGAGATTTCAGCTGATGTGCAATGGCAGAGAAATATTAACACTGCTTCTTGTATCTGGCAGTTTAAGCACTGCTCGGAGCACTGCAGACTATACACATTTATGATGTTTATTCTCCAAGGTTAAACTTCAGATTTTCTTAACATTTATAAAATATACTCCCATTTAGAAAAAATACAATGGAATAAATATTAAAAAGATTAATATAACCATTCATATTTAAGAAGAAAAATTGCTTCACTGCTTTTGGTCTTTTACAGATAATGTTTTCCTGTATTTACTTCAAATACAATGTAATCACATAACTTCAGCACCTGCTGTCCAGAGTCCTTGGGGTTAGGTGAGATACAGACAAAAGCCTTGGTAAATACCACAGGTTTTCAGTCCTCCTACTTTTTACCAGGACATAAAATAAAGCAGCAGAAATTTCTTATCTTCCTAGTAGAATGCTGTGAGCAATAACTAGCAAATGCCTGCAAGGTTCTAAGAACTTTAATCCTATTTACTGGAGAGGTCAAACTCTTGTGCTTCCAAGAGGAAACAAAGATTTTATAATGTGGAAAAAACAGAGGTTTGTTCCAATGCATACATTAATCCTGAGAAGAGCCAGGTATCCTTTCAAGCTCATGGCAAAGAATTGTAATATGTGGTAGATAATTTGATACAACTTTATGTGAATTAAGATCAAGCAGTTTTTCAACACCGTTTGTTATTTAAACCCATACTTCATTGCAAGGCTGTGCACGTCTGTCTGCCTTTGCTCCAAGACAGTTCAATAGAATAAGCTCAGATCTAAAGGTGCTTCTGCTCTCAGTGAGATCTACCTTGTTCCCTTGAGAAAGACAACCTGCTCTGTGAAAACCCCTCAGAGAGCAAGTGGAATGGACACAGAAGTATGTATATGCATTAATCAGTCCTCATTAATGCAATGATAACTTTAATTTTTGTGCTAACCAGTTTTCACTGGGACAACAAAAAAAAGCCCAAAAGGCCATGTGGTAGTATATTACAGCTGTGGGACAGAAAGCAATCCTTCTATGCAACCCCAATAAGTGACAAAATAATAGAATGGAGATTTTTCATGGAGTTGCTGGTATACAGCAACAAAATAATAGAATGGAGATTTTTCATGGAGTTGCTGGTATACAGCAACTCAGTTCCTGACAGTCAAAAGCTTAAGAGCAATGATATTTGTTGGTTGAGAATCTTTGAATAAATAGTCTCAGTCGTGCAACCTCTGCCTATACACTTAAGCTCAAGAAAATCCTTCCAAGTTAAGCTTCTAATGAATTTAATGTGCTCAAGCTACACAGGAGCTATACACAACCTAATAAATAAATTGGGTTACATAACTCTGCTTAAAATGTATTTAATCTCATCTACATGAGAACAGATTAGTAAAATGGTAGACAGTATTGTTCCTAGGCATTCACAACAGTTGTGAAAAACTGGCATCTCATCACTTTGGTTTATTTTAACTTGCGTAGAGCCCAGTGAAAACGAAGAGTGAAAAACAGACTGTAAGCAGTGTATTCTTTTACATTGTTGTCATATTACATTGTGTCATTTCAGCTGATATTAAGAGTTGTCAGATCATATTAATGCTATAAGTCAAGGAAATGGTAATGGGATGAGACACACCAGATGCAGATACCAGGAGCTAAATCACAATTCATTTGCATGTCTTCCTTGACTTCATTAGTTGGTTGGTATCTCACCATGATCACAGCAGTCTTCAGAAAAATATAAATATTTTGCCAAAGTACATGTAGTTCAAGGATCAGTACTGAGAAGTTAGATTACATATTACAAAAGATGCTAGTTTTAGATAACTATATATAAATATATGTTTGAATCTTAAGCTCTGAGAGACTTTTTTTTTTTCAAATAATACTTCCCTTAAGATAGCTTTTCATGTTCAATAACTCTAAGTGCTTTTAGCTTTTCAGCAGAGTCTCATCAGTGGGATTCTATAAAACTATATGGAAAAGACATGAGTAGAATAGCTGTATATATAGAGAGATTTTCAAACTCATCTGAGTTTTAAATTCTATTGACAGTCTGGAAAACAAATATGTTGGATTTGGGATGTTTACTAGTGGTTTGGTTTTGTTTGATTGGGTTATTTTGGTTTGGTTTGGGATTTTCTTCCCTTTTAAGGGACAGTATTCTTGACAAACATTAAATCTTTCTTTGTCAGTACCAGAACCATTATTTCTGATACATACACCAAAATTTCTTAAATTTCTCAGCTCCCTTTTATGCTGTAAATAAATGAAAATAATCTTTTGTCCAGAGAGTTTAAATCCATTCTCAACTCTGAGTTGACACTAAAGAACAAGAAGATTCTTGAAACACTTCAACATGTGCTTGCAAAGAAAATAGGAGGGTTGAGGTACTTTCAATAAATAAAACTTCTCATAATTTGCAGGTTTAGATAACCAAGTCATCAGTAGAAATAAAATTGTTTAAAAAAGGGCTGAATACATCTGGCTAATATGAAAAAGACCCCAATATACTATCCTTCCTTAAGTGCTAGTCTCAGAAAAAAAAAAAACAAACAAAACACCAAAAAAACCATTAAAAGATCCTGCCTATCTTCTTACATTTCTGGTTTCCAAGAGGATAGCAATTTAGTGAGTCCAGAACTCACTAAAGTTACCTTGCAATTTGAGCCATGTTGAATTGAGCATTTGATAGACTAACTTTGCAATGTGTGCACAATGAGCGCAATATCCTCAGGACCAGCTAGGCCACTGTACATGACATAATGTCACCAGTTCCCTTAAGAGCTTTCTCAAGTAAAAAAATATCCAGCAGCAAAGAATAATTGACAGCCAGATCTTCTGATAAACTTGATGGAAAGTCAGAAAAGACATTAAGGGTAAAGAAAGGGGCTATAGATGTTTCACACAGATGGAGAATATATTAGATATGATCTTATTTATACAAGATCTTAGCTATAGCTGACATGCTTAGATGGGGTTACAGAATCAGATTTTGGTTTCTTTAAGCACTGGTTCTGTAGATCTTCTTCCTAAAAATGTTTGATGTTTAGCCAAATTACAGTTTCAAATTTAATGTTGGATGAGAGAGCAGTGCATACAACCTTTATACATATGAAACATCTGGCACTGAAGGCCATAATCTTGATTTAGTTCTGTAACTAACCATTAGATAAACAACAAGAGCAATAAGAGAATAATTCAGCAGTTATCAAAACACTGTGTTTCTCTAATTGTTTTTATGTAATTTTGAAACTAGTTTAACTATGGGTCACTTGGAAGGTTACTGCAGATGCATAAGATCTTGGGATGTTAAACTCAGTGGTCAAATCAATCCCATATTTTATTTTTTTCTCAAATCGGAGCTGTTATAGATATTTTTTTTGTTGTTGCATTAAAATAGAAAAGCTCTTTTAGCAATGGCATAATCTGATATTATGACTTAGACTTGAGACACTGTAGAAATTTAAGCATGTCATAAGATGAATTTATCCTGGCCACTACCTCTGTAACCTGGGGAGTATTAACAATGTTTAGCCTAGTGGAGCTCTTTCTAACACCTGCTAGTCCTGAGCAGCTTCTTTACTCTCATATGCGGTGGCATTTATAAAGTACACCAACATGATAAAATTGTCCTCTCTTTAACTCCCTTTCTAATCGGGATTCTGCTCTTGGGTTTTGCCTTCCTCACTGAAAAAGATCTAGTTTGAGCAGAATGAAGCAGACTTCCCATTCTTGGGTTGGCCAAAGAAATTGAAAGTGCACCTGAAATTGAAGCTTTTGGCATTTATTACTTCCATCTTAAAAAAAGGACTGAATTCAAGGTGCTAACCTTCTGTACGACCACTTTTTGTCTCTAGATTGTTGTTAAAAAAGCAAAAAAATCTGAATAAATGCAGCTGTTACTTGTTCTAGAAATAAAGTTATTTCCATTCATTTTAGCTACCTCTTCAGTGAGTTTTTGGGCCTCCTTGCCCCAGCTCTGTAGTCTACAGTGTAGAAGAGACAAGGTGCTCAACAAAAAAAAGCAGTGAGGTGTGCTGTGTCTATTTGCTATGTTGATGGTTGCTTACACAGTTTGGTACCTGATGAAGGACAGGCTTTTTTTTTTTTTTTCATTGATTTTCTGTAGAATAGAATCACAGAACTTAAGAATAATTTAGGTTGAAACAGACCTCTATGATCATAGACTCCAGCAGTTAACTTAGCCCTGCCAAGCCCACCACTAAAACGTGTCCCTGTTTTCCACATCTACACATCTTCTGAATACCTCCAGGGATGGTGACTCCACTGCTGCCCTGAACAGCCTGATACAGTGCTTGATAACCCTTAATAATTTATCTATTTGTTGGATGCAAATGTATCCTGAGGTGTATTTTGGTGGCCATCTCTGATTTCCATATGATTCAAATAGGAATTTAAAGATTTTTCATCCTCTTCAGAAGTCAGAGTTTTGCAAAATAATCAGATGCTTAAATACCAGTCCCGCTGACGTGGCTGCTTACACATATTTCTTCGACAGAACTGGGGTGGATCAGGTACAACAGCAAAACAAAAGCACCTACTGCATCCCCAAAGCTGTGCTGAGGTGTCCAAGGTAGGATTGTTTTCCATATTGCTTCAACTGTTGGCAAAATGATTGACAAGAGGGTTTATCATCTTTCTTGAGCAAGTTCATCAGTGACTAACAGTCCTCCTGATAATCACTGAAATACCGCACCAAAACAATTCAGCTATTAATTTGTCAGATCAGAGTATTCTTCTGAGTCATAAGGCAAATTCATTTTATTTGAATGTCAATTAATAAAACAAGGAGAAGGAAAAAACGACCCAAGCTTAATAAAATCCCTCATTAGTCTATTAATATAACTGTAAATAGAAATTTTTCTCCTTCTATTGTTTAAATTTGTTATATTACTTGGCTTCTTAAATAGAGGAGTTTATATTAAAAAAAAAAAAGCCAAAAAACAAAACCCAAACCAAAGCCACCAAACACAACCTAGTCCAGGGAAGTGTATGACTTAGGGGAGAAAGCCTTAGGGTTCTTCAGTAGCATATCTGATTTCAGGAGCTACTGATGAGGAGCTACTGATGAAAACCTCTGTTCAGGGAAGCCAGCAGAAGTCAAAGGCACCCTTCCCTCCCCAGATGATGTTAACAGGCATTTTATGAATTCTTCAGTGAGCAGATGATTTGCTTAGCACACTTTGGGTGGATAAATGCAGCAGTCTTCAAAATGGCCACATCAGACTGATCTCTGTTATTTCACAGCAGCAGCAGCAGCTCTACCCTATGATCTGTCACTTCTCTCATCTTTTATCCCAAGCACATGCCTATGCATGATGTTAGTAAATAGAAATGACTCAAGAGACTCCTAACTTGCCTCGTATATGTGGAATATCCAATCTGGGCATGTAATTCCTGGTTCTTCATCTCTAGTGGTGTGCTTGCCCCTTAAAGGACCCGAAGAGAAGTGGATCCTGCAATCAGAGAGAGCTGCTGTCTGTGTTACATATCTTAGACTCAATTAATGGCGTGCCAAGTGCCCCTTGTTTTGTCAGACATGTCTGTTCCTACTGCCCGAGAGCTCCTAGAGATAATTGATTCTGGCACTTCTATTACTACCCAGAAACACAAAGTTTTTTTTTTACATTCACTCAGACAGTGATTTGAGGAGAATGATTTTCCTACAGGAAAATTCTTGCACTACCTAATTGTGGCTTTGCTGAGAATGTGTGCAGACATGGCACTCCAATAACATGATGGTGAGTGCAGCATAAGAATGATAGATTCAGAATGCTTTTTGTTTCAGCTTACTTGTTTTTATATGCCTGTGCTCCATATTCAGTCAATGAAACAGCCTTTATATTAAAGAAATTCCTACTGCTCCAACATCTAGAAAAAAAGAATATTTTATCTGATATCTTTTTCCTTTTTTTATTTCCTTTCTGTACTTGTTCACTTGTAACTAAACATGGGTGAGGACTAGCCTGTAAGTTACAAAATTTCATAGATGTCACAAAGAAATAAAGAGAATTATGTATGCATTCATAAGTGGTTTCATCACAGAATATTTCTGGGATGCAGAGAAAGAAGTACATACAAAAACTCTTCATTTGGTATCATTGTTCCTGATTTCCTTGTCCAGCTGTGTGCTTGCACACAGACAAATGTTTGTGCTATGAGAATTCAAGAAATGGGAAAGAATTGGAAGAGATGGATTTTCGGTCCTTATGTATAGGTAAATGTTCCAATATGTATTTAATTTTCCTGCCAGTTCCTTAGACTAAAAGCTTATGAATATAAATTTTATCAGTGACTTTTCTGTGATGTAGCGGGAGGAAGAACTAACAGCACTATATTTGAACAATGCAAACTTAGATCAAAAATTATTTTCCAAAGTTGATATGCCAAATATTCAAAAAAATCTTATTAAATTACAAGTGAAAATCTACATGCAGACAATGAACTGCACATGTCCACAAAGACTCAGTTATATACCATTTCTCTTATTATCCATAGACACAAGCCTATTTGCTCATAAATAATTGAATATGGGTCAAATTCACAGCAGCAGGAATGCAACTAAGCTGGAGATGTAGTCCTTACTGGGATCTGCTGCCTTGTGCCTCTATCTAAACATGGAATGCACTGCTTTCTCAATACTTCAACTCCAGAGGCTGAGTTCAAACCCTTGTAACTAAGATTTATAGGAGGACACAGGACTGGGAAGAGTTTGACTAGTGGAAATGGCTACTGAATCTTCCTCTTCAGCTACCCAAGCAAGACGAAGGAAAACTACTTTTTATAAAAATATATCTGGATGAAGCAAGCCCCTTTGGTGTTTCAAGAGCAAAAAAATCACAAACTGCTTGAAAATGCTGGTCCATCTCCAAAAGATGGGCTGAAGTACACTTTCTTGTGCTGTCAGAAATCTTTCAGTAGAGTTTGAAATGTGGGCTGAGTAAGATCAGAGGGATATGGAAGATCCTTTAAATCATTTGAGTAGGTGGTTCTCTATGACTTGGGCTAATTGTATGAACCTCACTGTTTCCCTGCTGCCTTGGTCTCACAGACTCCTTTGTTTCTCTCTTTTGTCCCTCAGAGAGTATGGCAGAAGGAAGTGCCATGGTAGCCTCAGTATTTCCAGGGAATGGGGCCATAATGGGAGCTGTGTGCGCAGAAAACACAATGGGCAGAAATACAATGTTACAAGACACTTCCTCATTGAGTTTTTTTCTCTCTCCCACCATCCCTGAACATGGATATCCACACACAAGACTGCTGAGCAGGGATCACAGGAAGAAAATTACTCCTAACCATGAGACATGAGAAAATTATACCTGCATAGACACAGAGTTATTTTGTACATTATATTTGTGGGTTGCTGTTTTTAAATACTGAGGGAATTTACGTCTGTTGATAATTAGAGATGTTTATGACGTGCATTAAGAGTAAGTCTCCTCACTGGCTTTTTGGAAACCTCTGAATTCATGTTAATGGCTCAAGTTTGCTAACGATTTACAGGCAAACACTTACCACTTTAATACAGCACTTACTCATTTGTTCTTCATATTTTTATTTTTATGTGTATCTCTGCCTGAGATCCAGAAATTACTTACTCCATCACCCATGCTGCTTCTCCTACTTAAAGATGTAAATGTGTCCCAATTGTACAAGATACTTAGCATGTGCTTAATTTTAAGAGTATGAATACTCCCACTGAGGTAAATGGGACCACAGCTAAGGGTTAGGCTCACACTTAAATTGCTTATTCAGAGCTAAGAGAGAGCACAGACTTGGCTTCCTGAATCCTGCACCATCCAGGATTTTGCCTCATGAATTAGTGCTATGTTGTTGTGTAAATCCTCTGTTGAACATCATCCTGACAGGTTCTCCTGCTTCTCTCTTTTTTTCCTGAGGTGTCAAGCATCTCATTTTCCTGCTTGAAAATGCTATTTTCTAATGCAGCTCTGAGTGAATAATAATTTCTGGAGTGTTCAGGCCAGCACTCATCTGCATGAGCATGACACTAGCTGGTGATCCAGGTGTAATCCTCAAATTGCACTGTGTTGCTGTGTGGATTTTACACAGTGAAGTACAGTCTATCAAAACAGTGCTTTTCTCTGCTTTTCATATTTTTATGACCAGTGGATGGTTTGCATGATGGTTTTAAGGACAGCGAGGTCAGTAAAGGTCAGCAATGCAGTCTATGTTAATGTTCATAGAATCATAGGATGGTTTGCTTTGACAGAGACCTTACAGGTCATCTAGAATCAGCCCCAGTGCCATGGGCAGGGTCATCTTCTACTAGACCAAGTTGCTCAGAGCCCCATCCAAAGTTGCCTTGAACATTTCCAGGGATGGGGTATCCACAGCTTCTTTAGGCAGCCTGTGTCAGTGGCTCATCACCTTCACAGCAAACATTTCCTTCCTGACATGCAATGTAAACCTACTCTCTTTCAGTTTGGAGCCATTCCCCCCTGTCCTGTCCCTGCATGCCCTTGGGTGTCCTGCATAACACACCTGAAGCCTCAAAAAACACAGTCAGACAACACAATCCTTATTTTGGGAAACTTGACCCCAAACTGCTTTCTAATCCTCCAGAGACTTTACCCTTCATGAAATCTGACTATTTCAGAGACCCAGACAGATGAAATTATGCTATTGGCCTGAATGATTTTTCTGTGAGGATCAAAGCGTTTGTACACTGTCTTGTACAACCCTCATAATACAGAAGGATTTCTATAAAAACTGGCAATTTATTCACATTTTAAAATCAAAACCATAATCTGAAAATTTGAAAGACTGTTTGTCTGACCCCTCTCTTTTTTCCTTTATGCTTTTCAACTCTATTCTCTACACTTTTTGGAGTAGGGAATTCTCTTTTATGGTGTTTTTATATGGGACAGATAATAGGTGCTCTCTTTTGAAAAGGAGCTTTCTCTTCCATAATACATGGTCCTTACCACAAAATCAAAACAATTACAGCTGTGCATGCCTTTTATTTTTTTACAGCTTTTCACTTCTTCTAGAGTGCTATGCAGAGATAATTCTTACTATAATATTCACAAAATTGTGTTTCTTAATACACTTGTCTGTTAAAAGAAGTCTTTAATACAAGCAAAAGATTCAACATCTCTAAAGAAACATTAAAAAAATCCTTCAAATTTTCTCAATCTGCCAAAAATAAGTATTCATTGAAGAAAAGGAGACATCTTGGAGACAATGAGAGCAGATAAGGAGGAAGGATTATCAGGTAGTACATTCATGTCCAAAAGCATCAATTCCTGTTTTATTTCTGCAGGTCATCTTTTACACAAAACAGTATTTTAGCAACTTTTTGTTTTCTTCACAATTGCTTTCTAAAGACTATTAACAAAATAAAGAAAACAACATTTTTCAAACTACTCCATGTATTGAATAGGAATGGACCCAAACAGAAAAAGGAAGGATTTTTGCTTGTTGGGAAACTGTCCTTCTAAAGCAGGTTTTTGGAAGGGAAATCCTATTTGGAAGAGTTGATAGCAATCCCTCCAAACAATATGTCGTGTTTCTGGCCACAGCAGGGTTAACTTTTGCAGCAGGCAGCACCAGGACCCTGGGGTTATGTAGTGGTGACCTCTTGCTGTGTGAAGGGGACACAGAGGGTCAGGGAGTCACGTTCTTTAGGGTTTGCCAGGGAATGTGGTCTGGTGGCACCGGGTTCCGCATCCTGACCAATTGTGTGTGAATCGTTTGCTTTTCCTGTACTCTCTCAGTATTGTTCTTACTGTTCTCTTTCTTATTTCATTGCTGTTTCTAATAAATGCTCCTTGTCTCAGCCTGTGATCTTTACTTTTTTTGTGCCTCCAATTCATTTCTCCAGCTGCTGCAGTGTTAGGGGAGGAATGAAAGAGCAGCGCTTGTCTGAGGTGTTTCAGTGGGAATACTAAATTGAGGAATACCATTCCTAAACCCTGACATTCTACACTGAAATCCCATGGCCCAAAGGCATCCAGGCAAGCAGGGAAAGATGATAAGTGGAGCAAACACAACATGATTGAATAAAACCTTTTTTTTACAAATGATGTAACCATTGAAAAGTTTATACTCAAAAAATATGGATTTCATGACGTCAGGGATGCCAAGAATATCTGAGGTTTAAATTTTAGAAAGTCAAATTCCCTATTGTCATCACACTTCAATAAAAAAAAATAATTTCTTCTCAATTTAATCAATTGATCATGTTTCATTTTAAATATGTGCACATGGACACAATTGAAAGTCACAGTAAGACAAATTCTGTAATAGTAATATGCTCAATATCTGGGTAAATGCCTATCTTATGCACGGAAACATCACCTACTGAGTTGCCTGTGGGTTCAAATTTCAGCAGAAAGGCACAAATGTAAGAGTCAATAGTATTGCTTTTATACTTATGTATATACAAAATGATCATTCATTACAGCAACAGTGAATATTCCTCATGCCCTTTACACATATCTTCTCTGAAAACTCTCCCCTTAGCTAGTGAAGAATTCGAGGTCTGTATTTATTGCTCAAGGCAGCCATTTCTTTACAGCAAATGGATTCTGGAAAAATACATTTTTAGGATTTAAGTGTTGGCTACATGTTGCCCTGAGAAATAAGACAGTGTGTATTTTTGAGCACTTCACCTGCCATAAACAACCTTCAGATCTGTAGATAAAACCTATTATCTTCATGCACTTGATTTACAGATCTATTAGAAGTGGTTTTGTATTTAGCAGGAGGCCCTCTTGCAGCACAAGAACCTGCTTCACCTGCCTGACATCAATCAGAGGCAGCTAATCATGATCATAATGCCAGTGTAGTGACTGGGAGGATGGTGGTATGGTCAAACCCTGTGACGATGAGGGGTTCCCGACCACTACTCTTTATACTCCCACTCCTGTCAATTCAACCTGTGTTTTAGTGAAGTATATTCCCTTTTTACATAATAGGTGCAAAAAGTGGAAATGAACTACAGTGGAATGATGATTAGCAGCTTGCACATAGCATATGATTATTCACATAGCATATGATTCCCATTCTTCTTCCTCAGACAAAGGATTTACAGGATCTGATTTATCCACAGGTTGAGGCTTGCAGCTGGGACAGGCACAGGCCACCCACTGAAATCAGTAAGAAAGCAATATATCAGGTTTGCAGGAACAAGCCTTATAAATTGGCTTTTATAGGTGTTCCTTACTTGATTGTGCTCTCCTCATACACAGCTGTCCACAGCTTTGAAATAAAAAGACAGGTAAAGGCAAGCACTCCTCATTATAGTCACTAAAATAAATTGTTTAACTATACTCTCTCACTGACAAAAGTCCAAATCAACTGATGGTTTCTTATTGCAATTCTATGTGCTATTACATCCCTTCACAGTAGATAATTACCCCAGTCAAAAGACACATTGAACAGTTCTTTCCTGATCAGAAACAAGTGAACAATACCACTCATGGAATTTGCAATGAAAGAAATTCCACAAGCAGGAAATCTGTACCCAAATGATTTGCCTACTCAACTCCAGGAAAGACTGAACAGAGAGTAAAATTTGGGCAAGAGTTTAATCAAAAAACAGAGACCGAATGCTATCAGACAATGTCAGAATATGTGCAAGAGAAGAAAAAATTTCAGTGTGAAAAATATGTGGTTTTCTAGGGCATTGATATTCATTTTTCCTGTCTGTACATTTCTGTTTACATTCCATGTAGAATGAGTGGTCAAATATTTACCAAAAATAAATGCTAAAATTGCAAGTGGAACCATTGTGATGAACACTCATGCAAATGTATTTGTGGTTGAATGGATTGTGCCTTTTTGCTGTCAACAATGAAAGCAAAACCCTGTGGTTGATCTGATAAATCTCTGCAAGGCATCTAGATGGAGTTTAACACAGAGAACACAGGATATTTGAGGCTTGCCATTGTGCACAGAAAAGAAAAAAAAATCCCCAAATATATAGGGGGGGAAAGCAAGTAAACTCATCTATTTTAAGATACTATTATTTGGATAGAAAGAGAAGATAAATTTGTCAGATAAAATATTTATGGAGACTTTTTAAAAATGGCTTTTTCATCCTGACCAAACACATCATAACTGAAGTGTGTACAACTGAGACATAATGAAATGACTTTCCTTAGATATCCAAAACTTATACAAACTTATTTAATATTTTATAGTCCCAGTATGACATTTCATGAGATCAGACCGACAGCCTTTGACAAAGAACAAACATAAAGCAAAGAAAAAATGCACTAAAGAAAAAGTTCTGAAGCCAAAAGTAGCGTATCTTTCCTTTCAAATGATTTTGTTTAAACACATGGAAAACAAAACAAATATTTAAATGAAGATGTCAGCCAATGATAATCTCACTTCAAAAGAGAATGGTACCTGATCTTATTAAAGGTTGAAATAAGTTTGTATGTCATCTAAATCAGATTATTCCCAGAAAATAGAAGAAAACCATCAAAAAAAGAATAAAAAGAATTCACTACTCTATTCCAACAGAAGTTTGCAATATGTGTTTAAAAATAAAATAGTAAATTAAAATAAATAATAAAATTAAATTTACAATAGAATTTAAAAATAAAACAAAATAAAATAAAATAAAATTAAATTAAATTAAATAAATCAAACCAAAATAAAATACTGGTTTTTTTCAATTACATGATTGTTCAAAGCTACAGGATGAGTTTCCATGTTATTCTGCTGGCTAGATATCATGAAAAATTTCTCAGTGCATACTGATGAACTGCTTCAAGTGTGATCAGAACTCAGCTGCTTCTTTGGAATAATGGATTATTAAAAAAAGATTTTAAAAATAATTTTTATATACATATTTTTAAAAGAGATTCTGATGAGAAAATAACTGAAACCACCATGTGTGGCATCTTCTGCTTTAAGAAAGGAGAAAATTAGTATTCTACAAATAGATAAAATGTCACCAGAAAGTTCACCTTTCTTCACAATACTGCAATTAGTATTTCATATACTATAATTTTACTCTTGATGAGATAAGCACTTTCTGAGGAAATTTCAATACCTATATTGCTCGTGCTGGCAAAAAAAAGCAATTTAAAATGACAAATTTTAATACTTAATGGAGGTCCAAACCTTTTGATATAGTGGCATGAATATCAAATATTTTAGGTACATTCAAGGTTTTAGTGACTTTATAGCACTGCAAACAGGTCCCTCTAAGCCCTTCCTAATTTCTCTTTATTTTTCCTAGTTCTTTTTGTCAAAGTCATCCTTCTGCATGGCCTGGAAAATCTGATTTTTTTCTGCCCTAGTCTGAAAGACTGTCAGTTTTGTTCATATGTAAAGAAATCTGAGATCGTCGCTGAGGGCTCCCTTTCATCAGCAGGTGTCAATTGAGCAGAATTAAAATGCTGCAGAACACCTTCAAAAATCCAAGGCGCATATTTGTGTAAGAAGTTGCAGCTAGACAGAGTATCATGTATTTCCTCTTACCTTGTTGCTGTGCAGGGACTTGTGTCTACAATTTCCAGACATGTAATTTTGTTCCTAAATACCAGCTTACAAAGGTTGTACCATACCGCAAAGCATTTTTAAAGGACTTAGTTTACTTTGGTGGTTTGCAAGGATTATTAATTAGGTTGCCATAAATTAAAAAAAAAAAAAAAAAACAGAAAAAGAAAACCCAAAAGATTTTTTTTCAAGACATATTGGAGATCAAAAAAGTATTATTACTCCACTTAAGAAAAATCCCCTAAAGGCATCCAGAACTCATGCAAAGTTAACAGGACTGGGTTCTATTACCGATCATCCCAAACTCACCAAAAGGAAAACAAAGCCTTCAAACATTTCAATTAAATCTGTTTTAGCTTAACCTGAGACAGCCTTTTGGGTTTTATGTCCAAGCCAGGTGGAACTGGATGCTTTTACACTGAGAATATTATGAAGTTCCCCATTGGTTCAAAGCCAAAAACTCAAAGGGAACAGGTGTTCACCTATGTGGCTCAAAGGCAAAATACATTCTTGCTTTGTCAGAATGAAGATAAATTCCCAACTTTTACTCCATTGGAGTGTTAAATCTTTGGTCTCATGAAACACAAAACAGAGAGAGAACAAGAACTGACACTTCCCTGCTGGCTAGGCATAACAGCTGTATTTTCAAAGGAAAATGTGATCTTTGACTTTAAATTCACTCCAGCCACAGCTTCCACTCTCAGTCGGAAGCACTGGGTGACAAAGGGCTTCCCTAAGGGGGTGCAGTGGGGACAACTGTTCCCTGCTCTGCTCTGAAACTAGGACACTGTTCCCACTGCTGCAGAACAAGATCATTTAATTTCCACGTGAGCCTTTGTGAGGATGCAGGTGCCCAGCAGTTGGGGGTGAGGGGGCAATGGCTCAGGGACAGGCAGTAATAAAACCCCAAACTGGGCAAATCCGTGTTGCTGCTGTGTGGCAGTGCTGACACACTAAACCCTAAAACCTTTGTGCCAAAAGCTTCCTGCTAGTGTAGGCAAGAGGAAGTGCTTCCATTAGTTGCCGTGACACTAGCATGTGCTGTTTTGCTCAGTTCACCCCAAAGTAAGCTACAATAATGTGGAGCTTTAAAGCTTCCTGCCCCAGATTGTGAAAGTCAGATAGTAATGCTATACAAAACTTGAACAAGCTTAGTGACGATTTGAGTGGATATAAACTTCTTAATTTTTTTTCTAAGAAAAATTGCATGTGATAAGGAAACTGATACCAAGGACTATAAAAATGCCCCACTATAGATAAAACTAGTTTTTAAAATTGTCAGTGTAATTGGCAGAAAACAAAATGGAGACACATTTTAAGTATCAAATATCCCAGGAGCTCTGTGTCCTTGCAAATGCTTAGGAAACAGCTTCAAGCCTAGAGCAGGAAATTAGTCATCATACTTGGCTAAAACTGACCCACATGTCTTGCCAAAAATGTTACTGAAAAAATTAGTTTAACAGCTCTTAAAATTCTTTGTGAATTCATGAAATATTTTATGAACAGAGACGATAAAGAACTAGCCATTTCAAAGTAATTTATTTTAGTTTGGGATTAAAAGAAAAAGATGCAAGTTATATTTATTTTAAAAGAAACAAGAAAGGGTCAAAAATAGCCTCAAAACCCACAGTGTGTGTGATTTATCAGAGACTAAATTGATAGCTTATCTTCACTATTCAGAAAAAGCAGCCACTTCAGTAATGAACTTTGTAACAGGATTCCCCTAGGGAATGGCCTGAAGTTCTGTCAGGGGAGGTTTAAGTTGGATATTCGGAGAAGGTTCTCCACAGAGGGTGGCTGGGCACTGGAACAGGCACCCCAGGGAAGTGGTCACAGCACCAAGGCTGACAGAATTCCAGAAGGGTTTGGACAATGCCCTCAGGCACAACGTGTGACTCTTGGGGATGCCCTGTGCACGGCCAGGAATTGGACTCAGTGATCCCTGTGGGTCCTGTTCAACTCAAGAAATTGTACAATTCTATGAAAAAAAAAATCATAACGAATGGATGGAAAAGAGAGAAGTTATTGACATATTTTTATCCAAAGCTTTTATATCAGCTGCTGTGTCACAGACATCCACAGAGAAAAACCCTGCCATTAGGACATGTTAATTTTTGTCTATTAAAACCGCAGTGTAGACAAAGAATTTTTACTTGCCTTAGGAGAATCATAAACTTTCCAGAGGTCAGAAAATATTAATCTGTTCAAATAAAAATGTTCTGTAAGAATGTGTCAATGTTTGCACAAGTATCTTTGCTCTGAGTTTAAGTTCTCTAGTTTCCCAAATGTCCAGCAGTTGCCTGTAAAATTCTACTGCAGGGCAAACTGAAGTTGTGTTGGTTCATACCTTCTTTGAAAGGTACCAGCAGGGTCCCACACTGACTGGAACTGCTATTTAAAAGCATTTCTCTTTGTCTGCCAGTCAAAGAGTTGCTTGGAAAGATCTGGAGGGGAGAATTTCCATTTAACAATCATTTCAGGGAGTTTGCCTGTTAATAGTAGATTTTCAGAGTCCATCGTCAGAAGACAATCAACATTTTGAAAAGCATTTTTACTTCCTGCCCAGGGAAACAAAAGTAGCCACAGTTGATCCATCTCTAAAAGGTGTCTGGGGTGAAAGTGATTGCAAATAGGGCAATTTCTTAGTAACTAAATCCATGCGCTACACCAACATTTCAGACTAAATTTTTTATAAGAACTTGTTGGCCTGAAATACTCTCTACATCTTTACTTCTTCCATACTTTAAAATCATTGGATAGAATCAGTGCTTGAAATCAGTCCTAGCTCTGACAGCTTTCTTGCCTCCTTAAATAGGGCAGCATGTGATCCAGAAGTTGGTGGTCCAGGGATAATTATTGAAAGAAGCATAAAATTACTTACTCAGAAGAAGACCTCAGCATCTTGGAAGCCTTGACATTGTCCAAGCAATAGTTTTAGATTGTTTATCAGTGGATTCAGCCATGCACTGCTTGCTGGTTGCCCCCTTGAAAAAGTTTTCTTAATTACACAATTCCGTGTCTACACTGTATTGTCCTGGCTGTATTTAAGACAGCAAAACAGTCCCCTCAGTGGGCACATAGTTGTCTGAGACATGTTCAGAGTTGAGGCAGTATAAACCAGCAGAGGAAGTAGACAGAAAAGAAATGTACCTGTCCACAGTTGTGCAAAGATTCTGTAAGAAAAAAATTATTAAACAGATTTGAAATAGTAAAAGTATACTGGGCTGTCAGCTAGGGCAGAGTAGGAATGCTGATGGGCTGGATTAGGTAATGTTCCTGGGAGGCTTGTGAGGCTTGGGGGAGATGTGGAAGGAAAACAGTAGGAGATTTTGTCTTCAGGACTGTGACTAATTCCCGAGAGAGGAGGTGAAGGAAGAACACTAAATACCAGCCCACCTCAGGCAGTACACCTCCCACTACAGCCTCAATACAGAAATAGGGATCTGTGTATAAAATGTTCACAAACTGCAATCCTTTATGAAGCAAGCTCTTTTCTTGCTGTTGTTACATTGAAACTTGAGGTGAAAAGTATTTGCAAGGGCTGAGTCCCCTGGTTGGTCTTTGGAGAAGCTACAAACACATAGGCCAGCCTACAGATGCTAAGAACTGCTCTCAGCCTGAGGTCAAATAGGGAAAAGCCTGGGAACAACAAAATTTCAATTTTGAAATGATAAGTGGGGTCTAAATTGTTTATTTACTGTTGATTTTTCATGGATACAAGGATCACAACCAAACTATAGATACCTATAGGTAAGTGCACTCTATAAAAAACACATGTGGCATGCTAAGTACACAAAAAAATGCATCCAATTACCTCTGGAGAACTGCACAGCCCTGTTTTGTGTGAATATTGTCTGTGTATAGGATGTGCATAAACTTGCACTGTTACTTTTACTTAAAAAAAAAAAACAAAATAAGGTGACAAAAAGAAAAAAATTACAAAGACATAATTTTAGTAACTTTTTGACAAGCACTTAATGTCTTCCAGTCAAGCAAGAACAGAAAATATGTTAGTTGCTTTTTAAATTCTTATTCCAATAAAAAGTAATTATAGTGATTAATTGCATAATGATTACTGTAATCACAGCCTATTCTTAGTTGATTAAGAAAGACAGAAGCAGCTCAGAGAAAGCTTTCCATTAAAACTATTTATGTTTATTTTATTTGTCTTTTGCTAATTTTCTTATCTGAACCCATGAGTGGCAAGATTTCAAAGACAGCCTTGCCAGCTGCTTTGAGACTAATCCACTGTCCATCAATAGAAACTCCATTTAAGAGATTGACAAATGTGTTAAGTGTTATTATAAAGGCAAGAAATTCTTTTAAACTACTACTGTTTTTTCTGTTGCTATTACAGTTTTTTCCTCCTTTATAACTGAGTGCTTCTGCCTCATTAAAATATTTCAAAAGAATTTCCATGTACTTTTAAATACATATAAAAATTTTAGCATAATGCATATATTGAGAAGGTGTATAAACCCTCTGAAGAAATGATAATGGGGTGAACAAATGTGTGATTTCTTTTTGGGGGGATGGAAGTCTTGGATGGTGGTGAAAATCATCACGTTTCCATCAGTTTGGATGGAGTTGTCATAAGTGACACCATTTAAGACTCTGCTCTGTCATGTTGTTCCTCCTCACAGTCCATTGGGACACTGGCTTTTATTAATTTGGTGTGCAATGAGATCAGAAACTGCTATGACAGTCAGCATCACAAAACTCAAAATAGTCTGAGTGATGGGCAGAGATCTCAAAATATTGAGATCTACTTTTGACTTATATAGGGAAATTGAGAGAAGAAAGCAGCTAATAACCAAGGCAGATGCTTTAGTTAAAACCTGTTAACTGCAAGATGTCGCATTAATTCCTAGGTCCCACCCTGGAGCTTGATGTTTCTGCACTCCAGTATGTGAGATGTTTTTTGGGCCTAGAAGTACACAATGGGGATGTGTTCCAATGATAAATGGCTGAGGTGCCTGAAAATCACACAGAGCCTGGAGATGCAAAACAAAGAGAGAAGGAGCTGTGGTATATAAGACGCCCAAACTGCCTCAAAGGGCGTCAGCTCATTTCTCTGTGTGTGAACTTGACTGTGTGAAAACCTTGATGAGCTCAGTTGTGGCACCAGCAACAGAGCAAGATCCCCTGTGAAACTGTCCCAAAATGTTCTCCTAATGCCATTTTAGTCTGCAACAGCTACAGAGTGAGCTCACCTCTCCTAAGTCACATCCCAGCCCTTCAGCCAGCAGTGCCAGATGGCCTTTCCATGATGATGCAAGTTCAAGACAAGCCACCAGACTTTAGTCAGCTTTTGGTACATTGACTACAGACGAGATTCTAAAGTCGTTCAGATAAATGTCAATGCACACGGCAGCTGTTGCAAAGGGAAAACACTTTCTTCTGTATAATTCCTCCACCTGGTGGCCAGGTCGGGGATTTGGCTAGTCCAGGTGTTGGACACAGGGCAGACCACTTCCCAGCTCATCATGCCCTTCCTGCTTAAGGTGCCATTTAGGCTGAGCTACCAGGTGAAGCTCAAACTCACAGGGACCCCCAACCTTTTTTTTTATGAAACTGGACAGGTAGCCCATATTTGGTCAAGCACGTACTTTACTGGTAAAGAGTATTATGATTTTCCAGAAATTCTTTACCTTTTGTTTTCCCTCCTGATCCCTGAAAATAACAACTTTCTTCAAAAGTGAAACCATCTGCAGAAAGGGACCAGTTGTGAAAAATATCACATTTCAAATTAAAAAAATATATATCATGGTTTGGAATTGTAAAAACATGCTGTTTTGACATTTGGAAATGAAAATAAAAGGAACTTTGAAAGGTCACTATCAAAACAAAGTGATTCCAAATTATAACTGGGTTATTAACTCAATTTCTTTGAAAGAGTTCTTTTATTGTTGTTTTGCTGCTTTTTTCCCCCCTCAACTGTCCTCTTTTCTTTTTTTTTTTTTTTTCCTTTTTTTCTTTTCTATCCTCCTTATCCCTCCTCTATTCGGTACTGGAACATCTGTAAGGCAGTGAGATATTTAGACATCCTGTGGAATTTTCAAATATGCCAGGATGCATTACTTCTTTCGTAACTAACAAGAGCAAGAAGCTTCTTTACATCCCATATCTCTAAATCCTGAAAGTACTTGCAAAACGGAAGGCCTCTTTTCTCCCTGGCACTCATCTGTACACTCCATCAAACTGTTTTATTGTCCTCTCAAGTTAAAAGACATGTAATTATCACTACTGTTTTTTATTATAAATTCATACAGACATTAGAGGTGCATTTCTCTCCCATCTCACTATTTTTTTCCTTGGGCTGTAGCTTTTTTAGTATGTTCTCCATTGCTTACTACTCTTCTTAATATATTCTTTGCAGTGAGGATATATTGAACCTGTCAAGTTTATTTAAAGAAAAGTTAAACTGGGGAAAAATCAGGAGTATGTTGCCTAGACAGGGATGGTAAGGTATTCAAGACAAGGCCTTGCTCCACTTAGCAGACTACAAATCCTCCAGATGTCGAGGGAAGCACAGAAAAGCAGATGATAAATGGCAAGTGAGAAACTGTACATTGATAAATGGGACTGCAAAGAGAGAATATATCTCCATCAAATCCTTCATTGTTGCCTGCAACCCAGTTGAATTGCAGAGTGCTATTTTTATAATCAAACCTGCCAGTAATCAGTCAACGGGAGGCATGGCCCTACATGTGTATGAGCCTAGAAAGTGAAAGGAAATTGTAGCAGAGAGCAGGGAAAATAATCAGGTTGTTCCTGTCCCTAAACAGATGTCCATCTTCCTCATTGACTGTGGACTCAGTGTCCTTTAGGGAAAGGACAGGAATCATGAACCCTGAGAGGAGAGCAATCAAGGAAAAGGCATTTAGAGAATTCTTATACAGCCACCCGTTTTCCTTAAAAATGTTATTGAAGAAGTTAATCAAAAGCTTTTCTTCCTCTATAATTATACGATCTTTGTTATTACTTGGTGCGTGGTCCCTTGAAGGATGTGTTCATGCCATAGATGGGCTAAAGACATGCCACAAGCATTGGGTAGTTGTGCAGCACCTGTTATTGAGCCTTCTCTATTAAATTGATCCTCAGAGACAATAACATTGAATCATTTAAGAGGAAGAGACTGTAAGCAGAGAGTGACCATGAGATACTCTATCTTGCTTGGATTTTGTGGGGGTTCTTTAAAAGAAAGCCAATCCTTGGAGGCAAAAATCTTCAGAGAAATAGAGATTCAGGCTTTGGACTGCAGGGACACTTTAAATGGCTCCAGAGTACAGCCTGAACCCAACTTAGTAACTTTGGTTTCTTATCCACAGACAGAAATCTGATCTCAGCTCACTGCCCTTACAAAGCTGGTTTGAGTATAACCTTTCTTTGATGATTATGATTGTTGACAACCCCTGTATTTTGATGCACCCCCCAGAAGACGCAAGTTAAGGAGTTGTAGAAGTACTTTGTGTATCTTACTATGGTGTATCTTACATTCTTTCTAAGGGAAAGGTAATGTTCGTACAGGCACATTTATACCAATGTATTGTCACTTGGGTGGCTGTAGGGCTTCATTTATATGGGAGAGTTAAATCAGTTCAACCAGGATATATAGACAGCTTTATATTATCGGTTTCTCGAAGTCGGGATTGAAGGCACTTGAGGCGGCAATTCATGCTCAGACTCAGGTGTTTATTATTTCTGATCAGTGAAACAGCCTCACAACCATGAGTTCGGCAGCCTTTCATTAGCAAGGCACAAAATTACTATCTTTTCTTACAAGGTCTTTTAAGACTAAACTATCCAGTTAAGAAATGACACCTAGATTATTTTCCCTTTTAACCCAATAACTGATCCCTCGAAGCCCACAATGCAGACTTTTCTGTCCAATTACTAAACATCACCCAAACCCCTGAAGAAGAAGGAAGAAAAAGGTAAAGATGAACACTCTGCCTCCACCCTAAAACCTCCATCTTGCTTCATATTTATTTCTATATTCTAAACCCCCAAACTTTAAATTTTCCACCCTGTGATATTGCACACTTCTAAGAAACTACGCACCCGTAATCCCAGTACTATCAATCAATTTTTAAAGTCTTCTCCACCACCTCAGGTCAATTGCAGTGTTCTCTTGTGGGTCTGTGCCTCTAAGCACAGGAAGTTTAAAATTCTTAGCATCCAGGATTCCAACATTATTCTACTGTTTGCACATCTTTCAGCCCACAATCACTCCAAACTGAATCCATCGAACACAGAGGCTCCTGGGCCCTACTAATATCTGGACAGGGATCACATGAGAATCTCAGGTGCTATAGGACTAAGGCAATAATATTAGTGAACATAAACCACAAACCAAAAGTCAGTGGAAAAACTTCAATGAGCTCCATTGTAATTGCTGTACAGCAGGATAGGCATTAAAAAGTAGCAAAAAATAGACATCTCTTTCCATCTACACATGTTTGCAAGTCATATCAATATTTATATATAGATGTATGAGACACGCTTCATAATAGGATACCTTGAGGTCTTAAAATGGAAGGATATGGTTTCTTGCTTGTAATACAGCTACTGAAAGAACCTCAACTTGCTGTACAAAATATCTTTCCCTTCTTTTACAATTTAATTTTAAATACCTTCAGGAAGTTTAAACTCACATATAATATGCAAATTATCCATATTCTGAAACATCACACTGATTTACATTGTAATTGTTCCATTACTGATGATAATGGAAGTTGCATGTCCAAGAGTACTTATTCTTATTAGGTAGGAACTCTGCAAAATAGGCTGACATTGCTTTGCTTTTGAAGCAGTTATTATAGTGTGAATGGAAGAATCATAACACACCAGCCATATTGCAAGATATTGAAAATCATCCTGGAGAGAGTCTTATTTCTCAGAGGTATATCGTAAAGAAAAACCCCACCAAAATAACAAAAAACCCCACACCATCTATTCAGGACTTGATGAATACAGCTAAAAATACAGTAGTAAATATTAAAATACTAGTGATATAGTTCATGCCATGAAAATTCATACTTAATACCAGCAAAGCTATGAAAAATCGTGATGGGGAAAACTTGCATATTATCTAGGTCTAACTAGTTCTGACAGTGCTGCCTACATTAATCTGTGACAAAATGATTCATGGAATGGAATTTTTTTTTCTTTCTCTCTTTACTCTTTTTTTCCCATAATTTTGCTCCTCCCACCCTTGCTCTTAGTGAATATAACACTGCTTGATAACTTTAAAGATGGACCAAAAATAGGCCATCTATTTGGCATCCATTATGGGTATAGAGTCTCCAATCAAGTTATGAATGAAAAATGAGATCATAAGACACAGCAAAGATACTCATTTGATTTATGAAATTGTTAACACAGATCAAAGGAAAAGATTTTAAATTATCAGCAGTATAGATACTCAAAGAAAAGTAAAAGCAAAGATACAATAGCCCAAACTCACTTGTTTTAATTTACTATATTTGATGCTAAATATAATATTTAAAGTATGCAAAAATAATAGCTTTTTATTATGTTCACCTGAGATCTGTAGTCATGGCATTTCTATTTCAGGGTCAGGTGAGAATATGTAAAGCTTAGATATCTTTTTTTCTGTCTCCAGGTACCATGGCATAGAAAGTTTGACCTTTGGATGATGACCATGGAACCACTCTGAATGATGACTCTAATATTGAGTTCATTGCAGTCTCAGACAATTCCTTTGACTTCTGTGTGTCCCAAAGATTCATAGTGTATATTTGTACGTAAGGTGAAGAGATTATTTCCATAAAATTGTGGAGTAGGATAATTTAGGTTGGGAAAGACCCTTAAGATCATTGAATCCAACCATTAACTGAACACATCCAAGTCCACCACTAAACCAAGTCCCTAAAAGTACATGTCTTTCAAATACTTCTAAAGCTGATGGCTCCTCCTCTTCCTGTTCCAGAGCTTGACAAATTTTCTGTGAAGAATCTTTCCCTAATATCCAACCTCAATCTTCTCTGGTGCAACTTGAGGCCATTTCTTCTCATCCTATCACTCATTGATTAAAGAGATCAACCCCAACCTCAATTCAACCTCTTTTCAGGCAGCTGTAGAAGGCAATGAGGTATCCCCTCATTGGAGGGGAGCCTCTTTTCCTCCAGGCTAAACACCCCCAGCTCCCTCAGATGCTCCTCATCAGACTTGTGTTCCAGACTTTTCCCCAGCTCCACTGCCCTTCTCTGGACATGCTCCAGCACTTTAATGTCCTTCTTCTAGTGAGGGGCCCAAAACCGAACACGGGATTTGAGGTGTGGCCTCACCAGTGATGAGGCAGGGGGGCAATCCCTCTGCTGGTCCTGCTGGTGACACTATTTCTGATACAGGCCAGGATGCCACTGGCTTTCTTGGCCACCTGGGCACTCTGCTAGTTCATGTTCAGCTGCTTTTCACTAGCAACCCCTTTCTGCCAGGCATCTTTCCAAAATCTCTTTCCCCAGCCTGTAGAGCTGCAGGGGGTTATTGTGACCCAAGGGCAGGACCTGGCACTTGGCATTATGGAACCTCAAACTATTGGCCTCAGCCATTTTATCCAGCCTGCCCACATCCCTCTTCAGAGCCCTCCTGCTCTCCACAGACCAACTTCCCCCTAACTTAGTATCACCTGCAAACATATCGAGGGTGTACTTAATTCTCTCATCCAGGTCATCAATGAAGATATAAATGAGACAGACCTAAATACTGAGCGCTGGAGAACACCACTTGAGATCAGCCACCAACAGGAATCAACTCCATTTACCATTTTAAAATGTCTATAAATAAAATGTATAAAACTGTAGCCAGGGAGAATATAATCACTCACTAATAATTCTGATCAGACCTCTGTAACGCAGCTAAAAAGGCTTAAATGTTATGTAGAATTTTTCAGGATTCATTTTTGACCAGGAACATTCCCTGACTTCTCTCACTGTTTGATTAAAGATCCTGCTCACAGAAGACGAAAAAAACCTTCTTAGTTTATGATGTAGGAAAGAATTTGCCTGGGATATTTGTGCTCTGAATATGTAACGTCATTCTATGTATTTTTATTTCTTTATACATTAACAATGGACTTTGCTGGGGACTTTCTGCTGTATGGTAACATTGGGCATTTTTTTCTGTCACTCATGTTTCTCTTTCTTTTGTAGAGTGCAGTCCCTATAGGATATGATCCTCAACAGCAAATCCGAATTCAGGAAAGGAAGCAAAGATGATTTCCCATAGAATTTGCAAGAATGCAGACTTTTTTTTTTTAATGTCCATGTGCTTCACAAAATCTTTTATTTATTTTTGCCTTAGGTAGTGATAATTCATTACAAATGTATGTGATGATAAGAGGAATTAGTTTGAAAGGAAGAGGCCTCTTAGAGTCACTCCTGCCTCTTGCTGCATTTGTTTGTGTTTATGTAAGCAAAAAAATGGCATGCATTATCTTTTTATGAGCCTTGCGATTTATTCTGTTTTGTTGTCAGACCTTTGGGAATGCATTCTATAAACTTTATTGAGACAAGATATCTAGAGGCGTTTGCATATTTGTGAGCTCAGCATAATATTACTTTTTAATGCACTTTTGACTTTGCATGGAGAAAATGGAGTAAGAAAACGTAAAACAAATATATTTCAGGTGGCTTCATTTTTATTACCTGCTTTTTGTTTCCCTAGGTTAAAAGCAAGTAAAGATTCAATCATTTAAATTTAATAAACACTGAGATCTACTAGCTTAATTTCTGACTCTTTCTGTGGCTAAAAATTAAAATCACTTGTCAAGGTCTCAGTTTAAAAATCTATTAAGGATAGATCTATGCTAACTGAAAGATGCATATAACTATATTCTGGTATGGTTCTTGAACTGTGCTTTATGACATGTGTCTGTTTGCAGTAAAAAGACTTGCACAGATTTTTATGTGGTTTTAATTCTCTATGTTCTTCCTGATATTGCCCCAAATTGGCATGTACATGTGTGCATTATTGTTCTCAGCCGTGCAGAGATATTCACACACTGATGCAAATCCAGCAGTACACCTATGAAGGTAGACCAAGGCTTGACATATAAACAATCAGACCCTGAAAATGTTGTTTTTGGACAGTCTTGAAAAGAGAAGTTAGAGCGAAACCTTATTGTGGTCTTCAGCTACCTAATGGAAGGTAGAGATGTATGTGGGACCTTCTCAGAAGCATGCAGAAGAAAAGGAGGTGATGCAGAAAGGAAAATCTTTTCACTGGGCAGGTAGACAAACTGAAAAGGTAACCAAAGAAGTCTGTCATGTTCCCTTAACTGATAGAAATTTAAATGTGTTTTTTAAACAGATCTTAAATGATCTGTATGCATTTTATTTTAGATACTTTATTTACATTAGTGGTTTGTCACTGTCAGAAGAACAGGTTTAGGTATTAATCACAATTAAATACATTTTTTAAAAAATTTCTGTTCTTTGCACTTCCATTTGTGCTGACATCTCAGAACTCTCCAACGATGTTTGGGGTTCAAATATGAGAAGAATTTGCCATATCTGGTTTATTTTAAAAGTAAATATTGCAATACCATGGTGAAGTTAAGATCCCACTGGCTCCCATCTTTCTTTTTCCCTTCAGCTAGTTTCTTTGTCATGATTTGTACCTTTTTTTTTACCTAAACTGCCCATTACTAAGTTAGAATTTATGAGCACCCTCAAAGAAAAAAGAAACAGATTAGACAATATTTATGGAAAACCTACTTATACCATATAGAAACACCTCTCATAGAATCTGGAGAATGAAAGTCCCTTTGGAAAGGTTTCTAATTTGTTATATTTTCCTTCCCTGATAAATCATTTGATTTTGAAATAATATCCTCACTGACAACTTGGGTAAGTGACACAAAGCGTCCTCTCTTCCTCATAGTGTAGAGGTTCCTCTGAAAAATGTCTGTCCCTCTGAACAGAAATAAAAAGAATGTTTCCTTGTTTTATGTCCTAAAAGAGCATAGTAATTTTCACACACTCTCTGTCTAGAAAAGAAGGGATGTATTTGGCTGCACTAGCACCCTTCTCTTTCCTCAATTTCCCCATATAACAGATAGGTGTTAGTTGTGATTTTTGACAATGCTGTGACACATGATGTGCACCTGTTGCAATCTTGTTTCATTATGCAGACAGAGGAAAAAAAAACAAACAAAAGCAAAGGAGCAGTTTCTCCATTTAGATACTAATGCAGCAGTGCATACATCATCATTATTCGAGAAAATATGCCATGAACGTGCTGATGGATGTGCTCAGGTGTTATGTTGAATTAGGGACTTAATGGCAAAAGACAAGCAGTAGAGTTGAACAGTTCATATTTGGAGAACCATGTCCCCATGGAACTCAAATGTTAATGACAATCATATACTGCATCACAGTGGAAAAAATAAAGATAAATAGATTTTAAGGAAACTGCAATGTATGTTGTAACATTACAAATAATCACCTTCCCTAGAAGTGTTCAGAATTTGCTATGAATATTAAAGCTTTGGGGTTTTATTGAAAGTAGAAACAATATGAGTGAAGCAATAACATGCTGGAACTTGTTGCCAGAGGAGATTGTGGAGACACAGAGTATCAAGAGATTCAAAAAGGATTAGAGAAATTAGGCTGACAAATTAGATGAGGCAAATTAGACATTAAATGAGCAAAGTCAATACAACGCTATTGAGTGACTGACAAAACAAATAAAAAAGCCATAGTCTAGAGGGACTTTGATGAACAGTAAGGTTGAATGAGCAGAAACTTCATGGAGTTTGGCAAGGAGAAGAGCAATGTCTTGTGCATGAGGAGAATAAAGCCATTTATCATTACAGCTGTTAACCGACAGGCTGAAATAGTTCTGCTGCAAAGGACCTGGGCACAGTGGGTGGACACTATATTTAGCAGGAGCCAGGAGCACAATCACTATGAAGAATGCATGGTCCTTATTTGTATACAGTATGAGGAGGAGTGCCAGGAGACTGAGAGTGGATGTTATTCTCACCAGTGCAGATAAAGTTACACTTCGAGGACTGTTCAGTCTTGGACCTCTCAAATTCAAGAAGCATGTAACAAAACCAGAGGTAGCAGTGTGACAAAATTAAGGCCCTAGAGTACAAAAGTGGAGAGATAGAGGAAGATGGGGATATTTAATATGACTATGGTGAGTGAAAGAACAAGTCTAATGTCATCCCGGAATTGCTTCAAGAACAGTTACAAGGATTACAGAGTGCAATTCTTTTTATTAGTGGCAGATGCTAAATCAAACTGGAATGGACACAAGCTGGGGCTTAGGGGACTAGATATTGAAAAGATCTTTCTCTCTGAGAAAGATCATAACACTGGAACAGGAGGAAGAATCTCTATCCTTGGAGGTTTTCCACATCTTGTTAAATAATCACTGCTGACCTGATTTTAGCTTTAGCAGCATTCAAGCTCTGAGCAGTTTTGCAAGATTCGGGGGGGAGGATGGTGTTGGTTTTTTCCTTATCTTTTTAGTAATATGGACAACGGAAAGTTTTAAACAGACATGAAAGGAAATATGGAGATGTATCCTCTAACATCCCTGCTACAAGAATTTTGGACAAGTCATCTCCATTCAAAGTTTAGACTTGCATATCCTCCCTAAACAGCCTTTTATGCCGCTACTTTCAGAGAAGGAATAAGTGCAGGAAATATTGGTAGGACATTTCTTGTGTTTTAAGATAACGAAAAGGTGCCTCTTTCTCTCCACACATCCTCTCTTCCAAGCATATTGCTGTGCTAGAAGTTATTCCTCTACCGTTTACTTTGTCCTCTAACAGGTAAAGAAAAATTAAATCTATAGTATTTGCCCAAAGCAACGTTTAGCTCAGGTCCAACAACATGATATAGGAAAAGACATCATCATACCAAGGACCTCTTCCTTGTCTACTTATGTGTCTCCTTACAGTGTACTGATCCATTATAAGTAACAAAAAATCAGCTTTTTGGTGGAAAATAATAGCTTCACAAGCAAAACATGAAAGCAAATAATTTTCAAAAGACCACAAGGAAGTCAGAATATGGAGAACTAGTGAATTTATTGATAATACACCCAGATGTATAACCAACAATACTATTTCAACAAATAGAAGAAAAATATATGCAATGTGCTTTGGTTTTCTCTTTACAGCAAGTCCAGAATCAGTATGAGTAGGAAAAGCTCATGGTTTAGAGTAGTTTTATTGATTTGGTTTGTTTTAAGAGAAAGTAGCATAGCCGGAAAAAACAAAAGTGTTCAGGCTTACAAATTTAAGACACTGTATCAACACTGCCAAAGGACCATTCTTAGATTGTCCCAGATGCAACCTACAAGAGTAACTAAAAGAGAACGTAAAGATTTTAACTTTGACCCAACATGTCATAGCAGCAGTCTTGGAAAACTCAGGAGGTTTTGCCATTGAAGTGTTTACTGTGTAACTTTGATTTTTAGCAGACAACTTTGATTTTTTGGACATATTCCCTCTGTCCATTATTTTCCTTGAAGTATCTTCATGGCCCCTTCTTGCTTAGCTGGAACTCCACGCAAAAGCTATCTATCAGCAAAAAAAATGGATGGAGATTTATCTACTCTTTACACAGTAAAAAGAATTCTGTTCCACAAGTAAATCACCACTATAGTTGAGACTCAGTGCACTTATCAAGCAGTGGTAGCCCAGTACTGTGAGTGTGCAGCTATAATGCTACCAGTGTGATTGCCTGGGGAATACAAATGCATAAACAACTAATTGGATTATTGACCTCATGTCACAGAAATGAAATAATTTCTGTTTTGAAACTCTAGTTTAATTGTCATAATTAAGAACTCTTTCCATCCCGCCTTGACTTTCACAGGGAGTAGGTGTATGTAATAAGAAAGACATGTACAAAAATTCTTCATAAGGCTGAATGGGTACAGATAAGAACATGGCAAGTTGGCAACTGATAAATACACTATATTTTTTGAGATTTTTTCATGCACAGTGCTTAGTTCACCAGTATGTTTTTTCATATAAGAAAGCAAGTTTAAGAAATTCCCTTGTTTCTTTTTCTGGGCAATCTATTTGTCCTCACAGCAGCACTCATTACCCTCCACTTCGGCACGGACAAAAATACCTGTAAATCCCACAAGGTAATGTGGGCCAGAGAAAAGATTCATGTAATGGAAGGTATTATTTTTATATTTTTGAATTTCTTTTAAACTTCACTCATATCAATTTTATTTGCTAGATCTGTTTTAAAGGGTTTAAAATAGTTATTTAAAAAAAAATGAAAAAATTAAAATGTGCTTGTTTGTTTCTTCCTTGTCTGCTTAACAGAAATTCCTGATTATTTAGCATATAGCAATATTGGCCCATCCTTTAGAATCTGGGTTTTTCATCGGCAGATAATAGCTGAGTCCTTTCAAGGAGTATGTTCAGTATTTCCCTGGAGAAACTGACTTCCCATCGTGTGGATGGATGTACTCTTTCCTGAGTAAAGAACTGTTTGTACAGCTGGGCTCAGAGAGTAGTGTAGAATGGAGTTGATTCCAACTGGGGGCTGGTCTCAAGTGGCTTGGTGTTTGGGCCAGCTCTGTTTAACATCTTCATGGGTGACCTGGATGAGGGAACCAAGTGCATCTTAAGACAGTTCACAGACAACACCAATCTGGGCAGGAGTATTGATCTGCTGAAGTGTAGAAATACCCTACAAAGGGATCTGGGCAGGCTGGATTGATGGGAGAAGGCAAACTGTACAAGGTTCAACAAGGCCAAACGCCATCTGGGTCGCTACAACCCCAGGCAGTGGCCATTCCTCCTTGTACTGCCCTGGTGAGGTGGCACCTTGAGTCGTGTGTTCACTTTTGGGCCTCTCGCTACAAGAATGACATTGAGGTGCTGGAACATATCCAGGGAAGATAACAGAACTGGGGAAATATCTGTACCACAAGACCGATGAGGAGCAGCTGAGGGAGCTGGAGGTGTTTAGCCTGCTGAAAAGGAAGTGCATGAGGAACACGTTGCCTTCCACAACTGCCCAAAAGGCAGGGTTGGAAGTGTTTCAGTGTGTCCTCCCAGGTAAAAAGTTATAGGACGAGAGGAAATGGCCTCACGGTTTGCCAGAGCCCAACTAGTTAGATATTAAGAAAAATTTCTTCACATAAAGGGTTGTAAAGCATTGTAATAGGCTGCTCAGAAAAATGGTAGAGTGGTCACCATCTGTGGAAGCAGTCAAAAAGCATGTGGCTATAGCATTTGAAGACCTGGTTTGTAAACATGGTAGTGGCACTTCGCTGGGAGTTGGACTTGATGATCTAAAG
>JAYDZK010000001.1:31173331-31193441 GCA_034509185.1 Euphonia xanthogaster
TAATAAAATAATATGAAAAATCAATCTCAGCTTGTGTAGTTATTTTTGAGACACATAAACATTTCAGGGGCTAATACACTAAACAGAAAACTGTTGGAGGAAAAATTCTGGATCATTATATAAATTATCTGTTGAAAAACTATCAGATAAGAACAAGTAGGAAAAAATTTAACCCCCTAAAAAAAGATATCCCCCTCTAATCTCATTTATTTATTACTTAATGTAAGAAAGAACTTTTCTTTCAGATTTTGCAAGCCAAAGAGAATTAAATAAATCTTGATCAGTACAGTTTCAGGTGTGTGGTATGAATAAAGATGAAGGTTAGGTTTAGGATGCCTGTAAGGAATGGGTTGTATTTCTAATTCCGGTTTTCAATGATTGATAATTATAAAACAATCAGGAAGATCATAAGTTACTAGTTACTAGTTATTTCATAACTAGTAATTTCTGAAGTGTTGTATTGCTTTGCAAAGAATCTTTGCTTTGCAAAGAATCTTGAGAACCTTGAGGTCAGAAAAGGATGTAAAAAATGCCAAAACTTGGGGTCATTTTCTAAACTTCCTGATCTTTCAAATTTTAAACTTGCGAGTGTTTGGGGAGATGACGCATCTGATTGTCAAGCCTCTTTGTTCATCAAGTGGGAATACCATTTTTTTAATGCCAAGAGTGAAAATACAGTTATTTTTTCTTGCTCTATGACATGCAGTACTCTTCTACATGAACTATTTCATCTACCTTTGGTGTGCAAAGAACACTACAACTAAATCACATAACAGAGTACATTCTTAGCAAGTATACTTCAAATTTATGTTGAGAAAGAGACACCTGACACCAAAGTGAGGTCATTCACTGCAGAAAACAAGAAGTTTATCTGTGTTAGCAGCATTACTTATTCTAATTAATATATTAATTATAATATCCGTACTCCCATATAATTAAAACCAGAGTACGTGTTCTGCACCTCTGTTAGGCATGAGTCAAGAATACTTGTACAACACACAGCTTAATTCAGACAGACATCAAGTAGATAATTTTTCAGAAGGATGAAATTAATAAATAAATTTGGAATCCCAGAGATGGAAGCAACAAATTGATGTCACAGCTATTAAGTTTAACCCAGCTCAGTTTGTTTTATTTTTGCCAGTGAGAACATGTCCAGTTTATCCCCCAAAGAACAGAGAGGAAGATGGGGAAATTAGAAGTGAGTTTTGTTGCTTTTAGCAAGTAAAAATGAATGAACATGGGAGATGATAAGTGTGGAAAGTTCATGGAGTTTTCTCTTTTTTAAAAGATTTAAAATATTCCTTTATTGTCTTGCATTGCATAGAACTTAGTTCAGCACACAGCCAAAATGCTGTGCCGGGAAATGTCCTGAAACATTTGAGTTAGCACAAGACCAATTCCGTGACTCCTTTAACTTATTTTGCCCCATTTCCTTTTATTTTGTTTTTATTATTCTGCCCTCCACCTCCAATATGTTGGAAAGGATTCTAAGCAAGTAAAGGGATAATCAAGAAGATAGAGAGATATCTTGATTTTCTCAAGGCTGTATACAGGAAAATAAACTCCAGAAGCAGTGTATCCATCCTTCAGGCCAGCTGGATTTATGGCAATTGCATGGACTGTAAATGAATGGGCAGTGCATAATACTCCTTAGTGTCTTGTACTGCAATGTGACAATTATCTCGGTTCTGGATAAAGAGTTCAAAAATCTTCAGAAAGAATCTAACAGTAAAAAGGGATTTTTTTTTTTATAATAAATCTTTTGAAGCAGGCTTTTTTTTCTGAGTGTGCAGTGGCACACTAAATCATCTAAATGTGTGGCTTGCTTTTTTTAAAAGGCAGCATTTCGGGGATGTTGTCTAGAGTTTGGAATATGAAAGAAGAGGAAAACTAAATAATTTATAATGTAGTATAGAATAATGTAGTAGTAATTTATAATGTAGCATAGAATAATGTATTTTGTTCCACATGTTGACATCTCTTTGACATATGGAGATTTCTTATTTATATACACATTTGTTATTCATCATTGTAAGAGATAGTTGAATAAATATGAATAAAAGGAATAATTTCTTTCTGAAATACTTCTGTCTGGATGGAATTTTGCATCTTCAATACATGGTTTTCGTATATTTTGGGCTAGTAACTCGGTGGAAGGACTAGGAAATGTACAGTTTTAAACAAGAGTTTAAAGGATTTTTGTTTTGTTCTTTTCCATACTGAAAGGAACACAAAGTAGGAAGCAATATAGGAAATAATTTTTGTTTCAATTATGGAGTTAAACTGAGAAAATACCAAAAGTTTGATGGTTCTGAATATTAGAATTTCTTGTTTGGGCATTAAATATTCCTGTCCTGTCAATCTTATGGAAATGAAAGTGGTATGGAATAGGTGTTAGAAATTAAAGCCATTTCATATAATTATTAAATGTGCCACTCCATTCTGAAAAAGGTGCAGCATTAAATGGGCTTTGTTTGATATTAATCATACTTTTCTACCTGAAATACCTTCTAAATTTAATGACTCTGTTCTGCAATTAAGATTGGCTGTCATTCAAATTGAGTCTATGGGTGGATATATCTTTTTAAAATTTTTTTACTATAAGATTACTGTACACAGAGCCAAAGAAAGACGTAGAAAAAAATGTAATTATATGAGATGAAAGATAGAATAAAACTGTGGGAGAGAATAAAGGTGTATCATTCAATATCTTATGTGTTCTTTGTCATGGAAGTGATTTCTGCGGTTGTAAGAGGAATGATAATTTACTAGGATTTAGATTCTGCATTTGTTAAAGCAGTGTTGTACTCTTACAGTGCATGTCATGTAGATAAAGCTCAGTAAAAGGAGAAAATAGAAAAGAACATGTCTCAGTGGCAGAAACTCTTCTTTTTTGCTTTCATAGGATGTTGCCTAAAACCCTGCATTTCAAAAGATCAGTGTTATTCACAAAAATCAAGCATTTAAAAATGTGAAGGAGTTGTTACACATCATCAGATTTTCACTGAAGGTAAGTTTTCATAGGAAGGAAAATGCTAAATAATACAATTGAAGGGAATTTTACTGATTTACACCCTTTGATAATCACAGAAAAATGAGTTATGGCAACAGATTAGCTATACAGAAGACAGGAAAATTTTTCCCCTCTTTCCAATTTTTCCCATCACAGTGAGACTGGGATTTTAGTCCATTTTTCTGGTAGAAGCAGAGAGAAAGTGAGAAAAACTCTTTCTACCTACTGATCTAACACCAACCTTACACTTCTGGAGCAAGTTGTGCGAATAAGCCCTCTCATGCCCATAGAAAAGAAGCAAACTTTCAGTTCAAACAGCAGCTATGGGCTTTGTTCTTCAACTGCAAAAGTAAAGCAGATGGAATAGATGATATTTCTTTGTGGCTCTCCTCCATTTCAGAATTCACATCCTTTCACTCAGCTCTGTGCTCTCTAAAAAATTATTTTCATGCATCAAATTGTTGTCCTTGGTTAATGCGATGCTGAGGGACAACGGAGGCTATAGTCCCTACATTATTACTGTCTCTCCCTGCAGAGCTCAGGTTCCAGAAGGGACCATTACACATCTTGCCATGTTCACAGTATGACTTGAATTTTAATATAAAATTCCATTTATAAAATTAATTAAAGATATAACTCCAGCACAGGAAAGTAAGGACAGTAATAAGAGAGCTGTCTGGAAAAATTCCATGCAAACGGTTTTTCTCTCATTCAGTGTTACTCAGACAAAACCAGTTCAATTTTTTTTTTTAATGTGAAATGAAATCAGATTGGACAAATTTGTATTGTATGGTATTGCACAGAAAAACACTTTGAAAATTATATAGCATGACTTTTTAATTTCTTGGAGAAAAAACCTTCTATTTTGAAAAAAAAAATTGTTTTAAAGCAAATATTAACTAACAAATTGAGAAATATTAATAAAATATTTAAATGAAATTATTAACCCAGTATAAGGACATGATGCAGTTTTACTCTAATTTCAGCTGTATTTGACATACTAACATATTTCTAGTGAACAAAAATCAGTTCTTTGGTCATGTCTAGTTTCATCTCTCCCAGAAACTAAAATTAAACTGTCCATTTTACATTGGCTTTATAAACATATAACAATTGCATTATACCCTGAGAAAATTGATAGATAGCATAATAAACAACAAAAATATTTAATCTGATCTGTTTACTGCAAGGTGTGTACTTTTCTTAACAAAGGAAATGTAGTAGATTAATTGGTGCCTCTATAATGTACTTCATAAATTCTCATACTGGTGACTAATTTAGAAATTGGAAACAACAGGATCAGTAAAAAAAAGTTAAAGGTAAACAAGGGACTTGATAAACAGAATAGGAGACAGTAAACAGGAAAGAGTCCCAAGAACTGCTCTGTATAAGAGCCTTATGAAAGTTTCTTAATGATTTGTATACAGAGGTTAAATGTGAGTTCACAGAATTTGCCAATGATTCAAAGAACAGCACAGCAGAAACAAAATCATGGCAAAATCATTAGATCAAATGAGGAAATGAATAGAATTGTAAAGAAATTTAGGACATCAAATAGTCTTGAAAAAGTAATTAAAATTTTTCAGATGAGCTAGGGGCTTTTTGCTCAAAAATAGCATGGGAAGACATTGGTTCATCATAGGATGTCTGAAGAATGTCATTATTAACCATCAAGAAAAAGGCAAATGTGGAAATGAAGAGCATTAAGCAATACATTTTCAGTAGAAATCAGAAAGTAAACCTAGGGAAAATAGAATAAGAAAAAGGACAGATTATTTTTTACCAAGGGAGACTAAAATGCTTGTCTCATTTCATCTGGTTAAGCACAGCCTGAATAGGGAATATGATTTCTTTTTGCAAAAGGCATCACTAGGGTCAATAATTATCTTGGTAAGGTTGAGTAAAAATAAAAATATACATTTCCCATAAAGTTTTGTGAGTTCAGGATGGGGTTTTTTATTGCTGTTGTTGGGGGGGTGGTGGGGTGGTAGTGGGGATGATTGGCTGATGTCATCATTATTTTGGTTTAGTTTCTTTAATCCACTTGGATTTCTATGCCAGTTTGGTAATACTTACAGAAAGGACACTGTTAAGTGTAGGCTTTAAGACTAACACTGCAGCAGATATAAATTCTGTTGGTACTTCTGCTTCTGAACTGCAATTTATCATCTTTTAAGACTCTTTATTTCCCTGCATCTAGATGCCACTTATTTGAAACCCCTAATTTCAAGAATACCCTAGTTTACTAACATTTTTTGTGCACCAAAATGGAATCCTTATTATGGGGGGAAGTGGAGGAGGAGGAGGGGAAGCAGCTCAGGAAAAATGAGGATGCCATGATATCAGCAGTCTCATTAGGTTCTAGCCACTTAAGATGATGCTGCAAAATACTGAACATATTAAAAATTTTACATTTAGAAAACACTGATACATGTATCAAATGTATCCTGGGCCAAAACTCACAGAATCTTCTTTTTTTTTTTTTTTTTTCAAAATCTCTTCCTTCATTATTTTTTGAAGTAGCTATCATACCTATATTTTTAAAAAGGATGATTTCTGTATAGAGATTTCCCTACAAGTTAATTCATTTCTCCCATGGGAGGACATAGCTTCATTTTTTTTTATCTTATTGAAGCATTAGGAATAGTTCCTAAATAAATCCATCAGTATTTTTTTTGTTTTGTTTTGTTTTGTTTTTTCCATTTTAATGAATTCTCAGACTTATTTATAAATGTGAATTAAACAGACATGGAAAATATAACTACCCATGCTGCTTTCCAAATGGTTCAATTACAGGTAGAACTCTCATGGGAGACAATATTTACATTCAGTGACGACTCTGATAAATATTTTCTCATTTTGGCTGAATAACATAGTAATTTCTGTATTTCATAGGGACAGCTAAAAGAAGAAAATAATTGGTATAGCATTACTGCCTTGTCCTTTATAACCTCAGTCTTAAAGAATAAATGTCCCTTAAATGTGATTGAATGAAGACTCATTAATGGAAGTTATATGAGCTAATCAGACTGTCAGTCTGCATTTTTTGGTGTCCGGAAAATGAAAAGCAAGCAAGGCACTTACTAGAACAAGTGAGACATGGTTTTTGCTGTGATAAAGATGCAATCCAATACAAATCTACTGAATGTCATCTTCTCTTGGAGTCAAAATGACATCTTTATTCTCCCCACTTTTAATCCTGAGGCACCTCACAGCAGCAACTGTCAAACTACTGCTAATTCAAAAAGAGCCCTGGAGGTGAAAATGTTTGACAGCCTCTCTCAGTTATCCAAATGAAAAATCAGGCTGTTTTCTTTCACCATCCTTTTTGTCCACTTCTTACAAACTTCCTTCAATTTGCCTTTCAATTTCTTTGTCACTGCCAGTCTCCCCAATTATTCAACCTTAAGATTCCTTTTCCTCTGCTGTTAAAGATTCAGATAGAATTTTTTGTAGTGTAACACAAAAAGAAAAATAAAAGGTGTGACTTCCCTAGTATGAATGGTAAAGATACCTTGTTTCTGGGCTGTAGACCTCATCTGAGAAGAAGAAAAACAGCCTCAATCTTATCTTTGTTTTGCAGAAGGACTCCCTGCTTCCTGAATATATTAATTTACATAATTAACATTACAGTAAAAGTGAAGTAAAGATTAAGAAAAAAGCGTTAGTACCAAAGTCACTGGAAGTAATCTTATAGGACTTGGGCTGCTCTTGGCTTCTAATTTACTCTGTATTGATGCTCTATTAAGTGTTATAAAGGCATGAAATGTGGACTAGTGATTTAAATATAATGCATTTATGATTATTTTCTATCTCTGTTGCTATGAACACCATCAACGTTATAGTATGCAGAATATCCAGAAATTAAATAGTCAGAATAATTGCTTAATCACTCAACAGTATTTAAGGTCATTGAGTCACGAGGCAACTCCTTCATTAAATTGCAAGTCACTGAGTTCCCCTCAAAGACCCAGAGATCCTCATAACAGAGATGTTTGTGGATGCCAGGAAATGTGGGATGGCCCCAAGAAAATATGAATTGAAAAAGTGTAGCTGAGACATGCAGTGCACCACAATGCAGAGGTCCTAAGGTGTATCTCAAACCAGTGTACATGCGATGAACTAAAGGTAAATCCAAAGTAAAATGTTAGCCAGGAAAAAGATTTAGTGTATGGCTGAATACCTGTCTCTGGAGGTGGTTCAGGCCATCCCATCAGTGTGGTACATCAGCAGCCTGGAATTCTCATGGACTAGGTGTGAATAAACATGCAACAAAAGAGACCACAGGGCCGTCTAAGCGCAAGACCCCTGTCCTGGCTGGGATCAGGGTGACAGTCATATCCCAAGGTTTTACAATCTAAAAACTGAATCATTTTGCATCAAAATCATGCCATTTATCACTAAAAATAATTGCTTTCATAAGCCTGGAAAAAAAAAAAAAGACGTGGTAAGCAAGTGAATTTTTTGTTTCTCTTGTATCTTCACCAACAATCAAGATTCAGTAAGTCAAATTTTAGTCAAACTGTTCAGCTGCTGGGCAAACTCTGGAAACAACAAAAGTTATAGTTGCATTTGTGTATATTTTCTGTAAGACTTAATGGAATAATATCGTGTTCAAAAAGTCCGTTGCTGGGGATGACAAGAAAAAGGTGAACTGCAAATTTTTGCACAAAACCATGCTGATTTATTATTCTTTTGTGAGTATTTTGCATTCTTAGCCTCATTAGATTGGCAATGGAGGAATTAATTTTAAACTACTTAATGCAGCACTCTACAGTACTACTTTCCAAAGGTCCCTTCAAGAACTTTCACTGACATCAATGGAAGTGGGATTTTCCCATTGTGCTCTGTGAGCTCTGGATCCTATTTCATGTTTACAAGTTATTTCTGTGTTATTTTTCAAATTGTCTAAGCTTTTTTGTAAGGTTGACATTAAGCTGTGAAGAGCAATGGGACTAAATTCACCATCTTAGAGCCAGTAGGTTATCTCCAAAAGGATGTCATGGCTCTGATTCATTCATGAAACAAGGTTCACACAATCTGTTATGTATTACAGTTTGCCTGACTACATTTTCTTCTTTGTATCTTGGCCAAGACATTTCAGTGTTCCTGTTCCTTTGAGACCCTCTGTTTAAGATGTGAGTGATTTCCAAAGCAGAACATTATTGCTGCAATTGATTAATTAACTCTTTGTTAATAAACCCACCACTGAAATTCTAACTTTTTAGTCCAGGGTCTTCCACTTTACTTTTATACTTTAAAGTGTTTTTTAATGGTGTGTGAAAAAACCCCAAATGTCAGGATTAATTTTGATTATTTCATGTTGCTCCTCTGGACATACCATAAGAAATACAGATAAGAAAAGCTGGATAAGGGTTTTCTGTAGCCATCTCACTCCAGACAATCTTCAAACAAAGTAAATTACATTTTTTATTGATCAGTAGGGAAATTCATAGTGCACAAGGGAATGTCCCCATTGGGCAGACTGGTTCTCTATTAATGGCACAGTTATTTACCCTCCATTTGCTGTTTTCTAGAGAAGAATGAATTAATCTTTTAATCCTTTAAAACAGGATGCTGGGAAGATGCATGGAGGATCTTTACCTTTTCAAATAAAATGTCTTTTAAGAGGAAAATGAAAAAATCTGCCTTGCTGTGTGAAGATCTATGAACAATACATTCATGGCATGTATAAGCAAAGCGTTAACATTTATGTGGAGTTTAATCCTCTTTTTAACTGCCAGAACCATAAAGTTCTCTGATTAGCTGCTATTCTGGATTTTCAAGAGCTCATGAGGAAACCATTCAGGCCAAGCTTTTGAGCAGAAGAGCTGCAGCAGTGCACTGGAATCCATCCTGTACCATCCTGGAAGGATGGATGGAAGTACCATCCTGTACTTGCCATTCCAATCCCCTCCTAACATGAGGGAGATTACCAGTTCTGTGTAAATGAAAATCCATAAGAATTTATCATTTTCTGCAGGTATATTATTTGATCTCAGATAACTAAGCACAGAGTCTTGATTTGTCTAGAATAATATGACTTGCAGAACAACGAGGATAAATAGTGCTGAATTTCTCATTTTTAAAATTAATATCACATTGCTGATCTGCATGGAATATAAGTTTTAAAATTCAAATATTAAAACTCATAGAAGAATTTAAAACCTTTAATTCCACTCATTGCATGAGTCTAGTATTACCCCAGGTACCAAAGTATCATATGATTAAAATTTTTCTGCCTAACTCCTTTATTTCATTCATCAGACAAAGTTGCCAAATCCTTCTTCAAACTGGGCCTGGAGCCAAATAATGTCATAGCTCTTACAGTTGGTTCCAAAAATCCAGAAGGAATAGATTTCCACCAGAAATATACCTGTAACTTGAAAATAAAATTGGGGAATCACCATAATTTAGAAATGGATATTTTAAATTTTCTTTCTTTGAAGTGTCATGTGGATATCATAGAATCTTAAAAAGGTTTGGGTTAGAAGGGACCTTAAAGCTTACCTAGTTCCAGCCCCCTACCATGGGCAGGGACATATTTCAGGAAACAGGGTTGCTCAAAGCCCTATCCAACCTAGCCTTGAACACTTCCAGGGACTACTTCTCCTGGCAACCTCTTCCTCTACCATCCTCACAATAGATAATTCCTTCTTAATATCTAATAAAACCTAGTCTCTTTCTAGTTTGAAGCCATCAATAGCCTTTGATAGCCTTTTGCCTATCTCTACATCCCCTTGCAAAAAGTCACATATTCACAGATCACCCAAGGTTGTGATAGGAAGCAGACATTTGACCATTTACAAGTTTTCCCTGGTTAGAAGTCACTAATACCCTTGCTTCACACATTGCCATTCCTTAAAAAATGCTACAAATGTGTTCTTCACAATTTCTGGCTGAAAACCACTTCATATTTTGGTTTTGGTAATAAAAATCTCAAATAATGAAAAAGACTTGGCAGGTTTCTAAGGATCTCTCTCAACATCAGGATGTCATGCTGACAGTCTAACAAGTGCATAATTCTGGATTCTTAGTGAATTCAGGATATCTCATCAGGTACTTGCCTCTGCAAACTCTTCTCAATTGCAATAGTGTTTTATATATAACTTAACTGAGATAGGATTTAAAATATGATTGGGAGATTTGGGAAAATTACTTCAAGAATAATGAGCAAAATGAAACATCACTAAGGATAAAGGAAGAGGCTGCCTTTGTCTTGCTTCTGCTCTGACAGAGGTTGCAGTTGTTGCCTGAACTCCAGCCCAGAAACATCACAGCACCTTGAATTATTTTATTGTGAATATTTTCGTCATCAGGGTTTGATCAGTTTATTAATACATATGAAACAGGGACGTGACTCAAGACATTGTCTACATCATGATGACAGTCCAAAATTATTTATTTTTCCTAAAATGGTTCTTCTGTGCTCCTCTTAGCTACATCTTTTAGTTCTCTTGTCGAATAATTTTAGGGTATAATATGTCTAAAATAATAGACATCTATTTTAGTAAAGTCTAATATCAAACAACTTTGCCAAGCACACTCCTTTCTAAAGCTTATTTACTGATTAGCTGTAGAAAATAATTACAGTTTTAGTAACATGTTTTATTTTTCTTTTAGCCAGTTCAGATATTCACTGTCAGTGAAGCTGCTTAAAACTGTAGAATCCTTATGGGGCTTATTCATCACTGAAGTCTTATTTTCTGAAGTAAATGAATGATTTGCTATTCCTGGAGATTTTACTGTGCTTATCAATGTATTAACTTGCATCAAAAAAATCACACTAAGCCATTTTTCAAACCTTGACAAAAATAGCCTAGAGACATTCTGGTGAATGAAGGTCTTGAGGGAGAAAAAAAGCAGGTATATTTTGAATAATGGAAATGTACTCAGTTAACATCAAGTGTATTTGTCTGAGGTTATTTCCAGCATTCAGGATCAGCCTTCCTTTTTATGAAGAATATGTCAGAATATAGTCGGAGATGATATTGGGAGGATTTGGAAAAAGGAAACCCATGCATGTTAAGACTTTGGCTTGACTGTGAATATTGTTTGGGTGCCAATTGGTATTGGCATTGTGCAGCTGACACTTGGAGATCGATTCAAAAAATCCAGCAAATGCTTGCAACAGGCAAGACAGTAACATCTCAGAGACAGATCCCTGGCAGAGGAAAGAGTGGAGATGAGAGAAAAGATTTGTAAATGAACAGGTGTAAATGAACACTATCAATGAAAGTGGCACCTGGAAAAATGAAAAAATGTAAGACAATGTTGAAAAAATATTACCGAAAGAAAAAAGGGGATTTTGTTTCGTTTTCTTTCGGTTTTCTTCCCCACAGGAGAGGAATAGTATGTCCCATCGTCTCTTTTCTTCCATGAGGTAGTAGTTAAAAGCTGCACTAAAACTAGTAACCGTGGAGGTGCCTTTCCAATGGCAATTAGCATTGTGATAGATGTTAAGAGAATCAAACAACTGACCTGGGAAGAGCAACTGTTTTTAGGACGATTTCTTTAATTTGAAGATTCCTAGGAAAAACACTTTTGATCAACAGCCATAAAATCATAGAATTATTAAAGCTGGAAAAGACCTCCAAGATCATTTAGTCATCAAATTCCATGTAACAAAACCTCTCACTGCATGTGTGTTTGGTCAGGTACTACAACAAGGATTGTTTCTGGGCTGTACTGTAATAGAGACTGAACTACCACATGTCAGAGTGAAATAAGCAGCAGCTCATACAGGCTAGGAATTACATGCACATTTCAAAATATATGGACAGTTACAAAATTGTAAGATTGGTAAAAAAGTGGAAACAGAAATCAATTAATTCTTGGACTTCACCTATCAGGTTTATGCAGAGATTTTGATGTTCCAAGCACTATCTAAAAAACATCAAAGAAAAAGCCAGAGTTAAGTCAGTAGGAAATAAAGAAGAAATAAGTAGAAAAAACAGTAGTGCTTCTGACAGACCTTGAATCTTTTTCAAGGTAGTTTAAATAAGCATGAAGAATTATGAGTTGAATGTTATAACACAATACAATAGAGAACAGGACAAACAGATCCTCTCTCAGACATTCTTGTGACTGGACTATAGGAATTCTGCCTAATTTGCTGCTTAGTTATTCCCAAATATCTTTTTATAGTGAGATTTAAAATTTCCTATTTTCCAGTTTACTTGTATTGCATTTTGGAAAGAAGAGTAGAGTCTAGGGAACTTGTCAAATGACAGTGCTCTATGTAAGAATAATAGGGGTTTGTTATGCAGTTTGCAATAAATTTTCATGTGGCTCTTGTTTCAATAAAGCAGTTTGGATTTATTGCAAGAATGACTAAAGAGACTAAACATATCCTTTCCATCAATGTTGGCATTCAGAAATGAAAACTGAAAAAATAATCATCAGGTTTTGAGAGTCTAACTGGAACACTGAAAAATGAAATTGTTTAATTCATGTGTCTCATACAGTTTATAGCATTTAATGTTTTCCTTCTAAGTTAATTAGTGATATTTAGAATAGAATACAATTAGAAATGCAACCTAAAATGCAAAAAAGCTCATATGATTGCTCTACAATTCAGAGACTTATCATTATAATCTCTTGTGTGCAACTTTCACCCTTGTGGCTTGATAAATAATTTCTCTGCCATTTCATATACCTGACCTGATTAACAAAGGATTGATTATTTCCTAAAACAGTTTTGTAATTAATACCAAAGTCACACTCCATCCCCCTTGTTGATGCTTCCCTCTACATGTTTCTGATAAAATATAATTGTGTTAATTCTCTCTGGATGGATTAGATATAACGTTCAAAGGGAAATCTACTTTATTGCTGACCTAACATACCTTTGTTAATAAGAATTTTTTTAATATTGCACTTCAAAGATGAAAGTTTCTTAATTAACAGCAGAAGCTTTACTGAACCTAGTCTATTACCGTCACGACACCGTTTCCTGAGGCTCTATTATTTTCTTTATTAACAAAATCCATTGGAGATATAGGCTTGAAAATAATATTTAGACACAATGAAAAATGTACTGCTCTGAACATCGATATTAATTTTTAAAATAAAATTTTAAGAACGAAACTTTTTATGTAAAGAAGAACATCTAAAATGTGTGCTTGGAGTGGAGTTCACCACTTCACTTCCATTTGGAGAATTTAAATGGCACTCAAGTGGTTCACATGCCTTCAGATCTGCAGGGGGCAAATTTCATCCTTAATCAAGGCAGTTTTTATTACGTTATTTCAAAAAGTGATCTTTGCTAAGTCTGAAATTCATCTCAATATTTATGGTTAGTTGAAAATGTGCTATTTTTAAAGTTACAGTTATGGCAGCTGATGTCAAGAAAGACATTTTCCTGGAAAAAATCTACACTGTAACCATTCCAGCAACTAACAGTCAAATAAAGGATTTCATACAGTGGGCCATAATAATATATGTAATTCACCTATGTAGAAAGGCTCTCCAAAGGGGCTTCAAATGACTTTTATTTATCCATATTGGTATTTACTTAGCCATTTTTGGTATCTGAAGACCACGTTTCTATGGCCTATCTTTAACTACTTCTCCTTTACTATTTTCTATGTTCACTATTTAAAAAATTTATAAAAAAGAAATTAAAAAGAAACTGCTTTCTTTGTGTCTGCCTGTTGACAGAGTAATATCAGACTTAAGATTTCTCAGCAAAACTAAGATTAAAAGATCTAATAGTGGTTCTTCCAGTGGGAAAAAACCCAGGTAAAGTAATTTCTAAATAGAGATGCACAACAAATTTTCTCTGAAACACACTACTCAAACATTGAAGCCTGTGTATTTGAGGAAGTGCAGTCCTGTACCTGTTCTTCGGCAGGCAATACTGGCAGCTTTACACATTCATGGTAAGATTAATTAGGCCTAGTAAAAAATGCACGCAATATCATTAGCATGTTGTGGGTCTTAAGCCATCTCAAATTTGAAGACTGGCATTGATCTCTAAAACTCTTAGAATTTGTGCAAATTATTACCTATCAGTTTAATATGCAAACATAAGGGGGAGAGAAAACTAAAATTCCCAAGAATTAAGGAGTTCAGGTTTTAGGAATTTTATTCTGTTATTATTGAAAAAGTTGCCAACAGTTTTTTAAAAGTTCTCCTTCCAGGAGCATAAAAAAGAGAGAGAGCTGCTTTAAAATGGGTTTTTATTAGTTTAAAGAGAACACTGATGAACTTGCCTAAGAGAACATGAGAGTCTCTTTATTGGTCTACTTATATGAAATCCTATCTTTTTATACATCTATTTTGTTTGAAGAGTATTAAATATCAAGGAAAGACGAAAGAAAATATTCACTGAAAAGAGCTGTAATCCACTGGTTATCACATCGATTATATATACATTGTAATTAGGAACATATGCTGGATATTTACAAAAAAGTCAAAACAAAACTTGGGAGAACATAATATAGTGGCAATGTCACTGAAATCAATCAGACAAATAAGAAAAAACAAGGTATAAAAATCTTTTTTTTTTAAAGGAAAACCTTTTGAGTGTGTCGTATTAAAGATGTGCGCATTATTCATATGCAGTCTGGCCACAATGTTTGCCTTCTTTCACCTTCCAAATACATGTTACAGAAAATCACTTGCCTTTGGTTTGTCTACTTCCATTGTTTTGGGTTTCAACTACCTATATACTACCTGTACATTTTACGATGCCCAAAACATAGAGTGGAAAGAGTTTGCGTACAGAGCAGCTCACCAGAAAAGGAACAGGAGAATAAGATTACTAATTACAATAATATTCATACAGAGACATAGAAAAGCAACTTCAGACCAAATTCATAAAGAGGATTTTTTTAGTTAAATGACATGAAACAACCTTCAGTTCCAGTCAACTGTTTTAAACTGCACTGCTCTGAAATATCCTTTTGTAAGCACTGTGTTCCAAGGAAACTCTAAAGCATTTAGACAGGATCCAGAAGAGAAAAACAAATAAAAGGAATAAAAACCCTGACTTAGAAGGAAAGTCTCCAAAAGACACAGTGGTTGAATCTATGTAATGAAAATCCTATGAAGATCTGCTAATGATTTTCAAATATTTTAAAGGCTCCATAGAGAAAGAAATAAAATTTTCCATGTACCTATTGGAAGCAGAATGATAGTGGTGGGGTTAAACTGCAGTGGAGATCTAGGTCAGATGGTACAAAGAAATGTTTATAATGATAAGAATAATTAAGGAATGGAATATCCAAGGATGGCAGTGGAATTCCTGACACTTGTGTTTTCAAAAGAAGGAAAGAAATGTATCAACTGTTGTCAATTTGATTCCACCCTGGGGCCATGGATAGATAAAATGATTATTTGAGTTCCCATCTACATGTATCTAAACTCTACCAATCTAGGATACTGCCTTTGCCACTTTATAGGCAACAGATTTTGGGAAGATTCATGAACAAAATCAAACACAGGACATGAACCTATTCCTGTTGCTGATGCATTTATGAGAGGCAACTAGATAATAATGTCTCCTTGTCTGAATCTCTTCAGGCAATGATAGAAAGGTAAGAACACTGTAGGCAGTAACAGTACTGCAATTTTCTGAGATTTCTGGAAAGACAGAAAATCAGAATGCATGTTTTTCTTGTCTTGAAGCCATTCATCAGCCATCGGCTGCACAGAAGATGATCTACACTTAGACGTGATAAGATATCACAATGAAAATAATCTTCCCATTCCCAAGCAATTGAATACTGCAGTGGTAAGTGCAGCAAAGCATATTTGTGCAATGCATTTGTTGAACTCCAGAAAGAAAATCTGGTGGTCTCATTAGAAAAAGGAAGACCCCCAGAAGAGAAATCTGCAGAAAGGCTGAAGTCAGGAACATTAATATTACTCCTCACTAATTTTGTAATTTGCAGGTTTTACTTGAAAAATTGATTTTCAGGCTTTTGACCAAGGACAATACAATAAATAAATGAAGATACATGGTTTTGGAAATTAATTAAAAATATATTAACAAATAAAGGTTGCTGACAAGTCAACAACTGTAGAAGATGTGGAACACAATTCACTTGCTGTGAATTCTAGTTCATTGTAGGAAAAATATCATATCTATAATCTAAATATGAAATAGGTTTTCAAATTTCAACAAAACACAGAATTTTAAAATGGAAAACTCACACATTATATTTATAACGGGCTTTAAATAGAGTAATGAAAGATACCTATTCATTACCAGTTTGATTTGATGTCTTTTCAAGATGTTATAAATAGTTGACCATCTCATGCTCAACAATTACATGCAGAGTTCCTTGCCATTTTGACAATGGCATGAAGACTATTGCTTTCAGTCTCTTCAGATCAAGTTCACATGTGACTGCATTTATTTGAAGTGTTAAGGTGGAACTTGTCCCTCTTCAGGAATTCCTAGTTCCCTTAAATTCTAATTCTACTTTTTTGTCTGTGGTGAAATCAAGTCAGCTGATCTACTAGCAGGGGCATGATTCAGCTGCCTTATCACAGGTACCATTTGAGATGCCATTTGAGATGGGCTGTCCCATCTATCCTCCAGCTGCAAGTCCAGAAAGCAACATCTCCTATGAGTTCAGCATCTTGGCTCTCACCTCTGTAGATGCCTGGCATAGCTTAGGGTATCATCAGGGGCACATATTTAAGCAACAAAATTGAGAAGTGAGTGTTTAGTTTATGAAGACAGAAACTGCTCTCTGGAGTTTACTGACTACACCTCCAGTCACTATATATAATGGGACTTAGAAACCTACCTTCTCTAAAGACACCTCTGCTTTGGGAACATAAACATAGGTGAAATTATTTCCACATTTCATTTAATTATATATATATATATATAATTTTGACCTCACAGTGGCTGAGAAAAATCTACTTGGAAGTTCTCCTTTTTTTGATGTGATTTCCCTGCAAAGGTCAGTACAGGCTAAACCCATTGACCTTCTGGGCACAATTTAAACCCCTTGACTGAGGCTTTTGCCTTAGGGGAGAAACAGGGCATTGGGTAAGGACTATATTATATTGTGCAGCTGAGTCTCTTTCAATTTAGTTTCACATCAGTCATCCATTACTCATTCTTCTTAATAATTTACATGGGCACCCAGAGAGATTGTGATGAGCATAATTAAAAAAAAATTAATAATTAAGGGATCTAAAGTAAGAAGTATATGAATGAGGATGTCACACTGAAAGTGATCTATTGAGGATGAAGTCTATGATAATGGCAAAATCAGATACAGGGCTCTCACATTGTTAAAGCAAAAGGAATCGTCCCTGGTTATGTTGAGTAATCTGAGGTTTTAGACTCTTGAACTTAACATGTGAGGCTTTTCTTTATCTACAATTAGCTTGAATAAGAGAAAATATATCCACTGGTGAGTCAGTAGTTTCTTTCTCTATTAACAGATATAATAGCTGTCCTGTCAAAAGAATTATCCCAGGGATTGTCACAAAAATTACTTAAAATTGTGCCAGTCGAAGCACTGATGAATAAACTACTTAGAAAAAATATGTACCAGTGAATCATGATAAATAATTCCTTTCACAGGAAAATTACTCAATCAGAACTCAACAGTGTTGTGAACATCTTAACATGATTAACATTCTGTGCCCTCAGTGGTCCTACTGAAATGCAGCATATATGTCACTGTTTTCAAGTTTAACAAATAATTATTTAAAGTTGAAAAACTTAGAATAAGATAATGTTAAAACAGAAACAAGAAATGGGGAGAACCAAAGGAATAAAATAGTACAAAGCAAGGATGTTTTATTTTCCTATAATCATAGAATCATTAATATTGGAAAAAGACCTGTAAGATATCAAGTCCACCCTTTGACCTAATACCCTCACATCCACAAAACCATATTGTGAAGTGCCATATTCAATTGTTTATTGAACACTTGTAGGGAAGGTGATTCTACCCTTTCCCTAGGGAGTCTGTTGCAATGCTTAACCACTCTTCCAGTGAAGAAATTTTTCCTAATGCCCAACTTAAATCTCCCCTGATAGAATTTAAAGGCACTTCCCCTTTTCCTATCACTAGTGGCCTGGAAGAAGATGGTTACCCCTCCCCCTTCGCCAAAGCCTGAGTCAGTTTTGTATAACCTTTGCTTCACCTTGTACATGTCTTATGATTCAATACTTTTATAAGAATATCCATCTTCATATTTTTTCTATAAGAATAATTTTTTGTAATTGTTTTTGGTGTATGTAAGTTAACATTGAAGCACGATTGTTGCAGGTTCAAGCAACTTCAGTGCAACTCCTGGCTGTCATTACTGCTGCTTATCCTACAGGCTTCATTATTTTTCATCTAGTTTTTCACTTTTTCTTCTTTTAGATATTCAATTTTCTGGTTTACCCCAATGGTTCAAGTTTTTTCATTCAATAATGTGTGAGATAAGAAACTAAGCAAGACAGAAAAAGAAGTGTATGAAAGTTGCTATGTCCTAAAAGAAGTACCAAAGTATGAAGAGATACAGCCAGGTATAAAGAATAATAGTTATGCACTTATTTATGGTAATTGTAGAGGAAGGGCCTATAAAGAGGATTATTCCTTAAACTAATCTCAGGATCACATTGTAAATATGGATATGCACATACAATGCAAATACCATAAAAATATTACATTGATATCTCAACAGTAAGGGAAGATTTGATCTCTTCCAATTTCTAGTCTGTCTTCTGGAAACAATAATTTCCAGCATGCACAGACAATAAGGGAATTCAAGCACTGAGAATTATGCCATGTTGCACTAGATAGGAGGACAATGTGCATTGTCCAGTGCATTTCCTCCTTAATTATTACTATTGCTCATTAGAACTGACTCATATAATTTTGTAATTATGTTAGAGTGAGGAAGGGGAGATAGCATACATAAAAATTGTCAATATTTTACAGATTACACATACAGCAATATATAGTCACAATTTAAAATTTTATTTCAAGTTTTATTTTTGGGTTTAGTGGTGTTCAAATTTTATAGATTTATGATTTACAGATAATGAAATAATCAGAAGAAAAACACCTTAGAAGAATCCCTTAGGGTAAGCACTGCTTTCATTTGACACAATCCTTTTTACAAAAACTCCTATGTCCACCAAGCATCTACTCTTTTATTCCATCTTCAATCCCAGATTCTTTGTGTCAAGCAAGATACTATGAAGGGAAAATACACCTACAGTTTCCTGAAAGATAAGATGTTATGCCCCATATGCTCTGCGTATAAACCACATCCTTCTGGGAGAATCACAGGGCTGCTAAGCCTGACTCTAAATGGATGTGAGTACTCTAAAAGGGAGGAAATTTTTGTACTGTAATGCAGAAGTGCAAAGGAGTGTGTACATGCTTTATACCATATTTTGGCTTCATATGACCAGAAGAGGCTCAAATGCAATAGAATTCCAAAATGCACTAGCAATTTTCACAGTTGCTTTTCTAAATAATTCCATAGAGAGGGTAACTGGAGTGAAGAAGGGTTGGAATATCTTCACCATGGACACTAGATGCCAGAGCAATAGCTTGGAAAACCTCTGAAGCTGGGCAATTTCACATGGTACAAGTGGGGTATGAAGTAGTCACAATAGGTGAGGTAATGTCTAGAACACAATTCCGTTATTTCTGGGCTAGCATCTAACTTTCTCAGATGCTGTATGATAAAACACATATGCATCACATAATAAACCTTTTAAACTTTGTCATCAGGCTGGGGGTTGGAAAAATATTTTTCCCCCAGTATGAAGATTCAATAGCCCTGCAGGCAAAAAGCAGGCATTTTGGAGTGTTTAGGATAATTTCACAATAAACTAGAATGCTGAAAGAGGATTTCTGTGTCAAATTTAAGATGCTTTGGGATGATATAGTCCTAGAAAGTGAGTGGACTGGATTATTTCTCTTAGCGTTGCGTCTTCCAAGGGCCAATAATGAGCCCAGTATTGTTTGACTAACCATCATCTGTTTGGATGAAGGGGCAGATGCCTCTGCAGCAAGTTCACTGGTGACACAAAGCTGAGAGGAGTGGCCAACACCACAGAGGGCTGTGCAGCCCTTCAGAAGGGCCTTGACACGTTGGAGAGATGGGCAGAGA
>JAYDZK010000001.1:31193512-31232084 GCA_034509185.1 Euphonia xanthogaster
GGCTGGGGGCTGACCTGCTGGAAAGCAGCTCTGCTCCTTCCAGAGAAGAACCCAGGGGTGCTGGTGGACAACAAGCTATTGTGTATTTGGGAAGAGACAACATTTCTATGCTGTGAGAGGATACTGGATGAAAACTATATTTCTATGTGATTAATAAGCATCAAGTACAGTAAACGAATGCTTAATAGAAATAAGAGTTATCAGCTCATTCAAGTTCAGTGTGAAAGTTCACAGAATGTAGAGATTACACCAACAAATAAAAACTAAGGAATAACCAAATTCCCATTAAACCAGAGAATGAGCATTTAAATTTTTTTTGTATTCATGTGGTACATAGGATGATATAAGTTCTCACTGCTTCAAAAAAAAAAAAAATAAAGAAAGAAAAGAGTGAATAGATGAGAACTACTTGTTTGTGGCATAAATAAATTATTTGCTGTGGGCTGTTGTGCTGTAGGCTGTGTATGTACATAGCCTGTTATGAAACCCTTACACGGGTTTTTGGCTCATTTCCTGTACTAAGTTTTCGAAATTTCTCCACTATATTGGCATTTTCTGGAACTTCCTTGTTAATTTTTCATTTCAGCTTTGATATGGTTATTTTTTCTTTTTTTTTTCCTTTAGTATTCTCATTTTACTTTGTTCTCAAAGTTTTAGTTTTTAAAGGATTATTATATTATTGTTTTCCTCCCTGAATCAGCTCCGTCATCCTGTGGATGACCATCTTTGGTCACAGACTTTTTTACTATGATGGGGGTCAACCAGTGGAATAGAAGACTTGTGGTTTCTCTGTCGTTTGAGACATCCAAAAAACAATTAGCCTTGAGTATCCTGCTCTATATGACTCTCTTTATTAGGGGATTGGTCCATGGGTATACTGAGGTGCTTTCCAATTCTTTGATCTTATGCTCAGCTCTTACCCTGTGCTGACCCAGATTTATTTCTGGAGCAAGTTCAAATGTGTAAGGAGGCTTTATTGCAACATTCAAAATGCATAAAAGGCTTCAGAAACTGAGAAATGCAACACAAGGTGAAAACACACTGGAATCTAGGCTGTGTAAAGGCTTTTATGCTGGGACTGAAACTATACTAAGAAGTATTCATGTGTCTTTCCTTTCCAGAAGCAAATCATACTGGCATACCCTCCCAAGTAACTCTTTCCTAAAATATTATTTTATCATTCAGAATCTGCTGAAATTCAGGTAACATTTTTAAGGAAATATCCTATCTTTACATTTTTTATACTACATAAAATAGATGAGTAGTTCATATGTGTCTATTAATATTTTGGAGACGAAATGGCAGAAAATCTAGAAATAAATTATTGCTAGAAGAGTCCTTGATATATTGCTTCAGAAAATATTAATTTGTTATGTCTGTCATGCCCCATGCCATCAGCCAATATCTCAAAGGTTTCTCCATAATTTTAGGGAGACTAAAATCACACATAATCCCAATCTTACCTGTCTCCCTTATCTAATCATTTCTTTCTCCTGCCTTTCCTGTCATGTTGGTCTCTTGCAGTCCCCTGCTATTAGGCCTACAGCACTATCTATGAGCTCAATCCAATTGATTCCCTGGCATTACAGTTCTTTTATGTGCCTTTTATTTCTCAACAGATAAGGGCAAACCTTCTGTTTTAGATCTTTTCTTTCAAATATCCTATAATCATGTATTCAACATAAAAGCTTGTTTTCAGGGAGAAATAAAAAGAGAAAGAAAAAGGAAAAAAAGATAAAACTGCCAAGGCTCCCATTCTACTGTGATTTCTGTGCATTTTCATACTCATTTCTGATTGTAAATAGTTAACTCTTCATCGTTGGAACAGGCTTACGTCTGCAAAGAAATCTTAACATGTTTCACATGAGGTGTTTTTTTTAGCCTGATTCCATAAGTTTGGGCAATGTCCTAATAGGGATGTATGTGCCTATGTATGCTTGCCTATGTGTCTGCATAGACAAGCATATATAGACAATTCTTTAAATTTTAATAACCTGATTTCAAAGTGAGCTCAAGAACTATGAAGAGACATTAAAAAACACTAATTTCCTTTAAATTTCACATAGCCATGAATAAGTAGAGATTCCCTTTCTAATGCTTCTACTCAGAGTTGGATAATCTCAACCTATATAATATGACCAAAGAATCTACAAAGGAGAAACACACATTAGGGTGGCATAACTTCTGCTGTCCATGTTTATTACTTCTGTGGATTATCATATTTTGCTTCCTTTTGTTACCAGATTTCACTCTTCTTCCTCCTTCCCTTAATTTCTATGTGTTTGTTTAATTACTATAAATAGATTGAGAACAAATGTAAAGGTCATTGAAAGACAAATGTTAAATACGTTTTCCTCAGAACTTTTTAAGGGGAAAAAAAACAGGAACAAAAAAAGATCCTTTTTTAGTGCCTCTTATTCCACCATCACTGTTTTACAGGTTTTTCATCAAGGATGCAGGTCTTTCTGGTGTTGTCAGCTTTTAAGCTGTATACAGGCAGTGCACTGGGTTTGCTGAGGGAGGTTATAGCACGGTACTGCCAATAATTAAAATTATTTCAGTTCTATGCTTTAGATACCGACAGAAAGCAATAATCTAAACTGAGGTGATGTATAAGATAATGTCATTTTAGCTGAATTAGAATTCTAGTACTTGATCTCCTAATAAACGAGATCTATGGACAAAAAAGGCACTATACATACTGTGTGTTGTCTCCTGTATCCTTTTGGAAGATTCTGTGTTTTCTACTATCCTGCTATATGCCAAGCTACTATACTTTGCATGGCACACAGCTGTGGTTTCTCCCTCAAAGTGAGAAGCTCTCTCTCTTCATGCTTCACTGGCTCCTCAGACCTTCTGCAAAATCCTTCAAAGACAAGTGAAATAGCACTGTGTGTATGGAGAGCTGACACAGTGCTCAGTGAGTCACTTTGCTTCTGGCAGCAACAGAGCGAGATTCTCAGAGAGCTGTCTGTCTTCAGATACCCCATCCCTCAGTTATTTCCTCCACCTCTTGCTAAAATGCACCAAGTGGGCTGAGGGCCTCAGGTCAGCTTTGCATCTGGGGCTTCTTTCTACCATGCATGGCCTGTTCAGTCTTGGAACCCTTCCAGGGAATTCATTCACATTGATATGCAAATGTCAGCTTAAGTCAGCCTGAGGTTACTACAAGGAGTTTAAATCTACAGATAAAAAATATAGAGACACAGGAAGGAGAGGGTGCCTAATTTAGGTGTGTTCATCCCTAAGCTTGGTCATAAAGCATCCCAAAAATTGACTTAATGTTTTGCATTGCCACGTGCCCTCCCTTCCTCTGAATGTTAGTTTTCCACACCAACCAGCTAAGGTGCAGGACCTAATCAGAGGTAAGCAGTCTCTCTTGAAGGTGTTGGATGCAAGAATGATAAGGTTTGCCAAAATTCTTAGCTACCGAACAGATTAAGTAAAAATGAAGCCTTTAATCTCTTGAAAGGTATTAAGTGCTAAATTATAAAATGTCTCTAAAAAGCAGAGGTTATGTGTCTCCTCTGGATCCTTTTTCTGTTCCTATGAGAAAAGTAATCAATGAAAAACCTGAAGATGATATTGTTCTGCCAAACTTGAAAATATCCAGAAAGCTCAGAAGTGCTACAAGTTAATTATTAACAGTAATATTATACAGTACTGTCATTATGTTTCATGTAGTAGAATATTTTTTAGACAAATTGTGTCTTGAAATGCTTTTTGAGGTCATAATATACACCTTAGTGACCCAAATTATAGCAATTGAAAAAAAAAATAGCAAAAGGACAAGAGATAACCAGTGGAAAACTATTTTGAGGTGTGCTTTGTAAATGTATTGAGAAGAAGAATGTGATAAAAAGAAAAATTGCGACAACAAATTGTAGTCACAAAATTTTAGAAAGAAACTACAGGCAGGTGTTGCATAAATGAAAAGGGAAGACACTGGGGAGGCTGCTGAAGTACTGTGATATCAATAAAAAGCTAGAACGACCACTACTAGGCTTTCCCTTTCAACTATGCTGGAAATATGCAAACAATTTTGTTGGAAACATATCTGCCACCTAAATCGTAAATATTTTAAATATTCCCTGAAGTTGCAACTGTTTTCTACAGCTTGCTTTTAGCAATATATACTTATGGAAAGCTTTACTTACAAAAAGAAGAAACATAAAATCCATGGAAATCCAAATTTTCCCAGGTATTTTTTATTTAGCTACCTGCTTATAATGCAAAAAACCACTAGTTCTGTATGTTGTGAAATTTATGAAGACTGGAATAAGAGTAATCTCATCTAAGTCTGGCATTTACAATGGAGAACTTGACATCCAAGCTAGCCATCCAGGGGTACTTTAGTCTCTGAAGAAAAACAAATAATTTTGGAGCATGATTCATATCTCTCTGCACATCTGCACCAGGTTAGATAAATGGTGCCCTGCAGCGATTATTTTTGCCTCTACAGAGGACTGAGGACATTTCATTTCAGCGCCTGCACTGAAAACCTCTGCAGGTAAATGAGGTGAAACTTCTCCTGAGCATCACAGACTCCACAAACCACAAAACCACTTGTTTCCTTCATTAGCTACAGCCTAAGATAGTCAGATTTCTAGCTGTGCTGTCTCCTATTACACCCATCTTTGGGCAGGATTCAGGTCTTAATGCACAAGTCTTGGATGAGATTTAATATCACCTTTTTAAAAGTTTTCAAGGAAAAATCATCTTGAGTGTGATCACATGGCACATAGAGGACAGCTTAGGGATCAGGTCCAGCCAGCATGAGTTTAGAAAAGGCAGGTCCTGCCTGACCAACCTGATCTTTCATGACTAGATGACCCTTCCAGTGGATGAGGGAAAGGCTGTGGATGGTGCCTACCTGGACTTCAGCAAAGCCTTTCATACTGTTTTCCGCAGCTTTTTCCTGGAAAAGCTGGCAGCCCACGGCTTGGACAGATGTACTCTTCTCTGGGTTAAGAAGCGGCTGGATGTCTGGGTCCAGAGAGTGGTGGTGAGTGGTGCCACATCCAGCCGGTGCTCAGTCACGGGTAGTGTCCCCTAGGCATCAGTGTTAGGCCCAATCCTTTTTAATGTCTTTACTGGTGACCTGGATGAGAGGATCATGTGTTCCCTCAGAAAGCTGGCCAGTGACACCAAGCTGGGTGGGAGTGTTGATCTGCTGGAGGGCAGAAGGCTCTGCAGACAGATCCATGGCCAAAGGCCAGTTGTATGAGGACAAGTGCCAGGTCCTGCCTTTGGGTCACAGCAGTGCTGTGGTCTGGAGAAGGAGTGGCTGCAAAGCTTTCCAGTGAAAAAGAACCTGGGTGTGCTGGTGAGCAGCAGCTGCACACAGGCCAGCAGAGTGCCCCGGTGGCCACGAAGGCCAGCGCCATTCTGGCCCGTGTCAGCAGTGCTGTGGCCAGCAGGACCAGCGCAGCCGGACCCCTGCACGTGGTACTGGTGAGGACACACCTCGAATCCTGTGTCCAGTTCTAGGCCCCTCAATCCAAGAAGGACACTGAGATGCTGGAGTGTGCCCAGAGAGTGGAAAGGCCTGTAGGCACAAGTCTGATGAAGAGCAGCTGAGGGAGCTGGGAGGTGGTAGAGTCAGCATCCCTGGGGTGTTCAAGGAACCACTGGACATGGCACTTAGTGCCACGGTCTAGATGACATGGTGGTGTTCAGTCAAAAGCTGGACTTGATATTTTCAGAAATCTTTTCCAATTTGATTCTGTGGAAAAAAATTGCCGCTCACACACAGGCTGAACAAACTGCCCACAAATCTTAATCTTAAATTTTAAATTTTAATCCAAACTGTTTTCCTATCAGAATCCAGTATCAGATGATTGCTGAGCTTAACTTGACATTTGCCCTAACTTTGCTGCCAGTCACAGCTCTGGAGTTGACAGTGGGTTATTTGAGAAAAGACCCATTAGCAGAACTTATAGTGAGGATAAAACACTGTGAAAGACATTTTCATTTCAGTCTGAGTCCAATTGCCTTGATATTGACTTTTTCAGGTTCAGTTGTCAATTAATAAAACAAGTGTAGGGTTTTCTAAGATGTTTTCAATGGTTTAAATGGCATTAATTTTCTTAGTTTTCCACAGTGACTATAAATTGAATAATATTGGTACAATCTCTGTTTTTTAAAGATTGGACACCTTTAATCTTGAGACTGCTTGGTTATACGATGTGATCATTGTCTCATATTTATTAGGTATGTGTGGGAAGGGGGCCACTGACCTTCAAAAGCTCCATCTGAAATTATTTAATCAAACTTTAAGACAATGATTTCTGGCAAAAGAGATTAATCTTTTCAGATATGGACTGTTATATTCGCTATTTGCATACAAAAAATGTGCCTTAGATGTTGGTCAAGTTGCCTATAAATATGCAATGAGTAATGATAAAGTTAGACAATGTAGCATCCGTGAACCTCAGACCCAATTTCATATCAGTCTCCACATCTTCTTATCATTACACTGTTAAGCTTTGTGGTATATGTTACAGGAATATTTTACAGATAAAAACCTACAGACGTATTTTTTAATTAGATTCCACTACCGTCTCAGCACCATGAACCCACCTGTGCTGTCTTTAATTTTATGATGGTTATCTCTAGGACATTTCTTGAAACAAAAAGAAGGAAGAAATCTCCCTATCTTGAGGGTGATAGACTTCTTTATCTGAAACAAACTAGTTTTATTAGCATGCTGCCAGAAAACAGAAAAAAAAATACTTGATGATCAACTGGAATAAAACTTAAGATATACATACAAATATGTCTTGTTTTATATATGAACATTTGATTCTACTTAATAAGAATATTGAATTATTATTTGTGTGGGAGTTTTTTAATGAAATGCAGAAAGACCACATAATACAAAATGGTCATAAAAAATGTTGCTGTGCATATTAAGAGCATTTATTTATCACTAAATGCATAGGATGATCCAGGTGAGAGTCCTGTTCTGCAGTGTTTGATGCTCCAGCCAGAGTGACTTGGGATGGTCTGTGCTTTTCTGTTTACAGCACAACAGAGAGTTTCCCAGAGAAGCTGTGGATGCCCCATCCCTGGCAGTGCTCAAGGCCAGGCCAAGTGGGGCTCTGAACAAACTGGCCTAGTGGAGGGCATCCCTGCCCATGGCAGGGGGCTGGAAATGGATGAACTTTAGGGTTCCTTCTGGCCCTAACTGCTCTATGATTCTATGAAATCATCAGTGGGTGTATTTCAGTGTATTTTTTCCTTCAAATTAACCATTCACTCAGTCCATACCTAAACAGAGCAAATATTCTTGAAGATGAAATAATAAACTCCTGCTTAGCATGTGAAAAGCCCAATATTGACTGCCATCCATGAGGACATGAAAAAGACTTCATCCTGAATCATCTTAACATATTTTGCTTGCAATATTCCTCATCACCTATGAACATCAAATAGGACATACATAGAGGATTTAAATGGAATTCTGATATTTAAGTTGCCAATTCAGCATCTACTGCAGAGAAAATAATGTCATGCATTGACAGAGCCACCACTAGATTCTCAGTTTGACTTTTCACAGAGAACTTTATGGATTTTGTGATTTAAATTTCCTTTGACATTTTTTATTGCACAGTTTTGAAAAAAATGTCAAAAGGTAAGAAGAGAACAGTGAATAGTATCAGAAAAATGGAGAATGTCATGAAAGAAGCAGCCTTTTGGGTTAAAAAGAAAAAAAAACTCTGACATTTTTATATAAAGGAATAATAGATATTAGAACGGTGGGCATTAAATGTTACTTACAGGGAAATAAGCAAGGTTATAAAAATGTTATTGAGGCTGAAAAACTGAGCAACTCTTAATGGTTTTCCTTGCAAACCAAATTCTTTGTCTCAATTCACTAAATGACACAGGCATCCCCTGTGATCATGTAAAAAATGTCATCGTGAGAGTTAATTGACAATGGCCTTACTGCTTCTCAGAGGAAAAAACAGTCACTGTAATACCTCATAATGAAATGCATGAGGCAGCCTAAATGTACTGATTGCTACCAGCTTCTCCTCCAACTGATTATATTTGTGAGATTGTTAGAATATGGCTTATAATGAGAAATTAACTCAACCTTGAAAACAGAAAGATGTTAGGTTCTCTTTAGTTAACCTCTGAATGTTATGAATTATTGCGTATAGAGATATTCAATTGCAATGCATGCAAATCAAACCCTCACTTCTATTATTTTTTCAGTTGTTTACAGAACATCAAGTTCATACCTATCAGGGTTTTTTAAACTATTGTGTGAATAATTAAATCATACTGTCTCCCCTGTACATCCATGCAGGACTGAGTAACATCACTGTGGCTTCTTAACATTTGCTCTATAATCCATATTATTTCCAAAGACATTTTCAATAATGTAGTTCTGCTCAGAGAGCTTCTTACAATTTTTTTTTCAAGCTTTTTCTGTTTTTCATGGCAAGGCAATTCATTTTAGAATGTGTAACAATGTGTATCTGGTATTTTAATATACAAAGAAAGATTTGCTGAAGAAGTTGCTTCAGCATCCAGTTTTTGAAAAGCAGCTATTTTGCAATTTGAGATTTTGTGCATTCCACAGTCTAGAAGTATGTAGCTATTACAAAACTAAATGTGTTTTATGTATAGATTTCTGCTTGGAATCACTGATTTTCCACACAACAGGGACTTCTGTCTCAAAGCTAAAAAATCTTTCAAAAAAGGGTTGTTTGTTCAGCTTTCTTAATCAAATTTTTAAAGAACATCAGATCAATAGCAAAATTACCTTTATTTACTGTGCAGCATAGATTCTATATATATAGGTTGTATAGTTTGCATACCTTTGTTTCTACATGACCCTTTGGGATAAATTCACCTGCTAGATAATATCAAAATCTGAGAGATTCTGTTGTAATATACTCTCAACCCTGATGCTGATGCTGTTGTACCTCCACCAAATTATTGATTTTGTTCCAACTTAATTGCATCAATGAACAAATTTTAATGTTTAGGAGACTACAGCGAGTCAACTGTGAGAATATACAATAGGTCCACCTCTTAAAACTAAGCAATGAAAAGCAAGAGAAGAACAATTGAGAGGGATCTTCTATTGTCACTAATTTCGAGCACCTTGATAAATTCAATGTTATTGTTTTCATTGCCCTCATGCCATTCAGCAAAAGTTTTGTTTAATATTTATAATCTTAATATTATTTCTAAAAGCACATGTGGAAGCTATAAAATGCTCCTACATTCTGAAGATTTTGCTTATCTGAGCAGGAGTAGAAAGACAAATTCATGACTGAGTTGTCATTGTCTTCTTCATCCAGAAGTTACAGTGGTAATTTAGTAGAACATATGATGATGAAAAAAAGTCCTTTCACTACTGACTATCACACTTTCTTGTCCTTGTTTTTATTACTACTATAGTAGCTTAGCATTTCATTGAACATTCATGCAAATTTATTGAATAAATAATGATCACCCAATCTGCAAATCAGTTCAAAGTATCAAGAGAGTAAGCTTTCATACTGGGTCAAAAATCCTACCCCCATGAAAACAAGAAAACCCAAAGCTACCTGTATCAAAGCAAACCTGTAAAGACCTACCTCTCAAGGCAACACTAGTGGGTGCAATTTTAATATTATATTAATGAGCCTTGGGAATTAATGATTTAAGAATTCCTAGCCTCTCAGCTCTGATCCATTAGTGGGTATAGATTCAGTGGGAGTTAGCACAACTGGGCAAAGGCTGCCTAAGTGGAAAATTGATCCTAGTAAGTGCTAGCTTACTTGCTTGACACCTTAATGGCTCCTGTTTTAATGCTTTGAACTTTTGCTCTGTGATAATGTGAGTTCAAGTCCCACTTGGGATGCTGAACTATCACAAAAGTCATAGTGAGCAGAGGGGAATCTGTTGTTCCTTTACATTTTAATTAAAAGGAGAAGTTGAAAGCAATGGAGAAAATATAATGAAATTACCATCATCATCATCTAGCTCTGGAACTGGTAAATAGACCTGTTCTGTCATTTAATCATGGGAATGGTTGACTAGGGACTTGAAGCAGGCACTGACAAGTATTAAAAGGTTCTCTCTCCAAACTCTCAGCTCCTTAGTCACTGTCTCCCTTTCTGGCCAGCCTGATGGAAATAAAACAAAAAAAGTAAGAAAGAAGAAAACCCCAACATAATTCCAATGACTTTAAATAGAGTTTGCACTTCTAGCACTTATTAATCAGACATAATATAAATAAAATGAAATAAATTAATAGTTTCAAGAACACCTCCCAGACTAATTAAATAGTTCTCATAGAACTCTTGGGAGATGGGCAATTAAGTAATTTCCCAAACAGATAATTTGGAAAAGTTGGGTAGAGAGATGAACTAGGGAAAGGCACCAGGGAGCACAGTTAATGATAATGTGGAACTTCCTCAGGTCCCATCCTCTGCTAAGATTTGTTGAGTGAGACTGAATCTACAAGGGGAAAAAAGCATTTTCTTGGGTTATTAAACAAGCCTTTTACAAGTAGGAAAATTATACCAGATTTACAATAATTTAACATTTATCCCTCCTTCTTTCCCCCTCAACATCTATTCTGCCTCAGTATGACACAAAATTTAACCCTTTATTAGCAGAAAACTTTGAGGTTGCTCTGAGGTTAGTATCACTTTATAAGTATACTTGGAGAAACAGCTCAGAAGCACAAGATACATTTTGTTTCTGTATAAGCTTTTGAATTTGGATTGTTACAAAGATTTATGGGCATCAAAACTTTCTCCTTGAAAACCTTACCCAAATTTTAGAACAAACATACACAAATGTTCCAAATTATTCTGTATGATCCATTTAACTTTAAATTTCAAGTTTCTACAGAGAGCATCCACCAGAAATCACAAAGCTTCTGCTTTGTTTTGCAGACTCCAGGTCTGGATAAGCCTTTGAGCTTTCGGATGTTTATCCAAGTTCACCTTGAGGTTTTTCCATACCTCTTAGGTGTGCTACTGCACAAAAGGAATAAAATATCGCCTCTCCTCATGACTGGTAGCTAGAGTTTCTATTTCTAAAATGGTCAGCATTGAATGATCACAAGTTAGTAATGTAAGCACTGGTACTTACTCTTGTCATCTTCCGGGCAAGATGACCAGGGCAAATGAAAAAAATTATGTGTGGTTACCTCTGGTATTTAAATATTAATGTCAAAGCTACTTCTGATGGCTAAACACCAGCAAATAAAAGTCTCCACTGCACAGCATTTGGTGTGTCATCAATTTAAAAAAAGAGGAAAGTAACTCTTTTCAACTTGAAGGCTTATCCACATTTTTAATGTCCAATTTTCTTCTGAAATACCATCTTTCAGCAGACAGACACAACTGTTCATGGGTTGTTCTCACAACTACTTTTACTACATTGAGCCAAAGAGCTCAGAAACAGGCTCTAATTAGATTTCTTTCATACTTTTAACCACATTCCAGAGTTATTCTCATCTAGTAATCTTATGATATTTGTTTGACTCCCAATGTTAAAAAAAGTGGTGGATTTTGTAAGGAAAAATGACAAATTAGTAGAATCCGAGGGAAAGTGTCTGGGCAAAATACTTTTGGGAAGAAAATAAATGGAAAAAACTACAAACCATCTTTCTTTCTTTATTGTAATGGTTGATCGTAAGGAACTACTAGTTCACTCATGCTACTAACAGGGTAGAATGGCTGGAAGAGTCTCCCTGAACTGTCAGACTTACCTGTAGCAATTGGCTTCTTGGTCATAGTGGCTTGGCATTGCTTGGCTTGCAGCTTAAAGTCTTATTAAATCCAATGAGAAATGGCTCACAATTACATGGACCACTGCCTGAATAGTGAGGCTGGCTTCCTTCTACCAATCAAGTCCTCTTCCTAAAAGTTGCCACCTGTTTACCGTGTATTTAATATTAAGGGGATTTTTGGGACTTGAAGAAAACTCAGTCCAAGAGTTTCAGAGGTAGTATTAAAGATACAGCAATACTAAATGTTTAATCCACAACTGCTAAACAGAAAAAATGTACCTTTAATTATGTGATCAAAACTAAGCTAGTACCTATAACTTTTGCTAAACTGTGCCACAATTGGATATATAACTAGTATTCAATGTTCAGGTAAATACTTTCACAACCAAAACACTCTGGTAATGTTTTCAGTGATGTTTAGGCAAAGCCAGACATCTACTTTTTATCAGGTGGTCCATATCTGAAAAGCAAACCAGACTCCCAAACAGAGTATTTAGAGAATCCCAAAGGAGAACTGAGCCCATAGCATTTTGAATCACAATCAGACACATCCTTTCAGTCTTTCATTTCTTCCCAAAACTTCACACAGGCCTTTGATATAATCTACCTGAAAGAAAATTATTAAATAATAAAAAACCAATCTGGATGCCCTCTGCCCTCCAATCAAAACCAATATTTGCTCACATTATCTGGCAGAGAGGCCAAATACAGAGAAAATTAATTCCTGGTATCTGATAAATAAATGGGATTTATTTACACAAATTTGTTTAATTCTGGTCTCCTGCTTGTCTGCTGGTTCATCTGCTCTATTTCACTCATTTCATGCAGCAGAGGGTTTTTCAATTATAAATCTGGGCAGCACAGTATATTTGAGCATTCTGTCAGCTTGATTTGTTTTTATGCCTGTAATGAATTTTAAACTCCCTCCTCAAAAGTCAGCATGTACAATCTGGAAATAGAACTTCTGGAGTTTTTTTTGGTGGAATTACAAATAACCAGGAAAATGGGAAAGGACTGAAGATAACTACCAACCCTGCAGGAGCTGGTGATGAATCCCAATAAATTGAGAAGAGTATAAAGCTCCTTATCCTTATGTTTACCTGGGGTTGGTGGTCGGAGACAGGGATGACACACACCGCAGAGATCCTTGAGATCACAGAGAACATTTTAGTGTTCAAACTCACTTTGTACAGGGGGTTTGAAACACCCTGGTCTAAGCTGCTGATTGATCTGACCTTCACTCCTCCCAGTTCTCTGACCAGTGAGATGTCTGCAGCTTAGGGTGGAACATGGTTGGGTGAGGTTCCTCTGTCACCCAGGGACCAGTTTATGGAACTGGGCTGGGTTTCTTATTTATTGCCAAATTGATTGCTCAGCCACAGACCAGCTGTGATATTTATTTACTCTCTATCCTCCATACTCTCCTCCTTCTCTTTCTTATTTAATCCATTTTATTTATTATTGAGTCTCTGATCATTGTTTATACGCTATACTGAACACTTAAGAAAAGCTAAGCAACAATTGGCTTAAATAGTTAAAATTTTTGGGCTTGATGATTTCAATTACCAGAAACCAGAAACTACGGTGTTCCTTGCTGGCAGCAAAGAATCCCATGGGAAAGAGCAGGAAAAGATATCTACAACGTCGGGCACAGGGTCCTCCTGTAGGATAAAGCTACACCAAGGCTAGATCATCAGGACTGAGCAGTTTCTCCTGCAGAAAACTGGAAAACTGAGATATTTCCCATGGTTGTTTCTCTTTCCTTAAGATGCAGGATGAATGGAAAGCACATTTTTTCAAAATCATGTGTGTGCACACATATTTTTTTATAGATAAGACTATTCCCTGCACTTGTAAGGATGACTTGGATTACTCTAGGGAACAGGGGTTGTATATTTTGGAGGAAAGCTGACTCAGGAGGTACCTTATTTCTCTATAGAACTCCCAGGAAGAAGGTTGCATCCAGGTGTGAGTCAGTGTCTTCTCGCATATAACAAGAGATAGGTCAACAGGAAATGGCCACAAGTTTCACTAGGGGAGGTTTCGATTGGATATTAGGAAAAAAATCTCTTTTGAAAGGATGGTCAAGCACTGGAACAGACTGCCCAGAGAAGTGATGTAACCACTGTCCCTGGAAATATTCAAAAACCTGTGGATGTGATGCTTAGGGGACATGGTTTGGTGGTGGATTTGACAGTGCTGACTTAATGGTTGAACTCCATCTTAGAGGTGTTTTTCAGCCTTAATTGTCTTGTGACTATAATTCTAAGACATTGAGATGCATTTACAATATGTGTAGAAAAGTTGTCAAAGAACTGATGTTTCATCAAAGGTAGATAATTGACGAGCAGCCTCTAAACAATTTTTTTCTTGTCTCTGTAAGAATAAAGTCTGCTGAAACACCAAAATTCTACTGGCCACATCAGTAATGACCTTTCTATGAGGTAAAGGCTAGAGGTATGAAATAGCATCTCATTTCAGGGCAAAACTATTAAAGCCCCCACTGGCAATCTGATGATGTCCTCATGTTCCCTGTGCCCTATGAACAAAGATGTGTTTTTCTTGCTAGATCTGTTAAATTTATTGACAACCTTATGCAGTAGAAAACACACTGCTGTTCTGAAACTCAGGGCATTCCCAGGACAATCATCAGTAAGTGGCTAGGAAACAGAATGGCAGAAGAAGTCTGTAAGAAATCAGAGATCACCAAATGTTCGATACTTACTGGCTGGAAAGTGGATAGCTAAGAGCTTTGAGAAATCAGGTAATTAACCCAAAATTCTCTTCTGTCAGTAGAATGTACTTGCAATGACAAGTTATTTTGCCACACAATTACGCTGTCATACCTTTTATATTACTCTATATGGGTTGTGTGGCAAGGTTTTGGTGGCTGGGGAGTTACAGGTGTTGGCTTCTGTGAGAAGTTGTTAGAAGCTTCCCCCATGTGAGACAGAGCAAATGATATCCAGATCCAAAGGTGGACCCAATTCTGGCCAAGACTGAGCCCACAGCAATGATGGTAGCACCACTGGGATAGCATATTTAAGAAGAAGAAGAAAAGTGCATAAAAAAATGGACAAAAATTGCAGCTGAAGAGAGAAACGAGACTGTTTGAGAGAAACAGTTCTGCAGACCTGAAGGTCAGTGCAGAAGGAGGGGGAAGAAAATCTCCAGGCACTGGAGATTCCCCTTCAGCCTATAGTGCAGACCATGGTGAGTCAGGCTGCCCTCTTGCAGCCCATGGAGATCCAGAGTAAAGCAGATATCCACCTGCTGCCCCTGAAGGACCCCACGTTGGAGCAGGGAGAACCTGAAGGAGGGAAGACTGCCCTGGAGCAGACTCCTGTCTCTCTCTTCAATGGAGCGATGCTAAGCAGGTTTGATGGCAGGACCTGTGATCCTGAAGGAGACCCATGCTGGAGCCTTTTGTTCCTGAAGTACTGCACTCCACAGAAGGGGTGCTCTGTGTTGGAGCAGTTGATGAAGAACTGTAGCCTATGGAAAGAATCTTATGATGGAGAAGTCTGTAGAGAATCATCTTGTGTGAGACGCACCTCACACTGGAGCACAGGAATAATGTGAGAAGTCCCCCCCACCACCTGAGAAGGAGGAACTATCAGCGACAATGTGTGATGAACTGACCAGAGCTCCCATTCCCCATCCTCCTGCAGTGCTGAGGGGGAGGACAGAACAAAAATTGTAAACGAAGTTGAGCCCAGGCAGAAGGGAGGGGGGGCGGGGGGGAACTGTTTTCAGTTTTTGTTGTTTTTCTTACCTTCCCTGATTCAATTTGCAATAAATAAATTTTCCGAGGTCCAGTCTGTTTCACCCATTGCAGTAATTGGTGAGTGATCTCTTGCTGTCCCTATATTGACCACAAACATTTCAGTATATATTTTTTTTTCCCTTTCCAGCTCAAGATGGGATGCATAGAGCAGCTTCGGTGGACACCTGGCATTCAGCCAAGGTCAACCCACCTTGCTTGGTCAAAAGTAAATGGGTTATTTCTTCATTGTGACAGGGTAACTGCAGTGTACTTAAATCTGTGTATTTGGTGTTTTTCTGCGCACATACTAAAATACTGGCATCTTTGCAATCCCTTTCTTTTCCACATAACTTGGAGTTGGAGTTTCTGAAAATGCATATGAGTGACTGAAAGCAAATTGTATAGTTTTTTTGAGCTCTGAAGGCTTCATTTTATTTTCCTGAGTCAAGCCATTACTCTAGACCTTATAGGAGTCCTCAATATAATTCTTATGGTAGCCACACTAAGAATTTACTGGCTCTCTGATGCAACTAGAATGAATTTTGCTCACATTATAATCTTTCCTGCCTTTGTCACCAATCCTTACTTGTTGCTCCAATTAAAGTAATGGTCACAGGGAAATGACGAGAGAAGCTAATGTTCTGTGGAATTTTGGAGGAAGCGAAAAGGTACGATTTTGTCCCTATGATTTCCAGACTCCATGAAGGGCAGGGAGGAACTTTCCCTCTTCTCTTTGGGCATGGCTGGCTGGGACTTTGGTTTTTGAGCTTTTGGGAAAGACTGCACAGCAGAGCGAGTTAACAGTCTTTGATTGCTCTAGCATTGATGTCCTAGAGCCAACCCAGAAAAGAAAAAATTACCAAGACATGTCCACCTTGGGTGTGTGCTACTTTTCACAAAGAAAGAAAAGCACCTTTCACAGTCAGAAAATCCCTGTATTGTTAAGAGACCGTAGGTAGCTTAACTGATAGCACTAGTTGATTAATTTTTTAGGTACAGTTACATGACTGGAATCTCACTGCTACTCAATAAGCAAATTCAGGTCAGGAGAGCATGGTCTGAGAGAAGGGCTGTTTCAACAGACCTTTGTTTGCATATAGGACTTGCATTTACCTTGAGAACAGATGAAAGGAGTAAGTTTTAAGCCTGCCAGGGGAAGAAAGAGCTTGTCAGCAAATGTGCAAATAAAGGTGTAGGAGCATCCTGACAGCAAGAGATAAGTGACCTTGTAACTCTTTTATTTTTTGCACTAATAAAAGCCACCTTTCTATAACATTCAGAATAGAGATACTTATTCTGTAGCATATAATTTTTCCTGCAAAAACATATGTTGCACATGTATGATGCTACTGAATTTTCCTCTGTAAATGTGCTAACACAGAGAGGAAAGGCAGATGTATCGTTGGCCCCCAAATGAATTGGCACAAGGGAAGCTTGCAAAATAAAATACAGTGAACACAAAACAATGAGGGGCATGGTGGTTGGAGGACAAATTAGACACCACTCAGGAGAGGAGCAAGTTTTGCAAAACAGCCAAGGAGGCAGTGAGATGAAGAGAAGCAGAAAATTCACTTTATAGTTCAGAGGTCTTCCTCTCCAGTTCTCCAAGGATTTAAATTCCAAGTTGGATCCCAAAATGTTGCTCTCTTTGAGTACTGCACATATAAGAAATTCTTTCATTCTGCCTTTCTGCATATTTTTGTAGCTGCCCAGTTGTATGCCTGTGTTGGCTCTAGCTCTGCTCACCACGTGTTAATCTTTTTCCCTGGATAACTTGTGAGAACAGGGGTCAGTGAACCAGCTGATAAAACCTGGCATGTAATTTACATTCAATCCATTTAGCACCTTATTTTACTGAGGAACTAGCTTTTGAATGAATTTAGACACCTCTGTGAACTTTGTGTAAATTTCCAGCTTATTTATATTTGGAAGTGATAATTGTATTGACATTTTAGTTCTTCTAAAAAATGTCAAAATCTTATCTAAGTTGGTGAATACAGCTTTTGCTTCATAATTTCATGGCATTATTTTCTTCCAAAACACTAATGGCATTACACACGACTATTAAATACACAAACTCATGCTGCTAACATCTTGTTACACAGGTCTGATGTGAAATTTGCTGAGCTTCTTATTAGATTTCTTTCCTCTTTCACTGCTAAGCTGAAGCTTCACTGTGATGTTAGGCAAAACTCATTTAGTAAATGAGCGAGGCTTCTGTAGATGTCTGCACCAGAGCTAACCATGCTCAACACCTTTAGTGGTTGAAAGAGAGAAACAGACATTTGAAGGCCATGAGTCGTGAGGTCCTGAACTGTTGAGTTGACTGGAGCCGTAAGAGACCCTTTTATTGTTCATGACCTTGAAAGGATCCTGCCTCAGCTGAAGACATCCACATTGTCAATATCTGTGGGTAACTGAATAATCCCACAGCTGCCCTTCAGCAGCCACACTGTGGCCTGCAGAAATGACTTCATAATACTTCCTAATTTTCCCAAATTATTAAATTAAGACATGATTTTTAGGGTCAAATCAAAGCTCCAGTTGGCTCCACATTCTTTTTCGCGACTCTGATACTTTTATTGTCTCCTGTGTCTATTCATTTTGTTGTTAAAGAGTTCCTAAAAATATAAAGCTGATGGTACTTGCACAGCTGAAATGTCTTAAGTGAACATAGTCAAGAAGACAGATGCTTTGGACTTAAAAGAAGAGTATGGATTTGTTTTTCTTATCTCTATTACTGAAAGTGCTATGAGTGGATTTTCCAGAATGGTGCTATAAAAACAAAAGTTGATTGATTAATTCAAAACCTATAGCTAGGAAATGTTTCCCAGGGATACTTACAGGAAAGGCACAATGGTCTATGAAGAGAAGTAACTTACTATGTACACACTGATGGGAAAATTTACTGTGATAAGTTTGGCTATGGCAATGACAGATATAACAAAATCACCATTTTTACAGTCACTCCTTCCTGTTATGCTGAATCAGAAGATGAGGATATCAGAACTGCAAACTTAGTGATATTTCCTAATTACACCTTTCAAACATTGAAGCATATAGGAAATGTGACTGTGTAGATATAAAAATACATGGAGAGTTTGACTTCAGATTGTAGCAAGTTCACTAAAACTAACCCTGGTTAAATGAAAATATGTGTCAGTGCAGTTAAATGAAAATATGTGTCAGTGCATTCATCTTATGCTGCAAGAGCAGTAATGACAGGGAGGGTGATTTTGCCAAAGCTTAATGCAAGTTTGTCCTTTGCTTTCAGAGGTCTTTGAACTAGGCCATATCTGTTTCTAAAACCACTGTGTGTAAGAAAACAAGAGAAGAGTGCTAATGGGTTTGAACTATATACTTAAGAAGCAGGTTAGACATGAAATGTTAACTAAACAAGAAGCTTCAGGAAATTTACCGTAAGAAAAAAAAAAAAGATAAAGTTGAAACAAAAACATCCCTCCCTGAATTGTTCCTTTCCTGGTGTGGTTGGGATAATTGGGTTGTTGTTCCTCCATCAGCATTTTCCCCTCTTCCAGCAATCTATTTACTTCAGCTGGCAGATTTAGAGGTATTCAGCATGCTTCCCATGAACCATTTTAACTACAACAGTTTTTGTAATCAGAGGTAAACTGTTGGCTATTTCCCTGAATCATAGCTACTTGCTTCTAATAAAAGTGTGTCCCTTTTGACCTTGCTCAGGTACCAAAGAGGACAACTCCTGGCTCACTGACTTCACCCTCCCGCTATCAAAAGCACAACCTGTTTCTGATGTTTTTCAGAAATAAATTGAACTTGATTTAATTTCACCCAGTGGTGAAACTACAGCTTTGTAACCTCACCCTTTTAAAGGTTAAGCATCATCTTGTAATTACCAGCTTAAATTTATTAATGATCAATTTATACTGAGCTATTTTTGTGACAGTTAGGCAGCCCCTTTTCCTTCCTGACATAAACATAGATTTGATGTATTTAAAAGGCTATACCACCAGTGTACAAATTAGTTACACGAATTCAAACTTATGTGTATACTGTAATGAACATAATTATTCCAAATGTTTGTAGTGCACACAGACATAATCATTGGCATTTCCAGTGAGCAGTGAAATAAAAATATTTTTAGTCAGATCCCATGTGCATACCCTAGAAGACAAAGATATATCTATTAAATTGAATCTCAAGGAGAAAGAAATTAACACATGAACCCATTTATTCTTCAGTGTACTTTTCTCCACAGGAAAACTCTTTCTCAGATTTATTGATATGGGTGAATAAAGGTTTAAGAACAAATATTTCCTTCTGTTATGAAATTATTTCATGGTTAGCTAACAACATAATGGGCATTGAAAAAACAGCAGCATATACAGATATCTAAAAAATGTAATGAATATGCCCCTGTAACAAAAATACATAATACAGGTCTCTTCCTCATCTTCATAAAATTACTGTTTTCTCATTTGTGCCCTTTTTTTTTTTTCTTGGTAGCACAGAAGATGTATGGATGTGAAACTCACATATCAGGATTATCTTAATTTCCTTTTTTATGATAAAATATGGAAACTTTAAACTGAATTTTGTAATAATGAAGTATAGGAAATCACTGATCCTTGTTGCTGGTATTACTGTGTCTGTAACTCTTTGAATTGCTTTCTGTTCCTGAGGCAAAATGTCCTAATCTGATTATTTAAAATTACATCATTGATTTAGTGTGAACAAATAGACTCATGAAATGAAAGGATGCACAACACATCATGATTAGACTTTCAGATGCTCATGGCAACATGCAGGTTTAAAACCTCTTACATCTAATACCCTGCCCACTGCCCCCCTTCAGAGATATAGTGTAGTTCTGCTGGAGTCCAACTTAGGATGTTCTTAGCAGAGGTACCTTAAGCTACTTTTACAAAAAGAAAATCTGTGACAACAAAACACAAAACATGACTTTAAAATATCTACTGAGAATCTGGTTTTGATAATAACAAAGGTAACATTTAGGTGAGACTTATTCTAAAAATGCTGCTCAAGACATTTATCAGGATTACTTCACTTTCAACTCCTCTCCTATGCCTGTATTTCATTTGATGCACCTTTAATCTCTGGGTTTGGCTAGAAACACTTAGTTGTTTTATGTACAGCATTTAGCAATTTTGTGGAATAATAACAAGAAAAATAAGGATGAATCTTTTTGATAACAGGACACTAGGCTTCCCTTTTCCTTGTGTCTATAGATCTAAACACAAAAAATGCTTCAGAAAAATTTAAACCCATCCTTTTGAATAAAGGGCAATGTTTCATATTAATAATAAAGTAATAAATATTCAAATAATGTTATTATCAGTTTTAAATCCTAAGATATAGACAATATGCACTGGGACTTTGAGAAGGCAATGCTGCTTCACAATCCTTGTACATTTGTATTTCTTGTGAATTTTGTTAGACTACTTGACTAATGGGTGCTGGTAGGTATCAAGGAGAAGAACACAGAAGCAGATGCAGAAGGAAAAACTGGCTTTGTCATTCAGCAGTTTAGGAAGTCAGAGGACATTGGGAAGACCACCCCTAAAAGGAACACATTGTTTTAAGCTAGTCAAGTTGTTCCCTCTACAGAAAATGAAAAAGGAAATAGAATTTATCCATCTTAGATATCTAGAGTTACAGAAGATGAGGCCAAACCTTAGTTTTTAACCCAAAGAAGAAAAAAAAAGTGCGCAATAGAAATGTTCTTAACACAAGATCTGACATCTTAATATTTTATGGCAAAACTTTTAAATTATAACTAAATAGGCACATATCATATATTTTTTTCCAGTTATGAATTGTTTACAAACTGTCTTGAAAGAATTCTCAATTTAAATTGGCTAGTGAATGATCCTACGTCAGCATTTAACGTAAGATTTTTATAAGAAGTAAATGTAAGAGCAGAAAAATTGAACTTAACCAGATCATGTGTGTTATTGTTTTACAAGGTACAACCTAGAACTTGCAAGGTTAATTACTATAATTTGAAAAAAGACAGTATAAGTAAAATTCAGATATTGCTATATCTATGTAATTAAGTTGTAATTGCAGCATAATTGCACAGTGGTCTTGCTTTGCAGTAGGTCGCTAAACTGGATTTGCACAGTTACTTATGAATGAGTTAATAACACAAATTTTGACATCATATTAAATTTTTTTCAGTTACAAAATTCCTTCAAATTATCAAATGGGGAGTGTATATTTTTCCAATTTTCTTCATTGGAGAATGTTTAATAACATTTGCATGTCATATGTAGGCAGCATGCAAAGCTTGTAGGAGTTCAACACAAATCTTAGAGGGTTTTACATTATACATTATGTATTATTTCTCATAACACAGAGCTCATAAAAAATACATACCACTTGGGCTGATAAAGCTGTAAGCAAAAGAGGGAAGACTGAAACCTTAAGGCAAAAAATTTCTAATGAAATGTAATAAATACACAATAGGAATAATGCTCAAGTAATTTTCGAGAAGTAGTGAAAGTGACACAGACATCTAGTCTCATGTGACCTCCTGTTACCCAGTTACAGGCAATGATGGACAGCTGCATCAGGAGGGGAAAGCATCTTGTACTACAGAGGAAACAGACTCTTCTAAGCAATTTTTCTTGATAGACGTAATAGTTGTCACACAGAAAAGGGAAAAGAGAAAGGAGAAAATAGCACTTTAGAGCATGCTGTCCCTTAAGCAAATAACAAAACCTACAAGGTGGCCTTGGAAGCTTGGTAAAATGTTGGAAGAGCTAAGGAGTAGTTCTATTGTAGGTTCATGTTTTATTCATGCAACTAGTTGTTCATTCAGTGTTTTGGGCTCACTATTTTTTTTTGTTTCTTTGGAGAAATAAAGCTTCTTCTCATCACAGTAAAGAAGATTTTGCCATCGCTGTAGCAGGTCTTAAAATGGTTGTTCTTCCAAAATAGCTGACAAAGCAATTCAAAGCAGGGTGTTCAGAAGGTAATGACCTTGTACCTCTACTTTAGTGGTCAGGGTATTTAGAGAAATTGCAACAAAGACCTCTGAGGGCATGTGCTGGTTAGCCCCAGAGGTCTCTGCTATCTGCCAATGCAGCAGTCAGCAAGCAAGAACCCCAGACCACGAACATCCATAGCTGAACATGTCCAGCACCAGTCTCAGGTAGAGGCCAGCTAGCATGAAACAGCCCTCTGCACTGCCAACAAAACTAGTGTCAGCCTCTGGCACCCACGCTGCATCCTGGGAATCGTTCTTTGCTGTGCTCACTTCCCAGTGCAGCCTGGAAGTCATTTGTCAGAAAGTGATTTGGCCAGGTTGTACAAATTCTTCTCTGTCAAGTATTGCTATTGTATACATTATGTAGAGAAAATAAATATCAATATGATACATATTGACACATTTTGGAAAATAAAGAAAAAAGTGTGTGATGTATAATCTTATTTAGTTATAATTAACAAAACAATTTTTTAAGACTTCCTTTAATAAAAACTGAAGCAGTCAAAGTTAACGGAAAACTGTTCAAGCAGGTATTTGTATAGGAAATTCACAAATCAAATAATACAGAAAAAAAATCCTAAAAACTATTTTTACTAGATGAATAAAAAATCCTATGAAGTTAAGCACAATCTTACTCAAATGGATTATGTCATCTGTGTAAATCATTTATAATGGTTATTTAATAGAAGCTCAGGTTTGCAAACTTTGGGATTTTCATTTGTGAACTAAGTAACTCTCCAGCAGCAATGAGCATCCAGTGTGGGCCAATGTACAGCACATCAGCCATGGATACACAGTAGAACAAACTCATAATGCAGCTTGAACCAGCAGTTTCGGCAAAGTAATGACATAATGAGGTTTTAACAGAAATACTCGAACAAAATGTAAAGAAAAGAAATAAACTGAGGGAGAAAGCTCACTGGAGATTCCCATGCATTTTTAATTATTGCAGCCAGGGTTTACAGCTAAAATTTTCATAGGAATAAAGTTAAAAAACAGCATTATTATAAATGTTTAATTTAAATGTTTAAGCCCACTATCAAGCTGAGCTTGTACTTTTAGCTGTCTTGAAGATCTCTTTGGTATATCTTGCTTTTGAGTAAGAAAGCCCCCCTGAAATATTTTGTCTGTCTGAGTGATGATATAGGCCCTCTTTGTCATCATGTTCTTTAAAGAATAAAGTAATTTAGACTCAGAAAGTCCTGAAGAAGAAAAGAAAAAACAGACAAAAAAGACATTATTGCTGAACAACATTTATGAACAGCACTGTAAGTGATGTCTCCCTTTAACAGCAGTCATCACCTTCTCCTGTCACATCCCACAGACACAAGAAAATAAAGACTTTAGAAACCAGATTTTCTCTAAAGTGGTAATACCATTAGCTGCCTTAAAACACTTCTGCTTTCATATCAGAAGATTCAGAACTCTTTTATAACTTTTAACCAAAATTGAAATTCTATCAAACAGGGCTTCATTTGCCAAGTAGAAGTAACAGTATCCATTAAATAAATGTTTGACTAGTATGATGCTGAAATGCAGGCACAAGAATTGATATTATTTGCCTGACAACCCCATAACAAAACCTCATCACAAGAACACCCAATTTTTTGTCAGGGAAATATGATACATAAGCATAAGGAATAGCTGATTTTACATCCAGACCTCAGTATATGTCTCAAAATACATGAAATTTATAGACTTGAAAAAGTAGAAATATGGCAAATGATCTGTTTTCTTCAGATCTTTCTCTATTGTAAATTTATTTTGGGGTGAGGGGGGGAATACACATAATGAATTTGCATAATAGTTCCAGATATTGATCTGATACTGTAATTCTCCATGTCTGCTTAAGTGTACAAAATTATGTCTAAAGCTGTCATTAGAAATAAACAGGGTACGAACAAAGACTATTAATAGAAACCACAGGACAATCTCCCTTGGGAAGTATATTAAGAAGGCTTTTGAATTGCATATGCAACAGTGGAAGAAATGAGAATATTGTACATCATGGTATCTATCATAAAATCATATCTCTCATCTATACAAAATTTTGTATAAAACCCAAGGGAGACAATGACATTGTACATATGCTGTGGTGTGATATATTAGCACAGATGTATCTACTACAAAATATCAATTATCATAACTCTGTAGGTTTTCATATATGTATGTGTGTGTATATATATATATATATATATATATACATTTTGCTTTTTGTGCTACTGATATATAATGAATGTAAAAAGCTAGAAATTAATAACTGGGCCATAAAGTCCAGTTTTAGATACCGTCAGAAATTCATAATGTAGAAGTTTAGTAGCAAAAGAAATAATGATAGACCTATTATGGTGAGGCTGATAAACAAACCAGTCAGCTCTAACTGTGATCTGTTAGTTACTATGACATGAACTCTGGTTTATCACATCACTGATAAACAACACTGTTCTTCCAGGACAATGTCTTGATTTAGTTTTGTTTTAAAAGTGCTGCAGCTAACTCAATGTCCTGTGATAGCTGAATTAATAATTTCTGATAACAACCAACACAGACTTCAAAAAAGGCAAAAATGCACAACCCTCCAAAAAAAAACCAAACCAAACCAAACCAAACCAAACCAAACCAAACCAAACCAAACCAAACCAAACCAAACCAAAGAAAAAAACCCAAAAAAAAACCCACCCTCTGTCATAAAGCTTTGGCTTTATAACCATTTTTTATCACCTTTGCTTATCCTATTTGGAAGCTGGCTGCTATCTTCCCCACTGCATCTCACTCGTCCCTCCTTATTCACAAGAAGCAGAGATAATTTAGACTCACTCATAATTTTCTGCTTGAAGGATTGCTGAACAAGGCATTGGCTGGATTGTCTGCCTCCAGGTTTTTTCTGAAATGACTGTCTGGCATTGAGTCAGATATCTTAGTACTCTGAAGGCCTGAAGTCTCAGTCTGGTCACCTCAGAAAGAGCGAGGAAGCCAAGTTTCTTCTTATGCAATTCCATAGAATCATAGAATGGTTTGAGCTGAAAGGCACCTTCTAGTTGTAAGCCCCGTGCCATGGACAAGGATACCTTCCACTAGACCAGGCTGCTCCATGCTCAAAATGATTGGGTGAAGTCTGGCTTCCAGTCATGCAGAAAACACTTCTCCAGAAAACACTGCTCATCTTCTAGGGTGCCCTGACGCCTCTTTAACTGGCAAGAGACACACTTGTGATCAAGACAGGAAAAGAAAATATGAACTTTCAGATCTGTTGTGGAATAGAGCTGAATACAGAACAAATTCTGCTCAAATTGATTTGTTATAACTGTTCTTAATTCTGACCAGAAATAAATTGTTACAGAAAGAATGCTGAGAGTACTTCAATTTCAGTGAAAATGTCTGGTTTTGCCAAAACAACTTTTTTATGTTTTGCTCATTACTCTATACATTCTAGTCCCAAGAAAATCATGTTCCCTCTTTTAATATCTACATTAGCTGGAAGCCAAACCAATTTTTTTTTCTAAGGTTCTGGGTTTCAGATAAAATGTACTTTCTCACAGTAAACAGTTCCATCAACACTAAGTCATCACAATGTTATCAGTATCCACAGTGAGCACTTGTAGCCCAGGGTTGGAATGCCCCTGATGCCGTATCCTGCCCATTCTCCTTTGGAAAAGCTTTGAAAAATCAGCTGCTTAATTTCACAGTGTACAAGGACCACAAAAGCTGCTGGCCCTAACATGGGGAGTGCATTCAGGGGAGACTCCCAGCATCATCTAACAAGTCCTTGTCTTGTTTTATATTGGAAATTAAACTTTTCCTGAGACAGAAGACACTGCAAAGACATGGCTTTTGTCGTCATTGGACTCCAGTTATCAAACAGGCTGTATTTCAGGGTGGTGTAACCCAGGGAACTACAGGACATTACCTTTGAAGAAAGGTATCTTGCAATAATCTGTGCTTCGTGCCTCCTGCATATTGTCCCACTCTGTCAGCAGCTATGTTCTTAGGAAGAGCTATGAATAGATACCTCTGAAACGCAACGTGGTTTGTTTTGTGATGGACCAGATGGCATCCAGTGACAGATATATTTCAACAATACATTCCCAGAAGAGGACTCTTCTGTTCCTCTGACAGTACCTGAATGATGCAGAACATCTATATCTTCAGTAAAATATTCAGAGATTCTCCAACAGTTATATGAAAAATTATTTGCTTCTGTTCAATAAGAAAGCACATTTTTGGTGTTATTTTTTTTCCTTATTTTTTGGTTTTATCTCAAGAAAGAAGATAACAGAAAGATCCATGTTCCTTTCACAGATAGTAGTTTATGACTTTATTTTCACCACTAAAGTTATGCATATTTTCCATCAAACAGTCTCAAACAGACTAGATGTTTAATGCTACAACTAGGCTTCATTTAATGATTCAACTTAAAAAAAAAAAAAAGCAGATTATAAGTCTACATGTATACTATATTCACTGACATCTGAGTGAGATCCATATGACAAAGGCTGTGGTGTTCTGCCTTGCCTCTCTCTCTAACAAAACACAGAGGGTGCTGTCATTCACCATTATGGTTGGGATTCAGGGTCTTTAGAAGCCTGGCAATAAAACATATTGAGGCTTGAATACATTCCTTCCATTCATGGCTGAATGCCTTTTAATCACCAGAAATTCTCTGAATAGCCTCTACCAGAATAAAATAAGGTTTCATTTAAAGTCTGAAATTGCTTTTATTTTAGGAATCATGTCTTATTTCAGTTCCATAGTTCTGATTCTGCTCCATATTCAACAGCTATTTATTCTTAAGGAAGGTCTAACTTAAGTTCTGGGTTTAGGAAAATAATAATCTGAAGTTTGCATGATTCTGCTGCATGCTATTTCAGGTGGGCACACAGGGACTATGCTGAAACTCAGAGATTACATGCATTTTACAAGAGGTTGCTTTCTAACCAGTCTTTGAAAGCAGCATCTTAAAAATCTCTGATGTTTCACTAGCTCACACTGCTAAAAACAAGGTGATTGTTTTTGCAAAAATGTAATTATTCCAAATTTTATCCTACAATTAAAATCACATGTTGTTCTATCCTTGTGCTTTTCAGAATTTTTCACTATAGGACCTGCTAAATGTGAGTTTGCAAACTCTATGGACCTTCTCTCTTTTTCTTAATAGCAATTTTCCACTCAAACTTCCGCCAACTGAAACTGTCAGAAGTTACTTTTATGCTACTTAAAAGAAATAAAGTGATATATTTTAGAAGCAGTGGATATAAATTTATGTTTACTTTAAGTAATAGAAGTCCTATAGGCTGATAGGTGTAAACTGGTGTCAAAATTCTATAAAGAGCATAAAATTCAGTCAGAATGATGCTTTATTATATTTACACTCAAATTCACATTTCCAGTTTCACACATTACACGTAAATTACCAGATATCATAAGGCTGGTAAGAACTGATAATTCAGAGCTGTGGATCTAGTTCAGCAAGAAATGATAGGGTTTTTTTTCTCACACAGGACTATAGAAACATCATCTGAAATACAGACATATGCTTTGAGGTAGAGTAAGGGCAAAAAATTCCCAACATCTGTTAACAACTCTTGTGAGGCTTGGATTAGAACTTGGATATAATCAGTCAATTTGCATCAATCAAGTTTATTTACACTTTAAGACATAATGAAATATGACCAAGAAAATTGAATACATGAGCATAATATTTCAGCAAAATGCATTCTTGATGACAGTGGGTAAAGAAACTGCAGAACTCAAAAAATACTTTTGATTTTTTTGAGTATTTTTAGGGAAAAATGTACCCTTTGCTGAATGCTTTTGGCAGTTCTCATAGAAACTTCAAAGGTCATGACTACGGCATTTCCAGGTGCTACACTACTGAGGATTTAATTTGTAACTAAATAAAAAAGAAACAGATAATCTGCAACTTTCTGTAAAGAATGGGTTCAACCATCATTTTAATATCAATTGCAACCTATAGACTGCAGAGAGGGTGTATAGTATTGCCCATATATAAACATATTTATGCAATTATAACCTTAGGTATTTTCTTTATAATGGAACAATGATGACAGACTTCTTAACCAAATTATCACAAAAGAATCAAGGCTTTATCCGGCAGCCAAACCATTACTGAAGCTGTGACTGGACATTACTATAGCAATGTTAACCATGCCAACACTGTGCAGAAAAGGCGATCCCAGACAACAGCAGCCAGTAAATCTCATCTCTCATTATTTCAATTGTAAAAAGATTAAGTCTGCAAGATTTTCTTGAAAGCATCTAGACAAGTCATCTAGACAATTATGTGACAGAAAAAATGTGTCAAGAACTGGCCACATTTTATATACCTCCAAATCTGTATTTACTTCAGTAAATACCGCTGATTTTTTTTTTATTTTGTGTATGTGCAATCATTAAAAAGTTTCTTTAGGACACTTGAATAGCATTTCAGTCATATAATTGCTTAAAACCCACTGTTTTTCTGTTTAGTAAATAAGTGAATGATCTAAAGAAAACAACATTCCTACATCCCTTTTCTCCAAGCAGTGCACTGCAAGCTATGGATGCAATGAGCTGTACAGAAAACTGAGCAGGCTGCCAGACAAACTCCATGCTGAACCTGCTGGTGGTAATCCCACCACACAGAGCATAGAGAGGCTGGTAAATCCATCTGTTTCTGAGAACTGGCCTCCCATCATTCCTGCATTTATCTTTGATTTAAGCATTTGATTTGATTCACAATGCTGCTTAGAGCAGGGATTTGAAAAAGCCCTTACAAGAGATAGCCAGATCTGCTCCCACTGGCTTGCGTTGGTGTTTGTGTACACCACTCCTTCAAAATGCTACAACTTTATGTTTGTTAATCCATGCCTCTAGAAGGAAGTGTGCAATTTATTCTCAGGACATCAACAGTGCCTATTCAAATCCAGACTATATTAGAAAATGAACCTCAGTGGAAAATGATGTGACCTGGAGACCAATTCTTAAATTAGTTGTTTAGGGGTGGAGGGATCAAAACTTGCAAATCCTGTAAATCTTATTCTTTTTGAGTGGGAGTGAAGGGTCCTAGTTTATAAAGCTGTTTTTCAAATTTTATGCTAACTATAAAGTGTTCCAAAACCAGATTTAGATCCTCAGGCCTTAAAACTCCTGCAGGGTGAATTACTTTACAAAAATAATTGTTTTCTTTAGAAAGGCAATCTATTCCCGCAGGCTGGTGAAATTTAAATCTGTGATGGCATCTCTAACAAACCCAAAAAGCCCACAGGTAATGGTTTATCTAAATAAGCTCCTGTAACAACTTAGTCTTTATGTCATTAAAAATGCAACAAAGTTACTTGATTTTCTAAAAGAAGTATGAGTAAAGAAGAAGTACAGAAAGAGAATTACAGGCATGACTTCGAAAGCCATGAGAGATTGCAAGACTGTGAAATTGTAGAAAATCTGAAGATATTTCTCTTACCTTAATGGCAGATTTTTACCATGATGTACCAGAAGCAGAGAACATCTTAATTTCCAAACAAAGCAATATGTTCATCCTACCAAAAAAATAAAGAGGAAGAAAAACTGAAATTGGAAAAAGACTTTCAATTTCAGAAAGTTTGCTTCTCTCATACAGTTATGGAATTAGAAAGTAATAATGAAGTTCTGTTTAGTGCCAGAGGAAAGGAAGTTTAATTATATTTGCTGTGAGGAGATCATAGTACTGTGAAACATTTAATGAGTGCTAAACTAAGACAACATAATAGAACTGAAGGCTCTTCTTATGTGGCTGATTCAAAGAGCTTTCAGAAAGTCACCATCTTTTTATATCATATTTCATATCATACATTTACACAGGAGATTTTCTGAGCTATTATTGACCGGATGCAAAATTTTATTTAAATTGCAGCATATTAAACCATAAAACAAATTTTATATTTGTCTGTAGTAAGGTCAGTGAGCCTCCATTCCTGGACCTAAACCTAGGATTACTGATATATATGCCCAATGAGAAAAAACTGGTCCGGGTATACCTAATAGTATCAAAATATCTATCTTATATACAACTGCACATCTTTGTTATCCATCCTGTATCTCACTAGGCCAGCAAATATATGCCATCTGCTTAAGGCTGTAATACTTAGCATCCAAGACATGCACACACAATTACATGTGTACATATGTTACGAATATATACGTATATACTTAAAGTATATACATATATACTTTTAAGGTAATACACAGTGGTAATATAAAACCAAAACATTTAAGTCAGGACCCTTCTGATATTATTTCATCTTCCCAAACTGTTAAAACACCATAGGAGATGGTCTTGATACAGAAGCTGAACAGATTCATAGAAACAAACACTTCTAGCCTGCAAAAGATATTTAAGATTATCAAGTCCAGCTGGTAGCCCAGCACTGCCAAGTGAACCAATAACTCATGTCCCCATGTGCTACATCAACACATCTTTTAAACATCTTCGAGCCGGGAGACTCCCTTGCTTTCCTGGACAGCCTGTTCCAATGCTCAACAACCTTTTCCAAAGAGAATTTTTTTAAATAATCTAATCTAAGCCTCCCTTTAAACAACTTGAGGACATTTTCTCTTCTCTTCTTCCCAAATTCTGGCTGACTGCATTGAACACGCTGATCATTTTTTCTTTTGTTGAGTGGAAGAGTATTTCCTGTCTTCCCTGAAATTGTCAGAGCAGTAACAGGTCTCTTAGCTTTGGCTATTTGGGGAGTCAAACTTATAACAACCCTTAGTTCCTAAGATAGTTTTATAGAAATGAAATGAGGCGTTTGAGAGTGAGACTCTGCTGTCATTTGAAATTCAAATTGAGGGATTTTGATGCTACTAACTCTGAACCTAAATCTGATGTGAGTCTTGGTCTCAAATCTAGCCATCCCAGAGCCTGAGCCTTAGAACCATAGACTAAAAAAACCTTTAAGTTCATCAAGTTCAGCCATCAACTTAGCACCACCACCATGTTCTCCACTAAACCCTGTATGTTGTCAAGTGCCCTATCCACATGCTTTTTTTTAACAGTTCCAGAGATGGTGACTCAACCATTTTAGCACTTATCTAAAAGTGACCAAGCCCTTTCAGTAGTTTAAGCTCACTCACCACTGTCATAGTAACTCCAGTCACAAAATAAATTCACAGGTAAAGGAGACTTTGCAAGTAGCTGGCTCCAGCTTGTTCTGTTTCTGTTTCCCAGCTGTTATGTTTTAAGCAGCAGGCTATTGACACCCAGCAGTGAAAGTAAAAGAGAAAAAGCAAAAAAACCCCAAGCAAACCGCCTGGAAAATAACAGTGGCTGAAATTTACAGGGACAATATTCGTCACCAAAGTTTTGTGGATTGTCCTTCACGCTTAGAGAGGCAAGCCTATGTACTGCCTTTCCCTTTGATAGCTAAGGTGATGAATGTAAAAAAGATGAACCAGAAAAAAAATGTGTCAAGAAAAACAGTTTTTCTCAACAGAATGTTTTTTTTTCCTTCTTGTAATTTGCATATTTATCTGATCAAAATTTTACTTATAATAAATCATTACTATGTCAAGGGTTTGCTTCTCCCTCAGTTTAATAGTGTAGAAATCAGGAAAATGTATTTTTTGTCTTGGCCTTTCACAAATCCTAGACAAGAACAAGGGTAGAACACACACTTATGAATTTGATATAGTTATAATGATTTAATGAGCTACAGCTTATCAGTTGAGTTCTATGAATTATTGTTTTCATCAATTTCAGCTCTCCCTGCCTTTCAGGTTAATATAAAACTTTAAATCAAGGAGAAGAGGTATTAGCTTAAGTAGCCTGGCTTTGAACTCAGGATGGCTACAAGGAGACATGCTGGCAGTTACCTGGGCATAGCTAAGAGTAAGGTGCATTATTTTAGGCCAGTGTAACTGAAGTCTGTACCTAAAGGAAAAAGTTGGTGTTTTTTTTCATCATGGATTTCAATGAAAGTACTCTACCTTGTACTCTACCTTGTACTCTACCTAGTACTCTACTCACTAATGTGAGTGAAAGAATTGGATGATAATGACTTCTGAAATCTAGGAGGATTTCCTTCTTTATTTTCTTCCATTCTATTTTCTTTCTAATTTCTGCTACACTGGTGGTACTTTTTTCTTTTGATTTGCTCTTAAAAGTTGACCTTAGTTACTTCTCACACTGTAGGGACTACATGGCTGTGAACCAGTTTAATGCTAACGAGTAAAAAGTTCTTAAGTCTAACAATAATTAAATGTGCACTTGCAATTGATGTGCACTTGCAATTGATGAGGGGTGAAATGCTGTTCTTTAACTCAAAGGAAAAGCAAATTCTTGGTTTGGAGAAGGGAAAGATCAAAAATAAAATGAGGAAAAACTCGGTCCGAACAGTTGTGAAACAAACAAACAAGCAAACAAATAAATGTAATAATTTTAAATATGTCTGTTTAAACTTCTTGCTTTACCAACGACAGTGGTGTCCTTCCTGGAACAACATAGTCTTTGCAAGACATTGCATTCACACAGTATATCAGAGTTAGAGGAGAGACAAAGAATTCATTCTATCTATCTATCTATCTATCTATCTATCTATCTATCTATCTATCTATCTATCTATCTATCTATCTATCCATGCCAGAAAAAACTTGCCCCCACAGGGGGAAAAAAAGGCTATTTGAAGTGCCTAATTTAATTATACAGAAAAGTGTTGAGCGCCTTTACCCTGCTTCTGATCCCCTTCTAGATAATTCTGATCCCACCTTTTCCTGCTGAGGCTTTGTTATTTTGTGGTGAGGAGCAATTACCAAGGAGACTGGACTAAGCAAACTGGGCATTGGTCATTCCTTGCCTTTCCTCCCAGAAAAATTATATGGCATAAATAAGTGACATTGCTGATATGTCTTTGACTTCAATTGTACAAGAGGGAAATGTATGAATTGGTCTACCTTATACTGAATTTTAAAAATAATAAATCAAAGGGTGGTTGATTAAAGGACTATCACAGGAAGAACACTCAATATAGACTGCAGTACCTGTCCAATCTCATGAGCCCTGTAACACAGGCTCATGAGAACAAAGAAAGAAACAAATGCATCAGATTTCATGCTTTATGATAGAAGTTTTCATTAGACGATCCCTTTCCATGACTCTCAGATTCCACTTTTTCACAACTGAATCCTGTAATTTACAAACTGTGCCTGCCATGAGGTCTTGGTCCAAAAGAAGAAGTTCCAGCCCTGCAGAGAAGCCAGTAAATGCCTGCTCCATTATGGCTGCAACCCCAGCTGATAAACTTTCTTGACTTTGTGATTTATCTTAACATATCAACAGGAGCATAATCCTATCTTCTTATCACAGAATCACAGAACTGTTTGGGTTGCAAAGGACATAAATAATACTTAGTTCAAATCTTCTGCCAAGGACAGGGACATGTTTCACTAGACCAGGTTGCTCAAAGCCCCATCCAATCTGGCCTTGAACACAGAATCATCAAGGTTGGCAGAGATCTTCAAGATCTAGTCCAACTGCCAGCCCAGCACCACCATAATTACCCCTAGACCATATCCCCATGTGCCACCTCCTGAACATTTCCAGAGTCAGGAACTTTATCACTGCCCTCAGCAATTTATTCCAATGCCTACTTACTCTTTCAGTTAAATTTTTTCCTAATGTCTAGTCTGAAACACCCCTGGTGCAACTTAAGGCCTCTCATCTTTTCACTTAAAACGTGGCAGAGGAAATGAACCCTACAACACTTCATGCCCCTTTTAGGCAGTTGTAGAGAGCAAAGAGGTCCCTCAGAGTCTCCTCTTCCCCAGGCTAAACAACCACAGCTCTTTAAGCTGCCCCTCAAAAGATATGTTTTCCTGATCCTTCACCAGATTTTTTGTCCCTCTCTGGACAAAAGGACATTGGTGCTGGACTCAAGTACCCCAATGTCCTTTTTGAAGTAAAGGGCTCAAAACTTAACTACTACTTGAGCTGCAGCCTCACAATGCCAAGCATAACAAGAGAATCATACAATTTGTTACAGCATGATACTGGATAAATGGCAGATATCAGCCCCAAACAGCCACAGTGCTTCTAAGAAGTACATTTTCCTGGTCTGCTTTCTAGGTGTTTTTTTCCTAATTCTCTTTGGAAAGCTGAATGGATCATACATCTCCAGGGAGCAACGTTTTCTTACTAAAGTCAGACCCCATCTATTTTTCTGTTATCTCTGCTATGATGCTTTCAGATTGATAGACTGTGAAATAAAATTAAAATTGACCACTCTAAAACATCCAGTGTGACTTTGCTCATAATGCAGATTTTAAAAGATAACTTTTTATCTGATTGTTGTGTAAATTAAAATCATCTGTTTACTAAACTTGATTCTACAATTTATTTTTCTTTGTCGTTAGACCAACATTTGCTATGGCATTGCAGTTCCCCACTGTATTATGCTTTTGCTGCTCCAGTTTAGTCACAATCATTGTGGATAAACTCCATTACAGATGCTTCTATAAGCATCTCCATGGTGAAGCTAAAAATCTAGGTCAATTTTTCACTGAAAAATGAATCAAATTTCTTTCTGATGACATTGGAAAGTGTGATAGGGTAAACTCTGATGAGCTCCTAAACTTTGATCAGTGCTACTAACCTAACCCATAGCATGACATTATGCACTTCTATGTGCAGCAGCCACTAATAAAAGAACTCTAACACTCATCCAGCTAATACTTCATTACAGTTGGGCTTATCAGCTGTGGTAACCACATGGCACTCTCATTTACTTCTGTGTACTTCCAAATTCTCTCATCTTCATGACACTGTGACCAAGCATAAATACGAGAGAGAATTTAGCCTTGTGAGTCTATCTCATGGGGGAATTACATAAGTAAAGGAATATCACTGAAAACATGGATTAAAAGAATCTTAAGTAAGGTGTTTGAAATCCCCTGCTGTCCTGGGCAGTTTCAGCAGCTTCCCTTTTTTAAGCTTTCAACCAAAATATCTTAACAAAATTAGCATTCCTCTGAGTCCATTGTGTTTCTGGACATGAAATGCCTATCTAGAGTTCAGAGTGCTTTATGGAGTGGGGTTTGGGATTTCACTAATTTCGCTTTTAATTCTCTATCTTGCCAAGCAGCTTGGTGGGTTGGACTGACTAGCTCTGTTCTGCCTTGTACTGTAACCTTTTAATCCTCAATCAGTCCCACAGGAGCAAACAGATGCACATGAAACCTTTGGCACGACTCAGAATGAAGTCAGGTTATGCAATCAGAATGACTGGTATATGTAATGCTGTCTAACTTTTAGGATATTTTTGGTCAATTTCTCCTATTTATACCCTTATTGATGGTGCCATTTTATGTAAGGAGGGCAACATCACAGTAATTCCTTCTTGGAATGGTATAAGGCAGTCTCCCTGCTATCCTTCATGATGTTCTTTGAGGTCTTCTGATGAAAGCTGCTAAAATAAGCACCATGTATTATTCATATATTAATTTGTTCTGGCATATTGGTTTCAGGAAACTTCATTTAAGTGCACTAGGAAACCAACATCAAAGAAAGACAGTTACACACAGTGAATACACTAAGCAATGGAGCAGGCTAGGCTTGACACAGCTCTGAAAAGCAAATAAATAGCATAGAAATGGTGCAATCTCCTGATGATCAGGAAGAAAAAAAGAAAAAACTATGGAAAAAAAGAGAGAAAGACAGCAAAAGAAGGCCCTCTAATAACTTTTCTTTACCTCTTGGGGCAGCTTAGTAGTGAATTAGACCTAATTGATAGAATTTTGTGATGCAGTCCAAAATATGGATAGAGACCATATAGGTAAGAAAAAAACCATGAAAAAACTATGTGATCCCTGAGTTCCTTGGCTTTCAGCCTGATTTTTTTCAGGAGAACTTCTTTAAGAATTTAAGATGCTGCTGCTATTTATCAGTCTTCAAAATATCTTGGACAGGAGATTCAAAAAATGATCCCTCCAAATTTCCACATCACTTCTGAGGTTGTGGAACAAACTATCAGCAGAAGAATTTTTTTAAAAACTTGTCCATATTCATTCTCTAGGCTTTTTCCTTAGAACATTTTTTTTTAAGATCTTTATACACACACACACATATATATATATATATATATTAGGCATGGTAATTTTTTTTGAGTTTTCCTCATTTTTCTCCATCCCTTTGAAAAACTGTTTTCATATATGTATATAAAATCAGACACTCTGAACTCTGGGGGAAAAAGTAGAATTTTGCCGCATAGCACCAAGATATTCCCAAAAACTTTAAGGCATAATTACTCATAATGAACCTTGAAGCTTAAACTCTTGATTCCATAAACAAAGGCAGTATATGTGCACTGAGGGAAGACAATTCATAGTAATTTTGTCAGCAAAAATTTTACAGTAAAGGCCTAAGCAACACTTCATCTATCTGTCACTTGTCTTGAAAGGGCAGATTACTTTTTCCTCAATCTTGGCACATCCAATTAAAGTAGACTTACAAGCCAGGCAGGTGTAAAGTGCAAGCCAGCACTTGTTCACATTAGCAATTATCAATGGAAAAAATACATAAGTGCTGAGGCTTGGCACAACAGTTACCCTGGCAACTGTTCATGCTCAGAACCTCAGCAGAGACTAACATGACAGTTTGACATCTTTCCCCATTAAAAAGAAAAAAAAAAGATGATTGCATTCTCTATTCCTCTCTCTGTTTTTTCCCCTTCGTCTCTTTTCACGCTGTTTTTCCAAAGCTCTTGGCAGTGAACCTGTCTTGTTTAACTCTTGTTGAACACCTCCCAGAAGGATCTCCCCTATATCTTGCCAAACTTTAGAGCATCCTCTGTGAACACCTAGTGTTAAAGTTTACCTGGCCAAGCCTGACATCCAGGAAGGAAGGATGGTGGGTTGGAGGAGCTGTATTAGTGCTATTGGCGCAAGAGTGACAGAAACTTGTGGGCCAAGTTGAGACAGCTTCACTCAATGTTGGAAAAAAACAACCCACAAGGATGAGAGGAAAGGGCCTCAAGTTGCACCAGAGGAGGTTTAGATTTGATATATGAAAAATTTCTTCAGGGAAGGAGTTGTCAGGTCTCAGAACAGCCTTCTCAGGGAGAAGTCCACCATCCCTGGAATTGTTCAAAAAACATGTGGATGCTTTGGGATATGGCTTGGTGTTGAACACGATGGATGTGCTAGCATGATGGTTGGATTTGATGATCACAAAGGTTTTTTCCAGCCTTAACAATTTATAATTCTAGGAATATTCTGGAATATCCATGCACACCATTCATCTATAGCAACTTGCCTTAAGATCCTGGCCTCTCTGACTTATGCATCGACCTTGCAAATAGTTCCCTTTTTGTATTCTCTATCTTAAATACAAGAGAAAGTCAATCAGAAATGGACTACATGCATCTTCCATACAGGGGAAAAACCCCACTCCTCCTCAATTCCACTAAGGAACTCAGCCCAAGCAATATCTCCACAAAGTATAGTGTCAGATCATACCCAATTTCTCAACCACTGAGGTCAGAAAACCTTGAAGACTCAGCATTCTTCTGGATTAGGCTTCGTTCTGTGGGAAGCTTGTGGGCTAAATCTTGTGAACTTATTGACTGTTAGCTGCCAGGTCTTTTTTTTCTGTTTGACATTTTTATGTCAAATGGAATGAAAGAATGAGATGAGTACATAGAAATTTTTCTAATTAGTGACTGTTTCAGTTAAAGCTTACCTGATTCCTTTTGCTATGATTTATGAGCTTTATCTGGTTTTGTTTTTGTTTTGTTTTTTTTGTTATAATGTCCCATTTTTAGGAAGTCTTTTAACATCTATTATTTTCCTTCAGTCTTATTTTGTCTATATTTGTTCACATCTTTCAATGCTAAAAAGTTAAATATTAAAAATCTGCATCTCTTTTGATTTTTTTCAGTGATTTATTTTGTACCCTTTTTCTCCCTTAATGTGTGTCATTCATGTCTTCCAGCTCATCATATTCTTACTCATTGTCATCTCTAAGCAGAGAACAGCAGAAGGATTAAGAAAAAGTATCCTATTTTTTTGGGGGGGGTGAAGGTAAAAGAAAAAACATTTG
>JAYDZK010000001.1:31232184-31251852 GCA_034509185.1 Euphonia xanthogaster
AAACATTTGGGAAGTCTGGTAATACAGTAACAGCTTTCATAGTGAAACTGATTTGATAGTCTGGTCTTTACTATTAAATTCTAGACAAACAGAACACATACGCTGAAAGATATGCAGAAAATCAAAGTAAACATCTCACATTGTTTACAAGAAAATTCTGCATTTGCTTATTATTGCGCATGCCATAGCCCTAGACCTCACAGATTTCAAAAGAGTAGGTTTTGGCTGTGCAATAACATTGACCTGAAAATTCAAGATGCGGAGCCAGATCTTACTGCCTGTGTTCCTGTGACCTTTTCCCATGGGCAAACAGAATCTGTAGTGTAATCTTAATTCTGTCAGCAGGATGAAGGCATAATAAACAAAAGTAATAAACATTTTACAACATTAAACAATCTTTCACAGTTATTCAATCTGACAATTTTGACCAGCATTAAATTTGCCTGAATGTTTCTAATAATGAACAAGAAACAAAGTCCCACTTCCTCTGATACAGTTGCATTTATTTGAAGAGGGAGCTAACAGAAACTATCACTATATTCATATTCTGGGGCTAACAGAAACTTGTTCCTTTCCCTGCTATTCTGTGGTCTTCATTGCAATCTCTTCTGCAACAACATAATTTAATTTAAAAATCATGATGCTATAAGTACTTGAGAAGCACTTAAAGCCATTCAGTCAGAGAAAGGTCATGTTAACATAAATATTGAAAAGAATGATAATTAGGCAAGAAAAACAGCAAAACACATTAAAGAGAAATGAGGCAATTTTTAAATGTTAACATCTCAATTCAGAAATGTTTACATTATGTGTAATGGTTCCATTTTCAATGAGCATTCCACTAAAAAAATATTGCTGAGCAAAATTATGAAAGAGAATTACAACCATAAATGACATTGTATCCATTTTATCATCCTGAGAGAAAATGAATTCAGAATCTTGTTAAACACAACAGAATTCAAATCATCCAACCATGACTTACAGCAGAATGAAGCAAAGTACTCTCTTACTAAGAGAAATATAGTCCATTTTTTTACGATAGTTCATGATTTAAAATCCTGAATATTTGAAGGAGTTGCAAAACATTTCTTACTATGAATTGTCCAATACATATTGAGCTGAGTACAGGTAAGAATGACTTAGCAATGTTGGCAATTTCATACCCTGAAATATACTGTGGTTGCTCCTCACAGCATTGTTTTCCACATAACCCTGCCTTGAGATCAAAAAATTCAGTCTTAGTGACACGTTTAAAACTCCCAAGCAGGCTAAGCTGATGTTTCAGAGTAACTTTCACTTACAGTATGTGTTTTTAAAGTTTAAATTTGAGGCAGGGTTTATCTTAACTTAAAACATTACAAGAAACCTTAAGTCTTTTATCAAAAGTTTCCTGGTAATAAATATACTGAGCCAATTTTTCTTTTCATTTGTAGCTGTTACCATTTGAATATGTTAATTTTAAAAGAAATTTTAGAGAAAAATTTAAAATGCCCTCCCAGAAAACTGTGAACCAGTGTCCACTCAGGTCTGTTATCTACATAGATGCCACAACTAGAGTTAGAATGCCATGATATTGCAGCAGGAGCATGATACACCTCCCAAAGACAGTCATTGCAATGCAGATAACAGGAATGAAAAAATAACTGGCTAGGCAAAGACACAGAGAAGAAAAGACGTGCTTATAATTTAACTTTGGTGGGTTTTTAAATTCTAATTGCATTTGCCACAATATAAAGCCTCACAGTTTAAGATGCACAATTATCAGGTCAAGAAAATATTTCTGGGTTTATTTATTTTTTAGTCAAATGGGAGGAAGGAACAGTAAAACAAAAGTTAGATATTAGGAAGCAGGTTTTAAGACATTGTGAAAAGGAACAAATTGAACCAAGAATTTTTTCTTTAATTGCTACCTCCTACACCCTTCTTTAAAATGCAAATGAATCTACTTAAGTGAAGTGTCTTTAAAAGGGCTGTCATGAGAGATCACCCTTATTTGCAGAGACCTGAGAGAGCTTAGAGCTATATGTGTATATAAAATATCTTGACAAAAATTTGTTCCTGTGGTTTTCATTCTCAAAGGTGTGGTTGTTTTCCCTTCATGCAGCACATTTGCCAACAACGTAAATGCCGGCAGAAGTCAGTACGGCATCACAACAGCAGCATGAGAGTTACTTGGCATTGTTGTAAACACCAAGATTCTGATTCTAGCAAGAAAAAAGTATGGGCTCCATAAAGTTCTGTTACCTGTTACACTTCTTACTACTTTTGTCTCTGGGCTGTCACCTGTGAATTTTATGTATTTAAAAATAAGTGTAGACAGCAGGTGCACAAAAGTGCAACAGTCTTGTGAAGCAGCAACAGCAGAACAGCAGAAGCCATAGCAGAATTGTGGCTATATTTTTCTTCTCCTTGCTGCTAATATAGCTGCTTACCCAGCATTGCTCATTGGGACTATTGCTGGGTTGTTTTCAGGGTACCTAAAGACAGAACTGCAGTGATTTCTGTAAATAGACTGTTTACAAAATAAAAACTGACTTTTGGTCTAGACCCAAAGTCTCATTATGAATGAATCGGGTAGATGATGAAGCATCTACCTGCAGAAAGTTTAGCAAAAACGTGCTTCTACAAAAGGAATTTAATCATAAATTTATCTGCTTTACTGGTATTTTGAAACAGTGTGGAAATTGTGTCCATGGGAAAAACGGGAAAAGTACAGATTGATAGAAAATAATGTAAGAAAATAGAGTGTCAATACATTCTTCTTTGATAGCCTATGTAGGGGGTGCAAAAACCCCTTCCTGGTCTTGATTCATGCTTTTTCGTAAAACCCTCTGGGGAAGATGCTGTAGCCTCCTGAGCAACTTAGTCTGGTGTTTTGCTTTCCCAGAAGTTTCACCCAGTGCTCTCTGATGCAGTGGAAGCCTTTGCTTCTAACTATATTCAATGGAGACAAAGATTATGTTTTATTCCTTTTCTCTTTGAAGGTCATTTCTGCATATTTGGAGATGATTATCCTGTTTTCCTTCAGTCTTTTGGTCTCTAGACTAAACAGTCTCAGCTCTTTTAGGGATTTTACTGATTTCATAATGTCTGGTTGCCATTTTTGGAATTTTAACAAATTCAACAGATGTATAGTGATACTAGTTTGACCAAAATGAGTATTTAAAATGTAAATATGCTTTACACAGCATTTACACAGAATTTCTTCATTCTAGCAGAGGAAATTCCTGTTGACTAATAAATATAAAGATAGCAAGGAACATATTGAGGGAACTAACATGAGTAACTGGCCAGTGGTTTATCATATCAAATTAGTGAGATATGACCGCATTTTTTACTTATCAGAGGTCAGACCTTTGGATGATATCAGTGCTGAGCTCAAAATTATTTGATTAACAATATACACATGATTTTCAAATAAAAAATAAGAGTTGGTTTAGAGCCTAAATTTGTATGTTCATGTATTTCTGCTGTAACAACCATTATGAAAACTCCTGAAGAGAAGATTTTGCAAATGGTGTATAACTCTTTCCCAACAGCTGGGCTGGAGTGATGACACGGACCCTAAAAACCTTAGCTTTTATGCTTATTTTAAAATTAGGATTTGGAGTCTGCACAAGCCATTTGATATGGGGAAGCAGCCTTTTTCCAGAGGGATTGACTATGCGTGCAACAACTTAAATCTGTGGAAATGAATCAACTGAGTCAGCTGCCGATGACTGCAAAAATGGCCTGGATGCCATTTACAGTTACCTTTTTAAATGGGAGCTTGAAATTAGGAGAATTATAGCAAAACTGTCATTGAGGAGAGATCGACTGCCTGGAATTTGCAATGCAAACCTACTATCCCTTATGCAGAAGGAAGATAAGTGGGGGAAAAAAAAAATTAACAGCCACAAGAGTTCTCTCCCAGCTGCAGTTTCATCTTATTTATTGTTGCTATTTATTTATATATATGTATTTAAAAGTTTAAATGATTTGTTAGCTATGCATCAAGCCAACCCCTATAAATACATGTTTTATTGCAGCTGCTACAGCTTTTAATATTGTTTATTATTATTCTCTTAGTGCCTAGAAACTAGAGCCCCATTGTACAAGCTTCTATATGAGCGAGTGACACAACAACAGATGCCGCGTCAGAGAGCTCACAACATAGGATTTTGAAAGCATGGAGCATGTGAGCAGGTAGACATGAAGAGGGACAAGTGGGGTGGCAAGGTGACATAAATGCCAATATGTTTACTTGAAGAAGCTAGTTTTGCAGCAGAGATAGGTATGTTGTTGCAGAATAGAGGGAGAGATCTTTCTATTCCCCTGCTTATTTGTGCTTTCTGTCACTTTGTGGCTTCATTTGAAGTCCTGTCCTCTGCCTGGCTCTTTCTGTGCTCCTCACTGCCACTGTATGAAGCCAGTGATGGAAAGAAGGCAAATGATTTCCAATAGAGACAAGTTCTAGGTTTACCTAACACTATTGAGGTGTCTTTTGCACAGCTGGAGGAAAACACTAATAAAAATACCTTGGATTAAAATTACCAGCATCTGTATTGAGCTATGAGCATCTATTCCATAAATAAATAAAAAAACCCCACCAAATAAAACCAAAAACCACTAGCAAAGGACTATAAAGCCTCCACACCCTTAAAAGATCAAAGGAAAAGTAAAAAAAGAAAAAGGTAGCTAGCTGGTTAACAAATGCAGACTGGAAAAGAAGACAATCCAGTTGAAATAAAACATAATGCATCTGCTCTGGCTTTTTCACACTGTGGAAGTTCTAGCCTGAATTCTCCCTTCAAGGTTGTCATAACTGAAGAAGAGATGATTTATTAGCTACTCTTGACCTGTCTGAGCCTTTGTAGGTTAGAACCAGCATCCTGGTTTCCAGTGACTTTCACAAAAATGTACATTCCCTCTTTTAGAGTTTCTGATGTAAAGTCTGGTCCTATTGCAAATCTATTGATTTTTATTCACTGTTCTATTCAAAAAGATTTTTTTTAATATGTCTATGCATATTCTGGATTCATCTCCTACCTCAATAAGCCCTTCCAGGGCCTGAGATCAACTGAAGTGGTTTCAGAATTAGTCAGTGAACAGGAAAACATAAGTGCTGGTAAATTGTGATCTCAACAAGGGCACCCAGCTATGCATTTAATCCACTTCATTACTCCTCTCACCTCTCTCCAGGACCCACTAAGGGTTTTGATTGAACAAAATAACAAAACAGTTGTAGAAGTGCCACTTAATTAGAGAAGTTGTAGATGTCCCTCCCTTGGTTTTGTTCAAGGCCATGTTGAAGGGGGCTTTGAGCAGCCTGGTCTAGTGGAAGGTGTCCCTGTCCATGGCAGAGAAAATGGAACAACATGATTTTTAAGGTCTTGTTCTACCCAAGCCATTCTGTGAAACTGTGATTTAATTACGCCCATTGTATGTGTAATTTTAGGATCTGCTGTTAAGGTCATCTCTTCAGCGAGAAAGGAGGCAACGAGAAACAGCAGGTCAATGACATCCAGATGGGGAGCAATCAAGCTTTAAAAATATTTTCTGTGGTTTGAAGGTTAGTATTTGCACTTGGCTGAATAGCACACACTTTGGATAGAATTAGAGTTTTGATTTGGATTGTTTGTTTTATTTCCCCAGAAAATATTTAGATACCATACTCTTTAAAGTGTGCTGCAAGTGGCTGGGATTTTCTGTCCTACTGATCATGCTTCCTCTAGAAGTCAAAAGTACAGGGACTTCCCAGACTTCATTTTTATCATATAGAAGCTTTTCATGTTGAAATATGCACTTTTGCACGTTTATGGAGCTGAGATAGTTAAAACAACAGACTGAATTTTTCTGTCTGATTTTTGTTTAAGTCAAAAGACCTCATGGAAATTGGAGATATCAGATATCCCAAGTTAGGTGCTCACATGCTGCATTTGTATAGAATTTATATAGGTTGGAAGGGGCCTTAAAGACCATCTATTTCCAGATAAAGAAAAGGTGTCAAACCCTCATTCTCTGGAGATCAGACAATACACTCTGTGGAGTCGGTGTGCATCTCCTAAAGCACACTCCAAACTGTGTGAACAAGATAACACCCTGGAGACCCTGGCAGTCAATTTATGAGCTGTGACTTAGGCACCTAGCGGTATTTGAGATGTTCTGGGCTATCCCACCTGATCTCAAGCAGCCTTTCTAGAAAGGTGGAGATCTCCCATGTACCTCTGCTAGGCAGATGATTTCAGTATCAGAAATTATGATGATTCCTGCACTTAGACACCTCAATTGTGTCTTGTTGCTTGTAATAACTCTCTCTTCATTTGCTGAATTTATAAATACCTAGAATACAGGTAGACACTTGTCTATAGTGTAGATATATGACAGACACCTGGAAGTAGTTAGCTGAATCCAAAGACACACTAGGAGATAAGCAGTTTATCATTGGAAAAGAGTCTCCACTTGAGAGAAAAGAACAGCTGTTTATCTGCTGAGCAGTTGAACAACAATTAAGGAATAACACAGAATTCAAATATATCAGTTTAATACAAATGGCAGATGGACTTGGATAATTAATGGCAACTACCATGGCACATTAGGCAAGTGGAATCATGAATTAATATGAAAAATCAATGCAAATATCAAAATAGAGTATGTTTTAACCTGGAACATTGTTTGACTTCTGCAGGTTATGGTAGGAGACAGAAAGGTGCCATAAGTCTTTTTTCTCAGGATCTCAGTCTTTCTTTGCATGCTCTGTTCCATTACTGTAAAATCTCAGCAGCCATTTAGGATTGACTCCACTTTAAGTACTTTGCATAGGCAATCAGTTGAAATTGCTGTCAGTTTTGCTACTTTTTTCCTTGCCTTAATTCTAGGTCATCTACCATTTTTCTAGCATCTGAAGAAGACTAGAAGGGAAATAATATTTAATCTTCTAAATAATTGTACAACTTTAGCAGTGCAATTCCTTTGTCTACTCTTTTCACTCCTCTGTATCCTACTGAGGCATACAAATGTTTGCCAAAGGGTTCTACTATTTTCTTGGCTATTTCTCTTGAAATTGCAGAGTCTAACACATTTGAGATTCTATACTTCAATATTTTTCAGCTATTCTGATTACCTTGTGATCTGATCACCTTGTGGTCTGATCGCTGTAAATAGGAGATCTCTTTACCATTCTCTTGCTGTTCAAAATAACCCAACTAAATTCTGTCTCTTAGACCATAGAATCATAGAATCATTTCTATTGAAAAAAACCTCTAAGATCATGTCCAGCAGTTAACCACACTCATCGATATACTGTGTCTCCAAGCACAATTTCCACACACCTTTAGAACACTGCCAGGGATGATGAGACCACCCTGGACAACCTGTTCCAATGCCTGACCACTCTCTCAGAGAAGAAATTTTTCTTAACACATTGTTACAATGAGATGCGTTACCCCAGCTTGTGCCTCAGTTGTGATAACTGGTGGAGACTCTCAGTGACATCAAGGTAAATTTTATTTGTGTCCTTCAGAGGCGGGGCAGAACAGCATGCTGCAGCATTTGGCTGATAAGGGATGACACCTCATAGAGATGCTGTTCTTCTACTTTCCAGGTCTGGGAATATACACAGTATTCTAGTACATATTTGTACTTACTCACTTAAGTAGACTGTGTTGGAGAAAGCCATAAATGAGTCTTATTACAGCAGAAATTTATATTCTTTCCTATATCATTATTTTATATTGGAAATAATTCAACACAGATTTCCCAAAATGCACAGAAGTCTGTGCATTTTTTGACCATCCCATGACACACTCTTCACAAAATTACTGAAACTATACACATGATAGAGATTCAATATTTTCTATTTTAGCTGATTATCAGTGCAAATTTAAAGGATACTGTCATAAACCACCATCACTCATGTGTTTTCTGGAACTATGTTTTTGGGAATGATTTCAACAAAAAGGCAACAATCCTGCATATAGATAAAAAGAACATACACACACACACACACAAGGAGAAGAGGAAAAACATAGAACAAAATTTTCCCAATCAAAATATTGAAATGCTGTTGCCAACATTGTTCTCCAAAAAATGATTATATTAAATTTGCCTTTGAAAGTGTAGGACCTAAGCTTGATAGACCCAGCTCTATTCTCAGCCCTTCCATTTTTATCATATGTGACAGGGTTGTAGGTTTTAAGCATTTTCTCTTGTGGTGTTTTTTAAAGGAAACGTCCCAGAAGTAAAGGCAGGGCTGTGATACACCATAAGAATAGGAAGCACAGCAAATTGAGGTAGATGAAAGTACACTCATCTGAGGTCATTTTCTTTTTTCTTTCTTCCAGCCAGCAGGGCAACACAAAGTTGGAGAAGTTTTAAATTTAACAACTTTCATACTGTATTTTCAAGATTTGTCTCTGTGAATGGCAGAGCTCACAAAGATTTGATTTCTTGGGGATTTTATCTTGTGGTGGGTCTGTTTTCCAATGAAATCATCTAATTGCTGCCAGGTGAGCTTGCCTTACTGTCCTTCAGGGAACCCTCATGGAAGAGAGGTTTGCCTAATGCCTTGGCAGTGGGAAAGTCTTCATTTGATGTTCATGACCTATTAGACACCAAGAAGTTCACTCTGAGATCAGTAAGGTGCATGGTCCTTGCTATCTGCTGGAGTGTGGATTGGGACTGATGGTCTTCCCGTGATTAGAGCAAGCTCTCTCACAGATGGGAGGGAACTGGAATAACTGGAGAAGGCAGTTGGTGTAGTTATTGATGTTGATTTTGTCAACTTGGGCTTCTGCTGCTTACTTCTGTCAGTTTGGTTAAATGTGCATTTAAGACATATATTTAAGTTAACAGGAGAAGATGCATGACCCCTTTAAAGACAATTTTCCTGTAGGTGGTCTGCTGGGTTTAAAAATATAGTTAGCTGAACATCTCCACCATATGAAATCTGTAACAGTAGACCACATCAGAAACTGAGCAGAGGAGAAAGGATGTCTCTTAGGAGACAAGCAAGGAAAAGGCAGAAAAAAAAGAGAAAGATGAGGATAAGCCACCAATGGACATAGGGGAAGATTGCAGTGATTGTAATGAAACAGAGCTGAAATTATTTTCCATCAAACTACACACACAACTTGCAGAGAGGAAGTCTGGCATCCATCTTTCCACCTTCTTTTCCTCCCACTTGCTGATGTCATTTTGCTACTGGCAGCAGACACAGGTAGCAGGGCTGAAGCTGATTTTTGATTTCTTGGGCCATCCTTTTGACCCTTGTTGCCATAGCTCTAATACAAGTTCCCTTCCTTCAAGCCCTTATACTACTTCATCAAGTGCTCTTCCTAAATGAAGTTTACAAGGGTATTTAACTACCAGATAAATATAATTTCCTTATTCTTTTAATAAATTTGCAATTTTCTGATTGGAGAATTCTTCAGAAATTTGCTTGAACCTCTTTTCATTGCGATTTTTCACTCTGGAAACTTTGTGAAATTCATTCTAAAGTGCCTTTCAGTAATAGAGCAGTGAATAATGAGAATTTATTTCCCTTTTCAAAAGTAATTAATAAACAAAGAAAAGATATTGATTTCCTCCTGAATCAATAGATTAATAGAATGTTCTCCTCCTGACAGCTCTAAAAAAACCATGAATTAATGCAATGCTAGTTCTCAGAAATAAAACTGTTACAGTCACTTCATCTAATGCTATATGTAAAATACAGAAGCGGAAGCAACTCTTCTGAACTCTCTAGATGAAAACAATACTTGCTGTGGCAATGCAAAGGTGCCTCTTTTTTTTAGAGAATAGTTTAAGTAATAGATAGGTGTATGAACTGTGTTTGCTAATCAATTTACTTAATTGGTCAATTCAGAAAAGACTATCTCATACTGTCTGTGGTTCAATTGATGGAAACAGAAGTTGAGGGAAGGAAAAACAGTCAAGCAACATATCATTTTGAGAACTTGGGGCTCTTGAGAGTGTTTGCTGTGATTCCCAGTGGAGTGCATGACAGAGGATGTGCAGAAGGGGAGTGAGGGCATGGGAAGCATAAGGACAAAACCAGCTCAGGACAAAAGCAGAAAACAGGATCAGATTTTAGATATTCATTGACCATTCTTTGATGTTAAAGTGCATTGGAAAGAGACTTTGAAAGGTGAAAAACAAATGCGTTTTAGCGGAAAATCTATGCCATAGCACTGAGAGGTGTTAAAGAGCAAGGAGGAGAGAGTACAATCTTTAAAGTCAAAACTGGAATCTTGAAGCAATAAAAGGAGGCAATCAAGTTCAGTAAACAGTTAGTGACAGTACTAAGGATAGGCTAAAAACTATTTGCATGCCATCTGAACTAGAAAATAGGACCAGAAAGTGAAGAAAGAAGCATAAAGAAACAATTAATTGTGTTCACAATAAAGAAAACTATCAAATAATAAAATGACATCAATAAAAATGTTGGTTTTAAATTTTTTGGACTTTGTTTTTTCTTTTGAAACTCACCGCATAGAGTGGGAATAATTCACATGCTCAGGTAATCAAAAATGTTCCTTTGCAGGGTAGCTAAGAGCTTGGTATAAATTAACTATCAAAATTTGACAAAGGGACAAAGACCATGCAGACAGGGCAAAAAATTGCTGTAATCAGCATGCAGCTGCTACAAAGGCTGGCATACAGTTAGGATGCAAAAGAAGGAAGAATCAGATTCCCTTTTGATGTGAATGTAAAGGGGGAAAGCAAAGCAAGAGCTCTGCAGTTTGGATTTTTGTTTTTTGAAAGGCTAAAAGGTTCAAAACCTTCTTGAATTCCATTATAGGAACACTGTCAATAAGACTAGATATGTTTGATTAAATAAAGAGCAGATATAATTCTCCACTCTGATTTTAACCTGCTGTCATTGCATACTTAAATAGAAAGTAAAACAGAAGTGGCAAACCCAACCCCCCGCCCCAAACAACCAAACACAAAAAAAACTCCAAACAAAAAAACCCCAAACATATTTTGAAGTGGAAAACTCTAAGCACTCCCATATATTCAAACTGAAACCTTTGCACTTGCCAGCATACCTCTCTGTCTGTGCACAGCCCTTGCCCTCAGCTCTAACCATCCTGTGCTTATTTCAGAGCAAAACATCAAAGGCAAGAGGATTTCTCCTTGAACAGCCTGAAGCAGCTCCTTGCTTGCTTCTCACTGTCTCTAACCCCACCCAGAGGCATGAAACCTTTTCTGGTTGTACCATCAGGACCTTACAGAACTAGTCAAAGGCTCTGCCCCAACTCCCTGATGTATGGATCCCTTTGAGCCTCGGCCTCAAATAACTTCATGTTTCTCATTAACTTATTTAGGGGTCAGATCTGAATTCCACAATTGAAAATGATGCTGAAATGGGATGTGGATTAATGTGGGTGAAGACTAAGGAACCAATGTTGCTTGGTTGACTGCCCCAACCAAAAGCAGTAAAAATAATGAAGTTTTCTATCAAAAAATGCATCATATAGGGAAACTGAAAAAAAAAACCAAAAAACCAAGAAAAACCAAAAAAAAGGGCAAACAATGTGTGGGTTATATTTAGGGACCTCAACATCTACCAGGGATATTAGTGGCTCTACTAAGATAGTTCAACTACAATAACAATTCAACACTAGTTTCCTGATAAGCCCAAGCTTTAACCCTAATCACATAATCAGTTACTTCAACTTACATCCAAAGACGAGAAGTATTTCTAAAAGGACACAATGTAGAGCAGGCTGAATTTCAGTTAAAATACTCCATTTTAGAGAACCCAAATTACAATGAAGCAATGAAAGATGTACAAGCGCTGTGCCCATCCTGTCCTGTCTGAGGGAACTATGGAGAGATTTCCCTCCAAAATGCCAAAGAAAGAGATTGATCAGCATGCAATTGTGAGGAAAACATGCAAAATAAATCACCAGGAAGCTGCAATCAAAGCAGCCATGGCCATTGTGCTATCGGTGCTGCTCTCAGCATCACTCACTCTGCAGCCACATGAGCTCCCTGATGCCGTTCACTGTGTGCCCCCAGACTGCTGGGACAGCAACACTGGAACCAGGCTGGAGACAGACATGAGGTGGGCAGCAGAAACTGATACAATTTTTTCCCTCAGAAGACAGCAGAAGGAAATAATTTGACAGAAACCTGAAATCAAACATCATGTAAAGACAGTGACTTCAGAAGTCTGCTTTCTGTGTGCTCTTTCTTTCTCTTTATCTGCTTTCTGTGTGCTCTTTCTAGCACCATGTGGTTTGTTTAAATCTCCTTAGGACACTTCCAGGTCTCCACTGGAATTAAGATTTCCCTAGTTAGGAAAGCACAGGTGACCAGTTTACAACAGAATAAGTCAAGATATTGGTAAGGAGATGATAAACAGAGGTGGGAGGATACAGCAGTGTGAGAATGTGTGCATATGTGGAGGGAAAAAATACTTAAAATCCATTTCGCCAAGTTGGCATGTGGCAATAGTAACCACAAAAATTAGAGAAAAGGGAATTTTAAATATCAAACATTGCAAGAAATTCCCACTGATTAGAAGGCATGATCAGCTGGATGCTAAGTTATAAACTGCGGAACAGGTTTTGTTTTATACTTCTGGCAGTACGTTCCCCTGTTTCCGTTTTAATGAGGATCTTCATATGTTCATGCTTAAATTGACTCACCATTTTATTTTTTTTCCTCCTACCTAAAATTCTACTGGGTTTACAACTACAAGCAGAAAATTTAATTTTGTTTACTCTAAGCTCTCAGAGTACCAGTAATTAGCCACAACCAGAATAGTACAATTGAGGTAACTACTGCTTTGTGTATTTTTATTTGTAATATCAGGCTATTACTCTCCAAAGTTTTAGGACATTGTGGGAATAATGAAAAGTGTTAGTTCATTCATAGGCCATGGGCATAATTGTTGATCCAACTCTCACTATCACTAAGATGGGGGAGCCCTCCCACTTCTAAGATCACGCATACCATAGTACCTACAGGACCCTCTGCCTACTTCTTCAAAGCATCCATTCAAAGCACCAAGGAGGGCTGAAAAGGCATTTCTCAGTGCAAGTAGATAGCTTCCAGCACTGCAGAGCAGGATATAGAAGCTGTCACTTATAGAATTTAATATAGAATTTTGAAAAGAGCATTCTTATTTGATTGGTTTCAGAGTGTCTGTATTATGAAGACTAAACTGTTTACCTTATCATTTAATACGGATGAGGTCAGTCTTGCAATTTCCGTCAGAAAAATATATTTTTGTTTTGTCATACAGCAAATGCATGCTCTGTTGCTGTGCTGTCTCCTGCGTTTTGTAGAACATGAGCCACAGCCCTGTGGAGCTATTATGGTTCCACCACTATGGCACAATGTGCATTGATGTAGGGTAAATGTTCAGTAATGCTGCTCTTCATGCAGCCTCTGCAGACTGCTTGTAGAGCTGTTGGCTCTAGCGATGGCATTTGTGTGGAAGGTGTTTTTTTCTCTGCTGTTTTAAACATTGCACCATTTTGTGATCTGAGATCCCATGGACGTAATCTGCTATCTCTTACCCAGTTTGGTGCAGGAGAGACAATGGTTGCATTACTTTGATCCACAGATCTCGAATAATAAACAGATACTGATGAAGCCATGGCACACCCAGATAAAGTAGGTTTAAACTTCAATACCTTTAGAAATGGGAAATGTACAACTCAAACACATTATGCTTAGCACAATATTTTCTTGTTTAATTAAAAGGGAACAAAGGAAAAACATGGTAATTATTATTGCTATGCAGTAATAACTTGTCAGCTTAAGGTAAAGGATTACTTTCAATGTGTGTGCTTCATGGCTTAGGAGCAAAATCCTGACGACCTTAAGGCTGTACTTAGTTTTAAGTATGTCTTATTAATTCAGATGCTTCATTCCTGTAGTGAACAGGAATTAATGTTGCCTTACTTAAGTGTTCTGTCCTCCTGTCAAATATTGTTAGACCTAGTTAGTACGGAGGTAAAAAAAAAAAGCAACCCCAAAATTCCATTTATTTTCTTTAGGTGTCTCACTTTCATTTACAGAGTCATTTTTCTCAGTGTTGATGCAGCAGAAATAAAGCCTTGGTTGGTTGGTTGGTTGGTTGGTTGGTTGGTTGGTTGGTTGGTTGGTTGGTTGGTTTGTAGTGCCTCTGACTGCCCTGTTCCATCTCTCTCTGCTTTTGTCCTGATTTACAGTTTTTGGGGTTATCCCACCTTATCAGACACTGCATCTTTCAGCACTGGGGGAACTGGAAGAAAATGCAAAACTGCTCTGTAAAGAATGTCTGTGTTAAATTTCTTTCTGCAGAGACAGAGATAAAATTGGCATGTAAGGCATCTTAGCTGGGAATGACTGTTCTAACTTCCTTAAACTATGAATACTGGATTCAAAGGGGAAATGATGCCTCTTAAAGGGATATTACTATCATAAACACAGTGATTTCCTTTTTTCCTAAAGGAAGAATTGTATGACAAATACCTTGCAAGGTAAGTGAGGTATTTCTATGGTAATTCTATGTTGTTCTCTGCCATCCAAAAGCAAGTGCAGGTAAGGAGAAGGGAGATGAAACATGAATCTGACATTTCAGCATGTTATTAGCTACATGCAGGATATGCAAAATATCCTCAAAATTCAGAAAGTACCTGCTTGGAAATACAGCCTGAATACTGCTCTTGAGCTATGCCTTACATTTTAAGATTGCTTCCCTCTCTTGCTGTGGTATTGCCATTTCCAATTAAAGGCACTTTATGCTAAAACATCACTTTTTCAGGTTCTCTTTTCTGCCAGTAACTTTTCTCTCCCAGCAATTAGCATCTGTTTTCTGTCTGCCTTGCTATTAAAAAAAACAAACTAATTATGGGTTTGGACAGTATTCCCAGTGCATATATCCTTTCCCATCTGAAACATAGTGGAAATTCAGCTCTGGCTCAGAGGCTCAGATTTCTCTATTATGATAAGAAAAGTGGAAAGTCCAGACATAATCATGTCTGAACTTCAAGAGCATTTTGTTTTCCAAGTTCTGGTCTTACATGAATTTTAACTCTGCTAATTGTAATAGAATTATTTCTGGCTTAGACTATCTTAAGAGAAAGGAGGAATTAATGCAAAAGAAAAAAAAATGAGAAATTTTGATACCTATGTGGTAAAACCTTAGAATCTTTTCTTGATACCTAGTAATGCAATATTTTAGTAAAATTATATACTGCTTTGGATCAAGTGAAAACTAAATATGGTATACCAAAAATGGCTTATATATACAGAGTTAGGACATAGGTTTTTTCTCTACATCCAAGAGAAACAAAATCTGTATAATTCCTTTAACTTTTTTTTTTTTGCTTTCTCCAGCTATTATATTCTTTTAAATTGGCAGTTCCAGTATGTTGCTTAGAAATTTAAAGTTTGTTAAAAGAAAAATTTTAACTCTTCTTTAGTGTCTTTTTCTTTTCCTTTCTCTCAAGCATGTGTATGTATACATAGAATATCTCAGATGTGCAACAAGTCAGGTCAATTATGAATATGAAATAAATATTATATATATGATTGCTGTATAGTATATGTGATAAATAAACTTATTAAAATGTATACTAATAAAAAATATACATAATGAATAAACTTATCTACCAAAAGAATGTCAAAATTCATAGTAGACACAAATTCTAGGGAAAATTAAAATCTTTTTACCTCATCCTTGAAAAAATTTTTGTCATTTAAGTGTTGTAATTTCTCACCTTTTGGATGCTGCCAGAGTCACAGATGTGCAAACTCCACATTAGTTCTAGACCAGAAAGATATCCTAACATCTCATCTGCCTATTTCTCTTTTGATTACTAAGTTGCACACATGTTCTTTCTGCATGTGACCCGCATTATATTTTGTTTAGGACACCCAGGCTTCTTTTGCCATGCTTACACAATTACCTATGTGATTTTTATTTGTGATCTATGATAGAAGAAAAATGGTTAAGAAACTGGTGTGCTGTCCTCCAGCATTAAGTGGGATCATATCTTCATAATTTGTAGAAATAAAACTATGTATTCAGTTTAGAATAAACTGACCAAAAATCCAGGGCTTCTTTGCTCAGGAGATTGGATCAGAAGTGTAAGTGATATAGCTAAGGTAAAATGCTGGCCTAACCAGAATTTTGAAATAAAAACTTGTATTTCTGAGTAATGAGTACCCTGGGACCAAAAAACCCTGACTGGCTTGAGTCCGCACTGCTCAGGAGTAGTTCCTTCCAGATGAGAATTTTTTGGTGTGGAGTTAATTGGAGCACAGCCGAGAGACTGGGAGAAAGCTAACAGTTTTGCAGTGAGAAGACTAAAGCTCCAGGTTTTCTACCTGGCATTCTGAATAGTGGTTCAGAAGTAGACTTCCACAGCAGTTCCTTCCAATGTGCAAATCCCAGTGAGCTCAGAAAAAAACAAAAGGCAGGACCAAAAGCCTCTGTACCTCTCAAGTTGTGCTTGGTGATGCCAGAGACTCCCAAACGATCCTGTTGCAGCATTGCCAGACAAGGAACTGGAAAGAGTTCTTTACTTGGTAACAGAGAATGTGTGATTTATATACAGCCTAATCCAATATTAACAAAAATGAGACCTTGGCAGTTTGAAAACTCAGGGAAAGAAAGGGAAAAGGTGAAAAGAGTGGTGTATGTGTCAATCAAAAGCACAAGAGGTGAACAATCAAGGTAGATGTGGTATGTGAGAGCTGTGACAAAGATTTTTCAGAAAAGCTCAGGATCTGTAGAAGATGAAAAGATACCTACCTAAGAGTGTTACAGATGTGTGAGAGGAAAATGGAGAAGAAAACAAGATAAAGGAAGTCCATTATACCAGAAAAATAGTCTATTTCAATTACAGCATGATTAGGAGATACTTTCATTGCAAATTATCCAGCAGCTTGGACAAAATATTTGACTTTTCAAGAGATGAGCCAGTCAGGTCATTAAGTGTAGACCCAACTCCAGACTGCTGCAGGTACCTAAATTTGGATGTCTCAATATGCCTACAGGGGAGAATTGCTGATTTCTCATTATACTCAGTGGTAACCAATGTAATGAAAGGAGCCTAGAGAATTGCTCAACTCACTGTAATACAGATGCATTCAGCTAGGCTCCAGTGACTGCATTAACTAGCTCCCAATTAGCTAGAAAACTGAATTAGGCATCTAGTTCAACACCTGCTCCTACATGTCTACAATCCAGAGTTAAATCCCAGGCCGACAGTGTGATGCTGCAATTGAAGTGACATAAATGTTCTGATGTTTAACCAGTGAGATTTTCCTATTCTTGCAAAACAATAGTAGAGATTTCCAATTATTAACAAGTTTTATCCTTTCTATAATAACTGTAATAAGACTGGTCTGCATTTAACCTAGTAGAAGAAACAAGTGCTTAATTAAGTTTTAAGCAAATCCGATCATCTGTGCAATTGACATATTGAGAGGATAATGAAGATTATGGCCCACAATACAAGACAGAAATTATTGGGAAACTTTAAAGGAAAAAGCTTCCCTAAGAGTTCTTGCTGTGGAGGTAAAACAACACTCACAACACCCTGTTTGCAAAGCCATCAATAATGGAGGGGGAATGGGGGTCAAGCTGCTTTTTGTGTTGAAATGTGCAGAAACAAACCTGACTAATCAACCCCAAAGTTAAACACCCTGTGGAACGACAATGTTTCCTCTCAGAAACTGGCTCTGGTGAGGATGTTGCAAATGAGGTATGAGGTATGTTGGCACCTCATAAAGGAACTAACAAGTGACAGTACTGATAACGTATCTACAGCTACTAAGCCGACACAGCTGGCCTGGAGATGTATGACCAACAGTCAATCACTTTACACTATAAAAGTCACACCGACTTTAAATTGCTAATATCTTCTAACCAACTACTTCTTGAAGTGTGTGTGGAGATTTCTCCCTTGAGTAGAGATGCCCCTCAAGGTTCCTCCTTGAGGCTGAGTGAAAGATATTTGCTCATGGCCCTTGGCAGCAACATCAATTACAAATTAAACATCAATTACAATACAAACAAGGGAATAACATCAATTTCTATGTAATAATTGGTTTTGATAGCTTTAATATAATTGCTTCAATACTACTTCAAAAATAGTGCACTATACTAGTAGGCATAACTATCTATACTGTGTAGTAAATATTTATTATTAAAATCCTTTAGTCTATTAATTGTCATAATCAATTTATACAAATAATTTATTTTATTTATATAAATATATTTGGGTTGCTATTCTTGATTAAAGTTCTGCCAAGTTCCAATTACATCTATCCTTTAGACATAAAACATTGACAAAGTCTGGAGCTAAGACTGGATCCAGCAAAAACCAGGCTTCTTTCTGAAATGGAGTTCAGAAAGCAAGGAAGTCCTGCGCTTCATAAGTCAATGTGATTCTTTTCTAATTGGTTTTGTCTGAAGGTCTCTTCCTATGACATCAACAGCCTCTTTGAAGTAAAAGTAGCCTATATATATGTACACACATACAGTGTTGCATATATTTTATAGTGGAATACAGAAAAGAAAAATGAAAAAATTGTTTTGATTTAAATATTACTTCCTAAATTAATTATTTGAAGATTTTTAATTAATCATTAGAGTATTTATTGCTTCATTTAACTTTCCTTGGAGTCCCTCTATGCTCTAGAAAAAAAAAAAAATCAGGCCTTCTTTTGCCTTCACCCCAATCTCTACATCAACTGGTATTTTCTTTTTACGGTGTTCATGGCAAAAGTAGATTCAGCATTTCTGATCTTTGTTTAAGCAGGTGATACATTTCTAAAGGCTGAGAGTGGAAGCACAAAAATTTCCAGAGCTACAAATTTTATTTTTAGAGCAAATGTTGCCATGGCATTTTGAAAGGATGAACCTAGGATTGTGTGTTTGGTCATTCAGGACAGATTCAGCTCTTCAGGTTTCAGCTTCTCTTTTGCACTGTCAGTGGCTGAAGTACAAAGCAGGAAAATAATCCTGACCAGTTTGGAATGGAAAAACAGAGAGAGAAACATATAGTTGTGGAATGAAGGGAATTCTCTAGTACACATTTGTGTGATAATTTAGGCTTTTAGTGACAGAGAAAAAAACCAGCACAGTCCTGGAATAAAATATCAAAACCAAGAATTTGTAACTTAGAAACTGTCCCTAGACTAATTAGAGTCTGGAAGGTATTTAATGGTATTTTTAAATCTTGATCAAAAGCACTAAAAACTCTCTGTGTTTTTTCATTTTTAAATTGCGGTAAATGTATTCCTATAAAAACTGATTATTTTCTAACGGGGTAAGACAAATAATGCACAGAAGACAAAATAAAGAATGCAAAGGGGATCACACAGACAAGCAGCAGCATTTTTAGTGCAAATTCTGTTTTGTTTTGCTTAGCTTGTGGACAAAATTAACATAACTAAGGGGAAGGAAGGAAGTGGTGGAAGGAAGTGGCGGAAGGAAGGAAGGAAGTGGCGGAAGGAAGGAAGGAAGTGGCGGAAGGAAGGAAGTAGCAGAAGGAAGTGGCGGAAGGAAGGAAGTGGCAGAAGGAAGTGGCGGAAGGAAGGAAGGAAGTAGCAGAAGGAAGTGGTGGAAGGAAGTGGCGGAAGTGGCAGAAATGGAGGAAGGAAGTGGCAGAAGGAAGGAAGGAAGGAAGGAAGGAAGGAAGGAAGGAAGGAAGGAAGGAAGGAAGGAAGGAA
>JAYDZK010000001.1:31251952-31266409 GCA_034509185.1 Euphonia xanthogaster
GGAAGGAAGGAAGGAAGGAAGGAAGGAAGGAAGGAAGGAAGGAAGGAAGGAAGGAAGGAAGGAAGGAAGGAAGGATTTTTTTCCCCTAAAACCAAAGGAAAAATAGTCAGTGTAACAGCAAATCTGTAACAACTTCAACCAACTTTATGTGTGCATGAAGATGCAATGCAGACCATGGCCACCATAAAGATTTTTGGGATTTTTTCCCCAGATGAATACACCAAGAATCCAAATTTAAAAAAAAACAAGGTACCAGAACTGAAATTTGGTGTAAATGAAGATGGTGATGTAGCGACACACCAGAGGAATATAATAACCATGACTTTGAATTCAGAGTTATTTATATCAGAATTATTTCATGGGGGCAGCATAGGAACATAAGAGTGTGATATCATAGTGATTTTTGGTTCAAGACTTCAAAAAGCAAGAATAAGTATGGTGAGGCCTCCCAATTTGGATTATGCACCAACACAAAATCAAAGAAGGGTTTGGATTGGAAGAGATCTTAAAGGTCATCTGGTTCTAACCCCCTGCCACGGGCAGAGACACCTTTCATCACACCAGGCTGCTCCAAGCCCCTTCCAACCTGGCTGTGAACACTTCCAGGGAAGGATCAACCGCATCTTCTCTGGACAACCTGTCCCAGCGCCTCACCACCCTCAGTGAAGAATTTTTCCCTAATATCCAATCCAAATCTACTCTCAGTTTAAAGTTGTTTCCTTGTCCTATTGCCATGTGCCCTTGTAAAGAGTAAAAAAATGTTCATCATAAAAGATATAAGAAACTCTGTCAAGGAATTGCTTTTTACTTTAAAACAAGAGTATTGGATTCTATTTTTGAGTCTAGGTCAAGCTTTGACAATAGAAGATAAAAGTGGGGAAAAGAAACTTTATAGACTGCATGATTAGCCACTGAAGTGGGGTGTAGGTGGTAAGGCTCAAGACTCTCAGCTGCTTCATTGGTTGCAAAGATGCAAGTCACAGTCATGGCACTCCTGGGAAGATGGTAGTGCTGAGGTGCTTGTAGTGGGACACGTAGGTCTTACAGTCATATGAAAAATTCAAATTTATATTATTTAATATACTTACATATTGATAAAATATTTTAAATATTAAATATAGTAGTCCCTGTACTAAGAAAGATTAATGACAAGGCTATTTTTTTAATAAGCTCGTTTACTTCACAGAGGAGATAATGATTGCCAGTCGCCAAAGGCATTGAAGGGCTTCATAGAGCAAGGACCACCACAGCAGCAGCAGGTGAGAGCAGCCCTCATCTGAGCAATGCCCACCTCAAGCCAGAATGATGCACATCTCCTGTTGCAAACAAGGAAATCAAACCCGCTGCTCACCTCATTTTATATATTACACTTCTCCAGACTGGAAGACAACTGAGAAATCAAAGGGAGGAAAAAATCCAGAATCCTGAATGTTGTTATTTTTGTGTCACCTCGCACAGGGCTGTCTCATTTTAAAATTTGCAACAATTCCTGTTATTGCTATATTGCATGCAACTACTCCTTTCTGCTCTATTAGAGCATATTTCTGTGTTATGCAGCTGTCTAAAATCTTCTTCGGCTTTAAAGACAGATGCAAACAGCTGTTTAATGAATCTGTCATTTCCTTATCTTCTCCAATTTTGCAGACTGATTACTTCTAAGTGCTGCACTGTCTTTTAGAGACAATTCTTGTAAGAAGAATAAGTCACATTTTCTTCTGATTTCTAATATTTATGTCAACTTGGGGAAAATATCATCTCAAAATTAAATCTTTAGAACTAAAAAAAACAAAGTGAGGGAATTAGTTGATGTATTAGACATTAAATCTGATGTGATGTTTTACAAGTTTGATCTCACAAGGAGCATGTTGTCAAAGGAAATTCTACAGCTTGTTCACATGCTCGTGAACTGAATGCATTTCATTGCTTGATGGAAGTCATTTAAAAGAATATGTTAAAATGCCATATATCATAGGCAAGCACTTTTCTCTGAGACCTACTTCATACAGTCTAGACTGATTTTTAAAAATACTGTCAGTTACTACTATAGTCTAGTATTCCTCAAGTTGACACATTTTGAATGGCAGATTGAGGATTAGAGTGAAATATACTTAAATGTGAAGATAAAGGAAAAGCTACGGAAAAAAAAGAAAAAAAGAATGTAATTGTAGTGAGATTCAGGAAGTACCTAAAAATTATTCAAGTCTACAAATTGCAATCAGGATGAGAACCATAAAAAGCCTACTAAGGCATGGCCAGGAAAGTTATATGTAAAAATCCTGTTTGAATTATATACGTGCTCACCATTTTTTTTCAAAAAAATGTAGCTTAACAGTGAGTTATACTGCAAGAAAGTGATACAGTTTGATTTTCAGTTTAGGATTAGTGTTGGTGTCTTTTGAGAAAATGTGAGTCCAAGGTTTGAAATTGCATTTTACTGTAACTTGGACTCACAGTCCATTCCTAACTTAAGAATCATATTTGAATTATGAGATTTGAAGGAAAAACAAGCCAGGGGAAAAAAAAATATATGAAAACTGGATCACAGAATGGTTTGGGTTAGATGGTGTTAAGGAAACTCCCCTGTCTGACCATCCAGGACCCACTGTGAGGGGTCCCTGAGGGGTCCCACTCTGAGAGGACCCTTTGAGCCTCCACACTCCATACTCACACTCAGAGCAGATTTCTTTACTGTTTTGACCCCAGATTTCCAGTAGTAGAGTTCCAGATGTCGACATCTGAATTTACTCTTGGTGCAATAACTAAACAAAATAACAGCTCAAGCTGGTGCCTCTGAGTAGGCACCCTGAACAAAGGAAACCCTGGGATTTTACCTGCTCAGTCTAACTCAGAGCAGTGTGGAGCCCTCAGCTTCTGCCATGGCTGCGAGTGTGCTGTCACCTGGATGGGCCAGAGGTGCCCTTTGCTGTGTGAAGGGTTGGCTGTTCACTGTCTTGGGCTTGGGCTCCCACACCCCAGAGCTCAAACTGCAGCTGCTCACCAAAGAACCTGCATTGAAGGTGCTCCCCCACAAAAGAAATCTTTAAGGTCATATAGTCCAGTCTCCCTACCATGGGCAGGGACATGTTCAACTAGGTCAAGTTGCCTGGAGCCCTGTCCAACATGACCTTGAACATTTTCGCAGACGGGACATCCACCACCACTCTGGGAACCTTTCTGACTAAATCAGTGGTTTCCTGATTAGATCCAGCTGGGTTATTTTTTGGGTAACTGCAATCATAGGTCTTCAGGTGCAGTCAGCTTGTGAGATGAATCAATGATTTATCAAAGTGATGCCTCTACCTTGAAGTACTCTGGAGTTATAGATGCACTACTTGTCACCAATGTACCCTGGGTCACTCAGACACTCCAGAGTACTCATAAATCTATTTTTAAAAAAATTCATTCTCCTACCTTTGCTATAGCTCAATTCATCTCCACATCAAGACATGGGCAAATCCTGGTAAGACATATGCTCCTATATTTTTCTATCATGAGTGAAGTCAGACTGCAGCAGAAAAGCTTCTCCTCTTCCAGCTTCTTCTCCCCTGATGCCAAATCCTTTTCCTCCCTTGGACAGTGTGCTCCTTCCTGATTTACATGGGCTTTGCAGACTCCCAAATACTAGTTCTAGCTATAATATCAATACTTCTGATTTTTCTGCTATTTATATTTCAAATGAATATTCCAGTCCTGCACTATAACATTTTCTTGCAATCCCAGTGGAGATATTGAAATTACTCACAGGGGAGGAGTTACAAGGGGGCCTTACCTTCCTTTTCTCTTTTATATGCAAACTCGAGGCTGATCTAATTTTCAAATCATCTTTCACCAATGGAAAAACAGAACTACAAAAGTAATGTCTTAAATAGTGAAAAAATATTGAATAAAAATTGCAGACATACACACTGGGATTAGTTATTTGGAAATGCACAAGGTAGCTAAAAAATATTTTTTTTTTTTTTGTGGCTGAAATCCTGTTTTGATGAGACTAGGAGGGAGGGTGTGAAATGGTATACAGGTAGTGGCTAGTACAAACAAAGATGCTGGGCCACCAAATGAACTGGGGCTTATTTGGCTTGAACATGGTTAACTGCTTTTTCTCATCAGAATGGAATTTATCTCAGTGCGCAGGTCTATGAAGCACATATCTGAAGATAAAATAATCCACTGTCTCACTTCCTTGTAGTCAGCGAAATGAGGAGTCACTTTCAGAATGTGATCCATCTCACCTATTTTGGCTGCCTGTTTTGGTTGAGAGACTTTCAAAGTGCTTGTCCCTCTCCTTGGACTTTAAAGCCAACCTGAGTGAGCAGCTCTGACCCAACTATCTGTAGGTTGCTCAAATGGCTCCTAGTGCAGGTATCCTACTGCAAACCAATGTCCTGATTTATGGCCTTCTACTAGGAAAAACACGACTTGCAATTTCCTAGACAAATTTATTTTAACAGACTGATATTGCAGCATCATAAAATGAAAAATAATTACTGCTCAGAAATATATATCTAATTTTATGAATATTTTTTAAAAATTGCTCCCTGTATTTTCTTTTTTTTCCAAAGTTTAAAAAATACTATTTATATATTAAGTACCATATTATATTCTTTAACTTTTTAGGTTATTTTAAAATGGAATCTCTATATTTTCTATGGAAATAATGAGGGGATAGGGGGGAAGAGTTATTTATATTGAAATTTCTCAGCTTTTTGTTTTCTCTCAGAACTTTTAAAATAGCTTCATAGTACTTGGAGTACTAATTTTACATGGTAAACTGCAAAGCAAAGAAAGTACCAAATCAAATTCCATACACAAAAATAAACTATGATAATCCTATGTACAGTCAGTAAGACAGGACTTTATCCCCAGCTCACAATGGAGCACTTGCGCTGACAAAATGCACCTTTAATATTAAATTGCATCATCATAGCAGACTCCTTAACCTTCTCCCAATTATTAAATGACTCTCAAATTTTACTTGTGACTCCCAAATTTTACTTAGCAGCCTTTTGCTGAACATGATGAATACAATTGTTTCTCTTTTCTGAATTTTCAGTATAAAATTTTCTGTATGTTTCATTATGTTTGAGAAGCTTTTTGAAATTAAATTACTAATGAATTGAGCTTAGAATAATGCAAGCTAGAATAAGCAAAAGAAATTCATTTCACCTGGTAAACTGAAGTAAAAGAAAAGTTAAAATCCTTTGGAAAGATAGGATTTGTGGTCAGGATATTTTTTTATAGGCTCACATATATAGTGATGCTCACTAACCTATAATGGGTCTGGCCTATATCCTCAGTAGGTTTGTTCTCATCTTTACTGTATATTTTTGGAATTCAGTGAAAATCTGGAAATGGATAAATGGATAATCCTTGTCAGCTACCTAGGAAGAGATAAACATTCAGACTCAGATATTATTCTACCAGTTAGCGCTCCACACAGCCCTCAGCAGACTCATTTTAGCTGAAAGCTTATTTCAGAGAAGTAAAGAGACTAAAAAAAATTACTTGGTTAAAAGAGAATATTTAAATTATTTTTCATTCTGCTTTCATCAATCAGAAGTAGTCTCTTACTAAAAATATGCCTACTGGGAAATAAATGGGATTTAGCTATTGTTCGTAAATACGCTGCAATAAAAGTAAGGAAATTATATATTCAAGTCATTCGTAAATGATCACAGAATCCCAGAATTGATGACAAATCTAAAGAGTGGGAATTGTCCAGAAGGGCAGTTTCAGGAACGCATCTATGAGTATCCCAAATAATATGTACAACAACTTTCAATGTTACACTAAATTTACTGTTTTATTAGTCATTTTTCTTTTATATCAGAATTTTGTAACACTTCAGTTACTACTTAAGTATTTACATTTCTGTGAATTTTTCTTGCTGATTTTCAAAGTTGTTGGTTTTATTTTTTTTTACAGGGGTGGAGGACAGTTTATAAGAGGTCCCATAAAAATCTCAGTACAGAAACAAACTGTATGTCTACACTCTGCCAGATTAGCACAACAGCACATTTTAAACTGGAGTTACTGGGAAAATCTATAAAATTTTGGGTTTAATATTTGCTCTTCAGGTAAAATCTGAAAGAGGATAAAAGTGTGACTTTGTGTCTATAAGTTTTAGATCAATTTAAGGGTGATTTTACCCTATTGAGGGTGCCAAGGCAGAGGTCAGTTGTCTTTTAGTTTATGAGAAATAAGCAAAACCATGACCTGTCAGATAGCTAAAACTAAGCTGCAAGCACTGAGGGAAAGAGCTACTTTGCGTGATCTCAGGCTGCAAGGAGTGTCTCTCCTCTTCACGGTCCTTGCTGAAGATAACTCCTGGATACTGACAGTCCGAACATCTGTAAAATGTTAGATGTTGCACAGCTTTGAAAAGGGAACATCAGTAACTCAAGTCTCTCAGCTACTAACTCGGGCTGGGAAGGTTGTTTCACCATGCTTTCCTTATATTTTTTTTATATTTTTACTCACACAGATCTTGTAAGGTCTTGAGTGAACCACTCCAACTCTTACAGTTTTAGAAAAGAAACTATTTGCCTTATTACTTCTAGTCACCTTGAATCCAGGACTACAATTTGCATGGAAGCACAGGGCATATTTTCAGAGAGTTTCACAGGTGGACACCTTAATCCCATGTGTTGTCAGTACCATGGGTTTAGCAAGTAAGCCCTGAGGCATTTGTTCCATGACGGGCTGATACATCCTAATGGCTTGTCTCATCATCTCCCATCTGGTATATATTTTCTTGGCTAGCTGAGACAGCATGTGGTTTACTTTTGCACATGTTCCTTGTTCTTTTTATATCAATAATGACAGAGTGTCATAATAATAGAAATAAAAAATAACAGCAATTTGCCCCAAACTGAGAGCACTGATCTCTTTACTAATAGACAGTATTGGCTTAATTTGCCTAAGACTTTTTCTGGTTTGGTCATGCTGACAGTGGTGGTGATTTTCCAGATGCAAAGGATTAGGAAGTCTTGGACAGCATTGTCATTTGCTCCAGATTTTGCTAGGAAATTTACAAAGCTGGCATCATGAAACAGCCCAGGTCTCACAGTCACATGAAAATCTAATCTTCCATTTTAAAAACTAGTTTCAGCTGGAGGAAACATGCAGCACCTTTTAGGGAATGATATTACTGATGTTAAGTTGGCTCCACAATGTTTCTTCTTCCCTTTCATTTTTGTTACAATAGAAATCAAAAAAACATGCCTGTAATTATTACTGGTTTTCTTTGTTCCTTCACAACCCTACACAGATTCACTGTAGTCACTGAACTGGGTCATCCATGTTAGTTCCACATCCCAAGCTTGGCACTACTCAGTGTTACAGTTAACTGGGCAGTGATTTTGCTTCTAACATCTCTTAAAAAAACAGCCAAAAAGCGACCAATAAACAAAAAGTCCCAACCAATAACCCCATAAAATCTATTTTATTTTAAAAAAATTCACTCAAAATATTGTAATAATTTTTTTCAGATGCTTTGGACATCATGATCTCACGTCACCTTGAGTCACTAGGAGAAAACAAAAGTGCAAACCAGCTTTTTTAAAAATGTGAATGATGAACTGAAAAAAAAAATTAAAATTTAATGTTCATCTTGCTAAATGAATTTCGCATAGATTTTTATTCATTTGAACCTCTCACTCCAGAGGAAGAGACAAGGAATCCTGAAGCAGTACAGGTAGTTTTTCATCTCTTAACCCTTAAAGCATGATGACTCCTATTTTCAGTAAGTTTTGAAGGCAGAATTTCATCTGGTTAAAATTTTTTCTCTTCAATCTTAGAAATATAAATAAAAAATATTAGTTTAGCCAACCTGCTTGGCTAAACCCTCGAATGCCGAGCAAGGATGGCATTTGTAAGTACTACAAAGCAGTATTTACAATACTAATGAGGCATTAATGACTAATAGCTCAAGGAAGCTTATTTAAGAATCAGTTCAAGCTGGTAATGAATGATTATAACAAAAAGGAATTGTGAACACTGAAATCAAAATTTAATAGAAATCTTCTTACATTCATGTTTTACAAACTGCTCAAGAAGCACTCTCCTTTTAATTCTTAATTTTTAGTGTGAGCTTGAAGACTGCTTTTTAATTTTGTTTTGGCTTTGGGTTTTTTTTTTGCACTTGGTTTCTTGGGCATCCAGATTCATCTAAACTAAAAATCAGACCTTGATTTGGTGTTAAAATACAGCACATAAAAATCATATAATGAAATGTCACTAGTGAGAAGAGAAATATAGGGCAAGAGGAATAGATTTTACTTTTTTTTTTCTTTTTCTTTTTTTTTTTTTTCAGGTATTCAAAAGTTGAAGTTCATCTCATAATTATAAAAAATTTCTTCCTCACCTGCTGCTAGTTAATTCCTTCACTTTATATTTGCAATTTCTTTTCAAGAAGTCATACTAACATAAACATGTCCAGTAAATAACGGCTAAAAGGAGGCATGCATAATGAACTTCCAATCTCACAGTAGCTCGAGCAGAAATTTTTTTAGTCAGGATATTTAAATAAGTTGAGAGGTTATAAACTGGAGATAAAGTTGACATTTTCAATAAAATCTTTCCAGATCCACTTTGCTATTTCTTAAACAGCTGAGATAGTCTCTTCTTTTCCTCTCTTCCTGCTATTTCTTTTGCCATTACTGCTGTAAAATAATATTTGATATGTGAGAAATAAACTATTTTCTTCTGTGCTTGAGAAGAAAGGCTGAGAATGATGCGAGAAGAACATCTATGGAAATGAACACTTTATTAATCCGCATAGCAGATGCGGACTGGATGAAATAGGAAGCATAATTCAGTTTTGTAAAGTACCTTTCAAAGGATTAATACAAAATAACTCAAAAGCCCCCCAAAACATAATATACCAAACTAAAAACCTCCAAGAACATCTTGTCCAGACTTTTGTTGGGGGTTTTTTTGTTGGTTTTGGGTTTTTTTGTTTTTCTTTTTGTTTTGAAGCTACTTTGACTGGTTCGACAATAAACCTGAGTGGAATTTTTCAGAGCAACCAGTCTTAGTTGATATTCTATTTCAAACACATTAAAACTATTATAATTCTACCTTTTAAGAAGTCAAGCTGTGAGCAATATAATTTTCAAAATGGGAAAGAGGGGTATGCAATGGTTATGGGCAATCTGTTCTTGTAAGTTCTATAATCAGCCAAGATGATGAGCTATGGCCTTCCTCATTATAAGAGAGAATCAGATTTACCTCTGCAAAAAGAAATGGCAACACTTAGCATTTATATAGCCTTTTATCTCTTAAAGCTCTTTAGAAGTATTAACTAATTACAGGCAGAGAGGCAGAATTTTGAAGCTTACTGAAGAAACTACTACAACATAAAATTCTGTGAAGGGAAAAAATTCCTACAGGGGAAAAAGTCCTAGAAATGCAACTCATTTATACTTAGAAAATTGCTGGAAGAGAAAAAAAACCCCAAAACTGTATTTAAATGGCATTAAAATCAATCCTGTTACAATAGTGTATTCAATATTTTCAATTGCTCTGTAATTATTTCCAAAGAAAAACTTTGGCCATGTAGTTATCAAAAGTAATACCTAAGATGGGTAGCTTTTCTGTAATTTGATTTGGTCACTTGAGATGTTTTTTTCCCTAAATCTGTGTTGCATTATTTATGTGTGAGCCACTTCATTTAGTGAAGAGCTACAGCTTGAGTAGCAGAGCTTAAAGGTGTAACTGCTCTTTTAAACCATTGGTGTGGTTTAACATGCTAGGTTGGACAATCCTTCCAAGCAGAGTATTAAAGATGGGAGTAAAAGTGTTAGGGTAATAACATGATAAAAATTTGCAAGATTTTTAAGGTATTTCTGCTATTTTCTAGATGACAAGTGGCATCTATTAGAAATTTTTGAAACAATCATGTGGAAATATCTTTTACAAGGAAATTCTTGGGTTGGAATAAAATTTGTTGTGATTACTCTTTCTTTTACATGTAGATAGATTTATATTTCTTATCAGGTCTTTTATTCAGTAATATGTCCTATCTGCCTGCTAAGGGATGGTAATGAGGCAGCTGTCATTTCTCTTCTGTTTGTATAGTGGAGTGATATAAATCTTTTATTTTTTTAATTATTTATACCCTTATGCCTGCTTGAGTGCAGGCCAAAGAAGTACCGCTTACATTTTTACTTCCTCCTCAACTCTCCCACTACAGTATTGCCATATTTATATTAAAAATGTGTCTATGTGTAAGTGAAAAAAAAAAAATTCCATAGTCTTCTTCTTAGAGCTTTGGCTGGCTGGAAATTTTGTACTAGAAGTAGGTTCTTCAAGGTTTTTTACTAGATTCTGCAGGTACATCATGCTTAAATCCAGTATTGTTGAAGCTCTCATGGCTGGAAATTGCAGTATTTACGGCTTAGGTCAGGCTAGCATCCAGTAGAAGGAAGTAATATAGTAACCTGAAAGATGTTTTAATCATATATGTCGCTATATGAGAGAGCAGCATCTGTATCCCAAAACATTTCCAAGACATTAATTCTTTGCAAGCCTGTTTCTTCAGCCAAAATAAACTATTAGTTTTTGGAAATATCCTTTGCTTGTCACATTAATCTCTCACTTAGATACACCCAAATACTCTTTGCTTATGAATCAATCTCATTGTAACACTACTTCATCTTGTCAATGATGGTAGGGTTGCATCTGACAGAAGACTGGGAATCCCTTTGCCTTATGTGTGTCCTTCTGATATGTTTGCCCATGCATCCAAGGAGACATTTTGTTCATTTTCATAAAGGCAGTGAAGGTCTAGCTAACCTTAGATATTGCAAGAAAGAAACTTATTAAACTTTAACATCAGCACAAGCAACCATGCAGAAATTAAACAAATCCCAATGTACAACCTATTCGCCTCTTTTCCCTGAATAAAGAAAAAAAAGGCCAATCATCAAAACCATAATGTGTAAATGATGAAATGTCAATATAATTTCTCTCCAGATAAAAGGAAGGAAAGGTCTTAGGAAAGAATTTTTTTCCCTCTTACTCTACTTGTTAGATACAGGGTCTGGGCAAGAAGCTACATGAATTCTTGGATATTAGATGCTGACAGAGTTTCTGAACATCTTGCAGATGTTGCTAGTTCATATGTTCTCAAAGATACTCATGAAATGAAACTCCCTTTCATCCACTTTAAGTTCTATTCCCAAAAAGAATTATGAAAATAATTTTATTAGAAAACAGGTTATATCTCAGTGTAAATGGAAAATAAAAAATTGTGAAAAATTGAAAAAAAGCTCTTTAAACTTACAGATGGGTTACCTTACTGCAGGCCTATGGTTTTCTTTTGTATCATATAAATCTTTCTCAAAAATTACTCCTTTACAGAAAATGAAGTTGTTTTGTTTTGTTTTGTTTTCTCTCAGAAAGGTTTGAATTTATCTTCAAGCCTTTGACACATTTGCTCAGAGTTGAATCTACACCAAAGAAACACAATATAAGGATATGGAACAGCTGCACTAGGCTTTATTTGGTCTTGATTTTGTAATTGCAGCGGTCAAAAGTGCCACTGGAAACCAAAAAAATACTGAATTGGACTGCAAGTTGCAGGAATTATCCCAGCATGAAGCCTGACAGATGCTTGATCTCTTGGTCAGAAAGAGATCTATGGTCTTCAGTGTGACAAACACTGGTTTGGCACCATGTAAGTGCTATTCCCATACTCTCAACAGCAAGCTGTACTGGCAGAGAGCTACAATGTGCTTTATTGTGCATTTTTTACCACTGCTCCTTATGCTAAAACACTTTATATATTGCATGAAATGTTTATCCATTGTAAAAATTTGGGAAAAAATACCTTAAAACTAAAATAATTAGCCAAACCCCATATTTATCTCACAAATGAGATAAATTTTCCAGTTTGAACACAAAAGGGCAAAATAATATATTTCTCAGTGTAAAATTTTCTTGACTCAGAAAAACACAGAAAATTTATGTGTGCAGAAAAATAAGGGAAAAAGTGATTATTTTCATTAATTCCATGGTGCCATGAAAATCATTAATTAAATGGTACAACTTTTCGATTCTAAGTAGCTGTTAATTAGTGGTTTCCAGTTTCTGGCAAAGCTCAAAGCCATTTCTCTTTATCTAATCTGCTTGTATGATATACATGGAAAAGAGTAAAAATCAGAAGGCAGTATGAGAACGAACAAGATATGCCATACGGACGACTTTCCCAATCCGATTTAACAACTTCTGTCATAATGTTTATCAGGCCACGTTAGTGCCACTGAAGATAATATCCTTAGGGGTACTGAGTGTAGAATCCTCCTCCTTTTTCCAGTTTGCTCTTTGCATAGCCTTACTTTGACTTTGCTGAACACAAAAAACAGAGCTAATCATCTGTAAAATACTTAAAATTCACTGTTATGTAGTTAGCGCCAGCTCTCCCAGGACTCAAAACTGGTTTCACTGAAGTTGTGTGTTCTCTAATCTAGGATGACAGAGGACTTTTGGCATGATCCTGTATGACTCAACTCAGTGGGAGTTTCAGTGCTGATTTAAATGGAATTGGATTCATGAAAGCAAGTTAGAAGCTCACTTCAGTACACCTTTGCCTCTCTTTGGTTAGGAATCAATGCAATTAAAAACTGTTCCTCCTTTTTTGAAGGCAATTGTCCTGATTTAGGGTAGCTATGTACACAACAGTACTGACATAAAAAAGAAACTCTCATGATTCCATGTCACATTATATTGAGTGTTAAATAAACACATAAAAAGTAAACAAAACCAAACCCATGCACCCAGTGCCTGTCCTCAGAGTTTCATAGGATTTCCCCTCATGTTGCACATTCTAGAGTCGTGTTGTTGTAATGTCTCCAGCATGTTACTGATGTTAGAGACTGAGGGTATAGACACCAATGAGAGTTCTCAACCTACAAATGCCTATATTAAATTTTCCTTTTCCACTGGTGCTAAGAGCAATGCTTATCATGATTTGAACAATGAAAACCCACAGAAAAAGCTGTCAGGAAAATCAATTTAAATCCCCAAAGTCTGAACAGACTACAACACACAGAAAAGGAAAGAAAAAGATAGAAAAATAAAGAAGCCCTAGTCTGGCCTATTGTATCTGTTTGGTAATACTGTATCCAGGTACCATACTCTTCACACAATACCAAAAACCTACTGATTATTGGGGAGAGTGGAATTTTACAGGAATAACACAATCTAACCCTGTCACATGGGTGTGCTGTTGCAATTATATGTTTCCAAACCATACACTTTACTGAACAACTTCCATAAAGATTAAATGACTCTTTCTGTTCCCATGCAATTTTTCTTCTTCTTCCTTATGTTTTGTTATGTCATGCTATGTTCTGTTATGTCCTGTTATGTTGCTATGTTATATTATTTTCTACGCCTGTAGCCCTTAAGGGATGTATAATGAGAATAGCAGCACAAATGAGAAAGCAGAAAATACAAAGCACTAAGCGTAGATTTAGACAAAGTGACAGCTGCCATTAGAGATAAGGTAATTCTCCTAAAAGGCTCCAGCAGAGATTTAAATACTAGCCCACGCTGCCAAGCTGCCAAAGAAAGAAAAGGGCTTTTTTTCCAGGTATTTCTCTTTTTTTTTTTTTTTGTGGGGTATTTTTTTTTGGGTTTTTTTTTTGTTTTTTGTTTTTTTTTTGTTTGGTTTTTTTTTTTTTTGGTGTGATGACTGGTGAAATTCACAAAGAATTTATCCTCATCTTTCAATTACACCTTCCTATAAATAGCTGGGGGAGGGAGGAAACAAAAAAAAATCCTCTTTTACTTAAAAGAATATAGTTTTTTATTCCTATAGATCCTCCAAGCCCAACCTGCTCCTGCCTTTTCTTGTCACACTTCACAGAAAAAGAAAGCACAAGGAAGAAATGTGCCCAAACATGGTGAACTTGAAAATGCACATTCGGCCTTTTGCGAACATCAGTAACAAAATGACTTTGTCACTCAGCCTCCACCTAAACATAAAGAAATGTTAAAGTAAGCTAGGAATGCAGAGAATTTAGGAAAGACTTCATCAAAATTTCAGGGATCACTCAACAGGCTGAACCCGCCTTCTCCCCTGGGGACACCTATTGGGTAAGAATCACACTCTACTGGTACTGAATAATTATCACTGACAATTCTTGAACCTTTTATATTAATAAAGAGCGTTATTCTCTAAACTGTTGGTGTGTGTCCTGCACAGGTGCTAGCCATTGCTGGTAGCAGGTAACATACTTGAAAAAAGTGGGGAGACCACAGAGGAGTCACAAAGTGGGGAGAGCCACTGAGAGGTCTCCCTTTATTCTGTTGCTCTGTGTCCCTAAACAAGTCTGTCAAGCCACCCTCTGGTCCAGAGACTGTTCAGTGAAGTGAGACCCTTGTGTGCCATCAACCCATCAGCATCCCCATAAGAGGATGCTGGTGGTTTGATGGCAAGATCGGAAGAGCGTC
>JAYDZK010000001.1:31274830-31322357 GCA_034509185.1 Euphonia xanthogaster
TCTTTCTTTCTTTCTTTCTTTCTTTCTTTCTTTCTTTCTTTCTTTCTTTCTTTCTTTCTTTTTCTTTCTTTCTTTCTCTCTTTCTTTCCCTCTATCCCTCTTTTTCTTGTTCTTTTCTTTTCCTTAGTAACAAAAAAATAACACTCCAGGTCATATTCAGGTGAACAGTAGCATCAGATAATAACTATAACCCCTAATACTTTTGGACTATCCTGGACATAGCATGGACCATTCCTATTTTCCTGACCCTTTCCTTCCTCATAGGAATCCCAATGAGAACTGCTGGATACATCAAGAATATATTCACCCAGGCAGCAGCAGGAAGGTGATTATAAATCAAAGCATCTTCTGACAAGTCAGAACACACATTGGCAAAGAAATAAAGGAAGTTCTAATACTGCAAAAGGAAGCAGATGTGTACATTGCTGTGACACCAGAGAAATCAACTGCCTATCGATATTGCTAAATCACACAGCAGTCAAAGAGGCTCAGTGGCTGGATTAACCTTGACCCAGAGGAGTCTGGGTTAACATCAGCTGCAGCAGGGTCTAAGCTTACAGATTCTCTTTGAAACATCACTGCTGCTCTTGGGGTGTTACAAGTGAGCATTGGTGTGAAGTATTTCTGAGGAAACAACAGCTGAAGGTTGTCTGATAGCTGTCAGAGGGCTCAGGACCCCTCCTGACTTGCAGACCGGCAGCAAGGCTATGATCAGATGTTCCTTTTTCCCAGAATGCCCCTCTGGCTCAGCAGGCTACGATCCCTTCTCACAGCTGGTGTCTACAAAATTGAGCATAGAACTGGGATTTCTCTGCCAGCTCTTTCCCTCACCTCTATACAAGTCAGAGTCACAGTAAGCACAAAGTCACAGCTCTGAATAAGTATCTCGTGGTGTTTCAGTGGATATTTTTCTACCCAAGGGCCAGTTGTGTCAGCAGGGGCAGAATAATGGCATAGTGCCTTTTCTGGAAGCATCAGTATTGCCCCTAGCAAGCTTGAGACATGTAGAAAGGTTCTTGTAGGATGCTGCAGATCCATGTATTGGTAGTTCAATACCTGAGTACTGATTCTTCATACCTGGTGTGCAGATCTACACGGTTAAGAGGTGACAGAGGTGTTCTGTACAGTTGGGGAAGAGATGCAGAAGTTTTAGGGTGCCTAAAAGTGATCAAATGAACTACACAGAGGGAATGCCTCTTCCCTTCCACTTTGTACACAGAGCCAAAGGTGACCACATTGCAGAGGTCTAAAATATTACTTCATATATCCCATATCAGCACTTTTTGAAAGCAGGGCTCCAGATTTTTTTCCTAAATTAAATGAAAATATAAACCTGGCACTACTACTTACGTTACTTTATTTTCTTTCAAGTGGGCTTCATTTTCAGAAATGCAAATTCAAATGAATTTGTGTCATTAGTTCTTTGGAGTAAATATATTTGTGGAAAGTAATTATTCATTGTTAATACAACACATATATGATCATTCTTTCATTTAGATTTAAAATTAGATTTAAAATTATTTGCTAACAGAGTGATTGCACAATATTTCTGGCTAATGGCCTTAAACAACACAGGTTTCTGCTTCAAGGGACAAAATCACAGGCAGTTAACGTCAAGACAGCAGAAAAGATGGATATCTTCCTCCAAAATAGGGCCAAAGGAAAATGTATAAGCACTAGTTAATGTCCTACTGATTAAGATTAGGACTTGTTTTGAATTTGTGCTGAAACCATGTGTATTGGTTTAGTGCAGCAAAGTTTTGGTAGGAGGGGGACTAAAAAGAGCGGCTGGTGTAAGAAGCTGCCAGAAACTTCCCCTGTGTTTAATGGAGCCAGTGCCAGGTGTCCCAAGAGAGATCCTCTGCTGTCCAAGGCTGGGTGCCACAGTGACTGCAGTAGTGCCCCAGGGATAAAATGTTAAAGTCAAACATTGGAAGCATTCAATAGAAAGAACCAGGGACAGGTCACTCAGGACAAATAGTCTGATCAAACGTGCATGGGTGGAGTTAGGAAAATAGGGTGAGGGATTTTCAGGGCAGCAAGTAGGGCTTTGTCAGGAACAAAGGGAAAGGGAATTAAATATGTGCCCACTGCTGACTGTGGCATGGGGCCTGGTGGCCTCCCATTGCTGGGGGCCAGTGTCATTACAAGGGCACTCCAGACTGTCTTTGTAGAGGTAGCAATCAAAACTTCCTGAGGATGGAAAACAGTGGATATATCCGGGAAGCAGTTTCAAAATAGAAGTAATTTCTGATGTTGAATCCTAATCCATTCCATGATACCAGGAACTATGAATTTGCAAAATGCTGAGTAGGCATTTCAAAAATTTTGAGTATATTTTTTGACATGGCACAGTATATTTTGTTGAGATATTCTTAAACACTTCTGAAGCTTTGCTTAGAAAGAGAACAAATGACCCAGAGAAGTTCCCACACTGATTGTCATCAAGCTGCTTTCCCAACATAGGTCAAAGACAGAAAAAAAGGAGAACCTATCACGTGACATACACTAAACAAACTATAAACTTCTTTGTGCCTGGAAGTTAAAAAAATAATTGTAGTCACCAGGTATTTTCACACCTCAGAAGAGACTGCAAGAGACTGGAACAGCTTACTTTTGTTGAGAAAACTAGTCACTTTTTAAGATTGGTCCCATAAATAAAGTAAATAAATTGGTGGATTCTTACAGCTTTTGACTGGAATAAGAAAATCATAAATATTTGCCCTAAGAAATTGTATTTTTGTATTTATATTAGGACATTTGTTGTCCCACCCTTACTTTTCCCCTAGAAACCAAATTTTTTCTGTTAATTTTCAGTTAATCACAAAATATATTTGTGCCAGAAGTAGTGCTACAGGCTGGTTCCTTCTTATATATGTTCAAACTCACTTGAAAAAATGCCATTTCTAGTGAATTTTTCTTCTTTTTTTTGAGTTTGTCCTTCACATTATGGGGCATGACACTAAAGCAGCATGTTTCTCTTAAATTTAAATTACAATTCATAAAATTTGTTCAACATATTTTAGCAACTAACAACCTAATCTGGACCTGATCATTGCAATCTAATGGAATGAATTAGTATTTAGCATGTCTGCTTTTTTTCTAACAGAAGTAGGCATTGCAAAATAAAGACTGATAATTTACCTGGTACAAGGCTCATTTATAATGTAAGTGGCAATAATATATTTTTCTTCTCACCTTCTGCCTTTGATATGAAAGGAAACAGAGGTGAATGAATGAGGCAAAGAAGATGCAGTGTGTATCAGCTTACATTCTGTTGTGTGTACTTAGTGAATTGCTCAGGGAAGAACCCTGCTTATTTATATAAGAATACTACAGAATAAGAAACCATCATGACCAAAGATCAAAGACAGTGTCTTCTAATGGCCAAACAAGAAATAATACCAGCGTACTTTTTTCTGCATAAAGTCATGTCTGAGGCTTCTCTTATGAAACACCTGCCAGAGCCCATTTTCTGGCATGCAGGTCACTTGGCATTGTTTTTTGAATACAAGGTTATTCTGTTATCACTAACTGTATCATCTTCTCTACTGAAAATTTGTTATTTTCACGCATTGAACCTCATTGCCACCAAGGCTTGGTGTACAGTCTTACATAACAAAAGGTTATTTCAGTTACTGGCAGTCAAGGCTGCTCCTCTGATTGAAGAGCCCTTAATTCCTATTTACTTAGAGAGCCAGATATTTTCAGCTGGACATTTAGAAATGTAAGCCATTCTTAACTCAATAATCGTGTTAGGATCATGAAATAGTGTTTTGAAAGTGCATTGAAAGAGTGATAAATTCTCTGTTCAGCTGATTGGGTTGCATAAAACAGGTCACTAAAAGCAATAAAGTTATGGGATGAAAACATGTTGCAACACTAAACAAGTCCTGTCTTCCACTAAGTTGGCAATTTTAGCTCATGTCATAAATTCTCAAGAGTAGCAAAATCAATTTCAAGATGTTGATTCTGCATATCTGCCATTGTAATCATCTATTGATTGATCTTTTCCTTCCCTTGCGGCTTTCCTGGATTTTCATTTCCAAGATCAAGTATTTTTTTGAGACTATTTAACTCACAGTTCTATTTATCTTATTTGGAAAACATTTTCTTTCCCAATTTCTGTGAGATGATGTTTGTTTCAGAATGTATGGTCTCCGTAGGAATGTTTCTTGCTGGTTATTTGATAGATTGCTCTGTGATGACACTGACGAGAGCAGTGGGGATGGCCATGACTGGCAGCTTAGGCGCCAGAGTAAAATACCACGGAGTATAATACAGGTTATTGGACAAAGCAATTTAGAAATTTGGCAATTATGAGTAATAAAGAACACTTGGACAGACCAGATAGAGTCCAAACAACAAGCTTTCCAGTAGACCTCACCATTCACACTAACAGATTATACCAGAGCCTGAGTCTTTTGGGTGTTGGCTGGCATCGAGTTAATTTTCTTTATCTGGTGCCGGGCTGTGCTTTGAAATTGTGTTGAAAACAGTATTGATAACACAGGCATGTTCATGTGAGCAGTGTCAAGGCCCTTGCTGCTCCTTACCCCATCCTTCCAGCAAGGGGGCTGGGGATTCAAAAGTAGTTGGGAAAGGACACATCTGGGACAGCTGACCCTGCCTGACCCAAGGAATAGTTCAGACCATATGGCATCATGCAAAGCATATCAAGTCAGGGTAAGAAGCAGGAAGGAGAGGTAGATGTTCAGAGTGATGGTGTTTGTCTTTCCAGATCACCATTACATGTGATGGAAACCTGCTTTAGTGGGGAAGGCTAAATACCTGAATTCTGGTGGGAATTGGAGAATGAATCCCTTGTTTAGATTTGCTTGTGCATGTCTCTATCTCAACCCATGAGTTTTCTTGCTTTTACTTTGCTGATTCTCTCCTCTCTTCCCATTGCAGGGAGTGAGCAAGAAACTCTGTGAGACTGGATTGCCATCTCGGCTTAAGTTACAACAATCTCCATTAAAAATTCTTGCAAGTTTAAATTTAACCTGAATTTTTGTATTTCAAACATTTCTTCTTATTTCAGTACTGTTTCCTACTAAATTCCTTTGTCACTTAGATCAGCAGTGGTTATGTCTATATTAATAGCAGTTGGGGATGAAAGTTTTGAAATGTGTCTGAGGAAAAAAAAAAGAGGATTTTATAAAACTGAAAACCATTATAAAATGTTATGAAGAAAACTATGAACCAGAATAGGTATCTTTAATTTAATCACAGGCATTAAAAGATAATCAGATAGAAAGTCCAGCCTGATTTTTAGCTGGGCAGCTGCAGGTCTTTCTATGGAAAAGGCTAGATCATAACAATTTAATTCATAACAATAGACCTGGCTATTGCTAAGATTAAGATTTCAAATTGCCTTTTCTCTTCTGATGTCAATGGAAACCTTGGGGGAATAAAAAGATAATAAGAAAAGGTAAAATATGGCATTTTGCTGTTTTTCAATTGTAGAACTGATCTCAGTACTAGGAAAGACCTTTATGGGTCTTCAGCCTGGTTGCTTGAAGAACACAGATGATAGAATTTCGTGCCTTAAACAGAGAATAGCGATTCTACAGCTTTTTCTGTTGTTATCTGCTTTTGTCCATCACTCTTTTCATGTCTTCTCTACTTTTCTCTTTCCTCCCTTCTGCTACCCCCATGACTTCTCATTCCATGTACTTATTTCAGTACTTCAGACAGACACTACACTAAACAAAAATGATCAGCATTTCAGTAATAAATGATAACATCTGAGTGCAAGTGCCAAACAGAGTTAGCGCATAAAGGAGAATACAGGGTCAAGGAGAAACAAAGATAGTGGGGCCATTGCTCCTGGCTGCTGGTAGACCTAGGATGACAGCACTGAAGTGACAACATTAATTTTCCTTAAATTCATCAGGATTGGAATGTTTTCCATTTATTGATTTTAAAAAGTTATTTACTTTATTTTAATGTGATGAAAGCCCTCTATGTTGCTTGGGCCACTGGAAAAGCCCATGTACGTTTAATGCCTGACCTTTCTGTTTTGCAGTGTTGAATTAGAGCAAGTGGATCTCATGTCCAGCTCGCTTAAATCTCTGTAACAGTATTAAGTTATGTACATCAAAATTTGCCAAGAATCAGATGTATTTTTTCCTTTAAGACATCCTAGCTTCATCCAGTGATGTCAATATCCCCAAACACTAACACATTCCTCAGCAACTAACTTTCTGTTGGAGACACAGTAAATTTTTGACAAATATTTATGTAAAACAAACTGGACTGTTTTTTCTTCCTCCTGTTCATTTTTTGGCAACTATATGTCCTATTACATTTAAAGCTATTTTACTAATGACAAGGGAGTGTTGATCACATCCTCTTGTTTGTCCAGAGTGCCAGAAATGTACTTGTGTGTCTGGGTCTATAAGAGAAGTGTAATATTTTTCTAAGAAAGGAGATATGTTGGTATATATGTAGGTAAATAAAGCAATAGAAAATTTGAATAAAAAATTTTTAAAAAATACCTCAAACCCCAAAATGAAAAAAAAAAAATTAAAAAGAACACACTTTCCCCTACAAAATCCCAAACCAACAGAGCTATATTTTACCTCATCTTCACCTTCCCAAACTACTGACAAAAATCACTTGGCTATATCAGTTCTGCCTTTCTTAGCCAGCAAAAAGGGTTAAAGGAAGATAGGGGTGATCAGATGCTTAAAAAACTTCAAATTCAAATCAAAGCTTAGAAGATGGCTTTGTTTTGCAAGCTCTGTTTGGTGTTAACACCCAAGATGTCTTGTTCTCCTTTCAAAGACTCTCATGGAAAAAAAAAAAAAAAAAAAGAGTAAATGGCAACACACAAACCCAGAAAACTCATTCAGACTACAAGTGCAGTGAGAAGTCTGCAATCTTCTGATACCAAAGCAAAGAACATAATTGTGAGAAATGACTGTAATGAGAGTGTGAACACAGAGCACTATGTACAAAAGATACAGGCACAAATGGCTAAATAACAGGATTCGTGCAAACAACCTGGAAATGGCTCCCTGTGTATCTGACATGATCCCGTGAGAGAAGAATAAAAGCCACTAAGACAGGAAAGAAACAGCAAAGACAAATAAGAACAAAATGAGATTTTTTTCCCTTTTAATTGGATAAGTGTGTCAGGAAATACAGACACATTCTCTAGGGGTAGGAAAAAAAAAAAAGAAAAAGAAAGATTCAAAAAAAAGGAAACACTATGGCAGAAGAAATACAATTGTTACAAATCCTTATGATCATTAAAACAGCCACCATCACTTGCAATATTTGCCTGTCCTGTCCTTAACACTAGAATACTATTTAAACCTAAGTAATTTTATTGCTGGCTTTCAGAACAGAGGGCACTGTGGAAATATTTTTAATGGTATACATAGCTGTGCAGAACCTAGAAATACTGACATGGGAATAAAAATAAAATAAGAAACCCCCAATTTTTCTATAAGAGATGGGTTTCCTGTTGATATCTTCATTCTCATTCTGTTTAATGCTGTCTGGAGCTTCCAAATGTTAAGGAATCTATTTGTAAGTTTTTTGCTTTTTGCTTTTTGTGTTGCTTTTTGTGATTCTATCTGAATAACTCATTCAAAAGTCAATTTGTCTATATGTCTTCTCTCTTCACTTTCACAGTGTGCCAAAGGACACACTTTTAGGTATTTTCAATGTTTTCTTGATAACATCCTGAACAGGGAATTAACTGGAAATGGAAAGAATAGAAAACTGGATGAAAACGTTGATATTTGGTGAAAAAGATACTTGAAATGTGCAAAATCACTAGAGTGGCAGTGAACCCAAGCACTTTTTACTAGTGATGTCAGCAGAAAACCACAAAGTTTCTGTATGAGCAGCAGAGACACAAATCATCAGCAGCTTGCTCTAGTTAGACAACATTAGGCCTACAAATGTGGCAAGGATTTGCTGGAGGACTTAGGATATTGCCTGACCCTGAAAAAGTCCCTATAGTTTGAACACCAGGTATCTTCCAGGTGCTTATCTGTGCTGGCAAATTTACTCTGAAACACCTATGGATTTAGAGGTCTGGGTCAACATAACCTCAGTGCCTGATGTAAATATGTTCATTACTGCCAAAACCAAGCAAACCAAATTATTTTTAAGTTTCTGACTCATTTCAGCCTGTTTGGAAAATGACAGTGAAAAATCAAACAGTTTAACTGTTCAATTGTTAGAAGCTTCCCTGACATGATTACCTTCCTCCTAAAGAGTTTCTAGACAGTTCAGGAACTAGAGTAGGCCAGGGACCATTCCCAGTAGGTAGTCTGCAAGCAGTTTTGGAATGCAAAGACACAATTAATATGCTAGTACAGATGTAATTTATTTGATCCTGGTCAAATCCCTTGTTCCTTCAATTTTCCTTCCTGCAAAATGGAATAACAGGATTCTTTCAACCCTCCAAAATATAGAGATGCATCCCTAAGCAGCTGGCTGATACATAGCTGTGAGGGTTGAAATGGGAAAATAAGGGTGATTTGTATCCGTTAAGCATATGGGTTTTCAAATTAACTGCTTTAAAATGCACATTTGAATGCAGGGAAGAGCTAAGCACTTCTGAAGTTTGCATCCTATTTCATGTTTGCCAGTCTTCTAACATCAACAAACACACAGTGACACCAACATTTCTCTCTGTATCAGCCACTTCCTCTAACAGGGCTGTGAACCAAGACCTGGGGAAGTCTGTGGACATTTTGGAAGGCACAGAGGCATTCGCAGCTTAGCTACAGATGATGGAGACCTATTCACACTTGGCATGCTGCTGGTTTCTTTGAGATCTGGGTATCATATTTTCCTAATGAGAATAAAAAAGGATGGGTTGTTTATGAAATAAGCTTGTCCCACATGACCGGTTCTCAACCAGCAGGGCTAAAGGTAAACAGCCTGGGCTGAATCTAGACAAAAGAATCCCCCCAAAATGTGTTTCCTTAAGGTCTGTTTCACAGCTACCCAACCCTTTCCTGGTCTATGCTACAAGGAAATCCAGAAAATAGAGCCAACTGAGACATACTTCTCGGCATCCCAAACACGTGCAATGCAAGATGTCACAAAGGTATAAGCTTGGATACTGCTGGATATCTCTTGATTGTAATTGTCAGTAATTGTCAATAATTGAAATATCTATTTTAATAAATATGCAAGTTCCCTTGCACACTCCAGCTTAGCTATTGCCCATCTGGATTTAAGCTTTTGGAAGAGTGGCTGATGGTCACTTTGATGCTCAGTCCTGATTCCATGACTCTTCTGACCATTTCTGATATTACCTTAATGGCTAGTGGCTAATAAAAGCACACTATCACCTCTTAACCCACTGAGAAAGAGGCAGTGTGCGATAGTGCTGGCAGCATTTTTCAAATTTATATTGTACATGTTACACATGCATCTGGGTTATTACAAGCTCCCTGTTCCCATCAACAACAGTAATTGCAGGCTATTTCTATAAAGTCCATTGAATTGGTACATTTCAATAATGCCCCAGAAAGAAGGCTACTCCAACTACTGTATATATTTCTGTTGTTTATGAAGCAACTTTATGATTTTAATTTTGGAACTGTTATTAGAGACAGATTGCATTTAATAACAATTTTAGTATTGCCTGATGCTCTAACCAGCAAACAATAAAGCAAGCTAAAATTAAAACAGGAATCCACTGCTAGGAGGCAAACACATACAGAAGGTAGTGGATTGTTGTTCTAACCTTCATAAAATATCAGCAGACACAGTATTTCTGTCACTGTGGTGCTTATTCCCAGGGTTGCAAAAACGAGCTGCATGAACTGGGAGACATTTTTCCAATTTAAAACAAAATCCTTTCTGTGGCTGTGTCCTATGCTTAGGTTTATCATAAAGACTAGCTGCATGAATTTTGCACATTCAAGTCCATTCATGCCCAAATTGTCTGCTATTTTTACGTGTGGTTTTTGCTCACTCTTCAGCAGAAATGCAGAATTTATAACACCAGAATCAATTTTTGAGTTGTTGGTGCCATACGCAGGGATTATTTGTCAATCACAAAAGTTCTGAATTAGCACTTCTGAATTGGTCATAACTCAGCATTAAATGATTTAGTGGAAGAAAGTTTTACAGCTAACATTCTACTGTAAACATTACTTAATCCCCCATCCTTATGCAAGCACTTATTTCCTAGTACATTAGAATGAAACTGCTGATAATATTTATCTTTACATGGCAAAAATTTTATATTCCTCAAGGGTCTTGGCTTGCCTAGAATACATCAGGATTCACGGACCTCTTGTATCAAAAATTTTAGATGAAGGATCTCATGGAAACAGACTTCCTCAAAATTACTGAAGTGCTTCTGTCAGGCCATGAGTTAGAATTAGGAGGTCCAGTTCATATGATCTTATGCTTGGTTTCACACTAGAGCCATACTGAGAAATGATACGGTTTTGGAAAACATTTTTTATAACCTCCCAGGTGTGGGCAGGAAGTTGGGAGTGGTGAAGCTGGGGAGTTAAAATAGCTGGTGAGTTAGCATGGGTAAGGACCAAATTCCAAAAGTCAACTAAATGTCTTGTTTGGAGCGTGAAAATATTTCACAGCATGGATAAAGGTGATTCTGTATGTATTGATTACAGTACAGAGGATGGTCTTTAGACTATTTAAATAGCTAAAATTAAACCCTTCAGAAACAGCCTTTAACATGATGTTGTCCCATTGAAGCCTCACTCGTGTACATGGAAGTTGTAAAAAGGTCAGTTTGTAATTACAAGGGAAAGAAGAAATAATTCTTGCTAAGTGCTGTATTATGCAGAGTCTAAAAGGTGAGTTAAGAAATATAGTTCCCTGTTCCTTAATCCCTACTGAACCCTAATCATCACTGCCGTGTGAGCAGCTCTGTTCATCATCTAATGCACTACAGAAAGCCTCAAGATTAACTTCCTGTTCAGGGCTACACAGACCTATAGAAAATTAGAACCTTCTAGATAGACAGTACTAGATCACCGTGGCTGGAGGTCGCTGCTATGGAGGGGAGAAAACCTGATCTTCCCACTATTTCCATCAGATCAGTCCTTCAAGCTTCAAAAGGATTTGGGGTGAAAGGGAAACTTGTAACTAAGCGATACAGCTAAAATTGATCAGAGGACCTCTCTGTAGTTGGAGAAAAGAATGGCAGAAAGGTGCATCTGAAGCTAATCAGATTCTTCTTTCCTCATTTGTGACCTTGATCCCTTATTTTATTTAGGAGAGAAATGGTGCTTCATAACTTCTGCCTTAATGAAGAGCTCCTAAACTGGAGCTGCAATGTTAGGAATGCTTCATGCAAGAAAGGACTTCTTTAAAGCATGACACTAATCTCCAGTGCTTTTGTACATGCATATATATTACTTTTAATTTCTCACTTTCTGTTTGCCTATAATAAAATTTCAATTAGAGAAAAAGGGAGAAAGCTTCTGTTTGCATTCATACTCAACTAATTAGTGACAATGAGAAGGGGATGCAAGATTGTTTAATAGGGGTTTTAGCAAAACATTGTTTTCTCTCAGTTTGCCTAAGAATGGCAATAATTCTTTAAGTAAATATGAATTATTATACGTGAATCATTTGTGTACAAATTTCTTTGTGAGTCAGAATTAAAATATGTAAATAATCTACATGTCACTCTTCAAAGGAGAGTAACTTGCATTTAGAGAAACTCTTTATTCAGTTGGAAATTGAGATGACACAATATAGCACAATAATAGGAACTTGCTGCAGTTCCTTAAAATTGAAAGGTAGGGAAAAAAAAATGCTTTTGAATTCTTGGGCTGCTTTGGTTTTTCCTGATAACAGTGCATTTTTCCTTTGTGTGGGGAAAGCCAGGGTGGCTCTGGTGTCCTGCTTGGCACCCCTCTGTTCAGGGACTTGTGCCACTCTCAGGGCAAAGGTAATTTCAAAAAGGAAGAGATAGATCCACTGAAATTAATGGAAGTCCTTTAAATTGACATCTGTGGGCGCTGGATCAAATCCTATTTTAGATGAATGGCTGAGCCATTGCCAAGAAAATCCTGGAATCAATGGGTTGTGGTACAGAGCCAGCTTTGGCAGTGTCTTGAAGAGGTGCATCTTCTGGATCAGCAGGTCAGACCTCCACGTGCCAAATTCAGCAGCTGGCAGAATGCATTTGGTTGAATGAACATAGAAATGTCCAGCAGAAAAGCACAGAGAAAATTAGATTTGTTGGAGATCCTTAAAAACAATGGTTTGTGGATTTCATTCATGTTTTCTAGTACAGCTGATGAGATGCTTACCAAAAAAAGTTGATATAGAAGGAAAGGAAGGACTGCAATATATAATTATTACTGACTCCAGCAAAACATCTCCAAATTGTGCAATAAAGATACATTACATGGAAACTGAAGGGAAATTTTCAGTCAAGCTGCTCCAGTAGTCCTGATTGTGCATTCCACTTCCCTGTCTGCCTGCATGGCGACGTTCATTTCCAAAAGGAACTGGTCTGGACGGAAATGATAAAATGTGTGTCTGTCTGATAATTGACCCAGGTTGTACTTCCAGAACCAACAAATTCTTCCAGCTCCAGCACTGTAAATATGACAGTAACATGGCTCTTACCCAACCATGGGCTGTCAATAAGTGGTGTAGGGAATATCCCTCCCTTTTCAACTACTTTCTGGGCTGGATATGATACTGTGCGTGAATCAGCTCAATCCACCATCAAGTGCTACAGTAAATACTCCAGAAAAAAAATGAAAAAATGTGTTCTGCAGTCAGTAAACCCCAGTGATAACTTGGACCATGACTGCAAATAGAATCCTTTAAATTACAGAAAAGTCTCACTACAGTGTTGCAAAAGAAGATGGATGCACACATATTCAGTGCTAAATTAAATCAGCACACTGAAAGAGAGTTCCCTAGTGATTGTAGTAGAGTACCAGTAAAATATTGGGTTGGGTGGTTTGTCTATTTTTGGAGAGTCACCAAAAATATGCTTCTTACTTTTAATTTTCCAGGAGGCTTATACAGAATTTGTTGCAGACATTATATAAATGAAATGAAAACATGAAAGGTGTACTTTAGGACATGAAATGGTAAAAATACTACAGTTTTTAGATGGAGAGCTCAGTGATGTTGATTTGATAAAGGAGACATACAACACTTGAGAGTTTCAAAGAACCCTGAGAAAAAGAGCCAATCATTTTCAGAAATCTGGATCCTTAAGCCTTAAAATTCTATCATTGTCTCTGCATAGCACTCAAAATGTGAAAAATGGATGCCCTGCAGGTCATGTACAACTCTGCAGCTCCAGGGTTGTATCTCTTACACTGCTGGAGAAAACAAAGTAAAAGAGTCAAATAGAAGTTATAAAAGAATTCAAAACACCCTGCGGAAAAAAACCCAAACATACAAATCACTAAGGTGCAGACTATAAAAAATGATAAATACAGTGTACCAGGAAGACAAGCAGGAAAAACACGACAGTCGACAACTTCTAGGAGAATCACTGGAGACAAACCTGAGATCACAATACAAGTCACGTTGCTCTCTTCCCAGTTACAGCTAGGAGATTTGAAGAGCTCTTTGGAGCAAATAGTTGATAAGACCTCTCCTCCTGTCCTCATATTCCTTTCCTGTGCGAGATTTATTGGTGCAGTACTGAAACAAGACTTTATAACCAGATCATTGCAGTCTGATCTCCCTGGCATCAAGAAGGGCTCCTCTCATTTAGGAAAACTTGCTCTCACTTAAAAGCAAGAACGTTCTGTCATAGTCATAGGAATGTTATTTTTGTCTTCTTATTTATTCAGGTCTCTCCTCCTATTAAAAGCACTTATTCCAAACACATTTTAACATTAAACAGAACCAAAAATCTTATACTCGGGTTCATCCCTATAACAGTGAACTAAAGGCTACAGTGACCTTTGTGAAAAGCCTGGAATAGGAAACCATGTAATGTAAGAAATATCCTGAAAACAAGACACTTCTTTTTTATCAGGGCACTGGAACTGCAATAAGGAAATTTCGATACAAAAATGTCTGCTGCTCAAATGTTTGAAGGGAAGTCAGAAGTAATTCTCTTAATATATTAACAAAGATTAACTGAAATCCAGCGCATGATACTGCCTTTAAAAAGGCAATCCCAGAGTGCTGTTTCCATTGAGGACCAAAGACCCACTTGCCATAAAGGAGATTTGGAGGCATAAATGCTAGGTGTCATCAACAGCTTGAAAGGGCATACGGACAGTGACTTTTAAAAAGCAGAAGTGATCAGAAGTCTTTTAGCTGTATTATTCACCTCAAGTGAAAATGATCCCTCCTTCCTGCCTTGCTCCTCATAGACTCCACATCTTCAGGTTAGAGTCTGAAGGGAGATAATTTAGCCCTGTGACTGTTGGGCAGAGAAGCGATGGGTGGAGATACGAGGGCACATAGAATAGGTGGTTCTAGGATACCTACAGTACACAAAACTGGTGAAGACTAGGCAGTTAAAAGTAAGCAATATCAGCCTTTTTTTCCCCCCCTATAGTGGAGCTAAAAATGGAGAGTATTTTCAGGAGCATGAGAACGGACGTGAAATATTTTCCTTATTGTACAGACTGCTTCTCTGGAGACCTCTCAGGGATTGCTGGGGTGTCTTGTCTGTGCACTTGTGCTGACACCTGGTGGCAAAAAACGAATTCAGGAGAAATTGAATAAAGATGGCAGACAATTTGTTTTCTCTGGGCTTGTAAGGTTAACCACTTCTCAGGTTAACTTAACATGTCTATGCTGAAAATGATGCTAATCAAATGCCTTCTGGCATCTCTTCCTGACTCTTGTGTTGACTTCCTTAAAAGGTCATTTGGCAAAAAAACCAAATATTTTTTGAACTGAATCCTAAGGATGGTAGTTATGTTGTTCATTTTCCATCTCAAGAAATTACAAATGATTGTGTTTCAGGTGCAATAAATTGCAATTTTAGTGATCCACAGACTCAATGTCACATTTTTCTCCTGCTGCTATGCTTAGAAACAAAGAACCATAGAGAAGCTTGGATTAGAAGAGATTTTAAAGATCCTCTAGTTCCAAGCCTCCTGCCATGGGAACGAATGCCACCCACTAGATCAGGTTGCTGAAACCCCCTGTCTGACCTGACCTCAAACATTTGCAGGGATGGGACATCCACAGCTTCTCTGGGCTTAGCAGGATTTACTAAGACATTTGTAGAACAATGTTGCTGGAATATTTTCATGGTTTTCGAAGGGATGGATCTCAAATCTTGGATACAGATTGCACATTACATTCTCTACCTTTTTTTCTTTCTTTTAATTAGATTTAAAGACAGCTCAGAATTTCAGGATTGATTTTTTTCTTCTCATGCAAAAAGAAGCAAAGTTGTACCTTGGAATATGCTAAGGGTAGTTTAAGTTGTATACTGAGTCTGGAGCTGGAACAAACCCAATCCTAAAATGCTTAAAAAATTTACAACGCTTTCAGAAATCTCACATGCCCACCAATGTTTCCCAAGAAGTTACTTCATCTTAAGACCTAATTCCTTGTGTAAAGGCATAAAGCTTGCTGCCCATGAGATCCTGCAGCTGGGAGTCATATAGCAAAACTGACCACCTTTCCTCCTTTCAAATATAAAAGATATGTCCCATTCAGTAACTTCTCTCACCATTACAGAAGCCTCTAACTCTTATTAACTAATTAATATCAACTTGCCCCCATAGTGGCTATGTAATTTAATATGTAGTGTGCTAAGTATAAAAAATGAGGTTTATCTCTCCTATTTGGGAAAAAAAAATCTATCATACCTAACAATTTATTGAACTTTAATCAACCCCATCAAAATTCAAGGAAAGGCATAAATTTGAACCACACCGTAGCAAGGTTTGTTTCTGACGTGAGATATATTCTAGAATGTATGTGTGCAAGTTCCATGCAGAAAGGATTATTTTCTGAATGAAGATTTTGAAATGGTTGTTTACTTGGTGTCTGATCAAGGCAAGGAATTATTGCTGGACATGTAAATAAAATTTAGAAAACTGTGTTCTGTTCCAGGCAACAGCAGAATCCATTTCAATTCCTTATTTTTTTTTGCTATGCAGATCATCCAAGTCTATAAAAATTGGATCTGTCAGGTATTCTAATGAATCGAAACTGTATTTGCTTAAATCTACTAGTTTAGTACCTTTCCCAAGAAATCTATGCACATAAAATGTTAAAGGAAACAAACAAGCATACCTCTCATTGTAAACGAATGAACAATCTCAAAATGTCTTTTGACCAAGAAATGACAAAACAGATTATATTTTCCAACTAAAACCCTTATCACAAAGACTCAGTGCAGCTATCTTCTTGTTTACTCTCTGTTTCCCCAGGGAAAATGAAGGATGATAAGCAGTGATGTGACCCAAATGACAGGAAACCTCAGCTAACAGATTTACCTTGTTTTGCTTCTCCCCACTCCAACCATTTTCAGGCTACAAGAACATCAACAATATAGAATTTTTTTTTTGTCCCAGATTAAATGCTGACATTAAGAGTAATAACTTTTTATTTCATGCAATTTTTGCTTTTTAACTATTTCTTAACAAACAGAAAGCAGAGAAAGTTACAATTACAAAACATGGGATGACTAAGAATCTGTTCATGTTTGGAGTTGTACATGTAGGCAGATAGATGCAATTTCTTTCATGAAAACAATACAAGCGGAAAATCTGAATTCCACATATTGCAAGCCTCAATCACACATGAGCCTTTCCTACAGCCCTGTTGATAATCTTCATCAGCAACAGTTTTAGCTGTTCATAACTCTGCAGAGCCAGTGATCTGAGTCACTGCTCCATCTGTACCATCCTAGTGGAAATGTCAGTGGCAGCTGCTGCTAGTTAAACAGGATTTAAGATAAAGGAGACAGAACAAGTTATCAAAATACTCAACTGGGATTTCAGCTGGCTCCTGCTCTCCTTCGAGTATTACATTTTGGAGTTATCCCAGAATACAGTTGTACTTATGTCACCTGTAGGAAATGTAAATCTCCTGCCAATCCCTGTGGGATAAAAGGCTGACCCTTGGGAGATGTTTGCATGCTTGCTGGTCTGTTCACAGTATTAGTGCTTCAGTCATTGCAAATCAAACATGAAACACGACTGGTGGGAATGATATGACCTATTCCAATACTTGAAAAGGGACTCCTAGAGAGAAAAGGTGGTTCTTTTTAGGACAGAAACACTGCAGAGTGGTGGCACTGCCTTGTGAGAAAACCTGGGGGAGAACATAGCCTCCAGGTCTATAGCCCTGAATAACTGGGGAGATCCCCACAGACCAGTAGCAGCCACTAAAGAGCCTCTTCAAAATTACTCTAATACTGAGAATTAGAGAGAGTTTTTTTCTTGCTGAGAGAGAGAAGGATATTGATTTATACTGTTTTTTCAGGTTTAAGTCAAGCTCATCTAGCTAAATATTTGACCTGAAATCTTTAAATATCTTCACTTAAACAAACATTGAATGAAAGGAAGAATAAGAAATTCTGAAAGGGTTATTTTTTGTATTTCCCAGAATGAAATATTTTTACTTTGTAGGATATTTGATTCACAGTATGATATAGGCACCCTTCATTGGAAAAGAGCTGATGGTCATTTTGCCTTTTCCTTTGAGTCCCATAGGAAGGAGCACCCTCCTTACCACCATCTCTATAGTGTTTTTCTCTGGGGTGGAATCCAGAACCACTACTCTTGCAGGGTACAAACCCCACTCATTTCTTTCTGTTCCACTAAATATTAAACTAGCCTAGCTCTGTATTCCCAGACTGTTCTAAAACTCTGTTTGTTCAGTGATGCATAAGTGAAGAAGAGTGCCTATGAGGAAAAGTTTAAGGCATTTCCCACAGCTGCCAGAAAGAACAAGATTAAATATTATTAAAAAATATCACTCTTGTAGATTTTAGTGTCAGCCGCATTCTGAACATACATACTCAGTGTCGCATTAAAGTTACATACTGAGGGCATAGTTACATACTGCATCTCAGTTATTTTAATTTGCTTTCCCATTGCTGAGAGCAATGTTGGATCACCAGGACCTTTCATTTCTCACATATGCCTAAAGAGATTGAAATTTCTTTCATGTCCAGAACGTTTTTGTAGATCAACACAGATGGAATAGTTGTGTTGTTTTGTCTCTTTGAGCAAGGTATGGATACCTGGATGAGATATTCCCTAAACAGTCGGTGTCAATTAGCACAAGACTGGGAGTCAAGAACTTGAAGAGGTTATTCAAAATCTTAGCAATGTTTTTGCATCTGGAAAATTGTCTTCCTAGTCACACAGATGCTTCTTTCAAAAGTCTTAAGCATTTTTTTCTAAAAAGTACTTTGGATTCTGTTTCAGTTTTAATGGTTTCTCTTTCCCCTTTCCAGATCCTAAAGGCTCTGCACCTTTCCTTTGGGCTCAACCCCTGGCTCTTTAAATCTGTAGTACTTTAGAACTATGGACATAATTCTTTTAGGAAAAAGGATTTTCAGAAAGTGGTAATAATGAGACACTTGTAGAAATTAATTATTTTTTCAACTATAGATGAGTTCCTTGTGTTTCAGAGTGATAAGATGTACTTTCTTTGATATTCCCTTGGTATGACTATGTTTTTTATCTACTGAAAGTGCTGCAAGCCAGAGCTCTTTAGAAAGGGAGCTGAATATGTCAGGTTATTTATACTATGATGGAGGGAACAAGGATCTTTTCTCTACTAAATGTAAGTACATTATTCCCTCCACTAATAAAAATTACACAAACACATCAAGGAGGCTTTAAACATTAATATAACATTATATAAAGAGGTCATATTACTTTTACCTTTAAAGAATCCCTAAAGACTTTCATAATCCCTATATCATTATTTCAATAGCCTTTATTGATAGACCAGGAAAGAAATTCAGGCAATATTTAATTACTCCTGCTAGGATTTGAGAACATTGTCAGACCTTTGAGCACCCTGCTCTAGGGGGAGATTTCCCTGATCATGGGGCATTGGAAATAAATGATCGCTGAGGTCCCTTCCAGCTCAAACCACTCTGTGATTATATGATTCTAGGATTCGGGCATGAGGCATGACATTATCAACATGAAGAAGACTGTAGGAAACAGAAATGTCTGTAAGCTTTACAGGATTCTGAGTTCAAGGGAAACTCAGACATCATTCTTAAGAGCTTAGGGACTTACTCTTCTGAAATGTAAGATATGCAAAACTTCCTCACAAAAAATCTTATTTGTGGATCCAGCCACAACTGCTCAAAACTGGATTTTCAGCTTGAAGACGGACCAGAGACAGAGGTTGTGGATGTGAAGACAAAGAAATTCTTATCCGATTTAACTGATCTTACCGGGTAAAGGCAGTGCTTGATACAGCCTTACAGAAGTTCAGGGACTGGATATTTTTAAAGCCAGTACAAATAACTGCATTGCCTTGACTATGGTCTGGAGATTTCTGCTTCAGCAACTAAAGACCACTCAGCTGTTAATTTAAAGCTAATTCAAACAGCCAGAGCCCTGGCTGTTTACTTAAAGGGGGCTGAAACACTTGGAGTAAGACTGAGATTTTTCTCACAGCTTCGCACCACTCGTGTCATGCACTGCACGTGACAGCGGTGTTACACAAGCTTAGATGCACTTCAGAAAAGATCAGGAGCCATTTTTCTGTTTGTTTTTGTCATAGAAATGTCACTTTCCTACTGAAGCCTTATGTTTAAACATGTAAAAAGAAAAATAAAATAAAATTAAAAAAAATATAATAAAATTTAAAAAAGATAAAATAAAATAAAATAACATAAAATAAAATAAAATAACAGCTAGAAGAATATCCACTAGTTTTTTAATTCCAATAGGCTTTGTTTACAATTGTGGATGGCTTTTCAAATAACATTTATAGTATTATTGGCTATTTACAGTTTTTCTGAGCAAACTAAAATTTTGTTTAATTGGATGCATCTTGCAAATTAGCAATTACAGTTGACATCTGCAGATTTGGGGCTATTTTTATGGTGACTTACTTATAAAATAGTCCTGTGGTTTATGTGACATTTTGCTATGGTCTTAAATGTTTACTGGGGCTTTTTTGCCTTTTCAGGCACAAAAAGGCTAGTCAAAATTTTCCCAAATATATAATCAATTTAATAAAAGAATTTTGTTTTAGAACAGTACAGTCTGAAGATTATCTCTAATCCAACCCAGTGAACAAAGGGCCAGCTAGAGCAGGTTGCTCAGGACTGGGTGCAGTAGGGTTTTGAATATCTCTTGAAGTGAAAGATTCATAACTTCTCAATTTTTTCAGTGTTTGGCCATTCTTATAATGAAAGACTTTTTCCTATATTTGGTAAGAGTTTCCTGTGTTTCATTTTGTACCCATTGATTCTTGTCCTGCCACTGGACACCACTGAGAAGATCCTGGTTTTGTCTTTGTCACTCCCTCCATTAGGTGTTTATATACATTGATAAGATCCTCTCAAGCCGTTTTTTCTCCAGGCTGAGCAGTCCCATCCTTCTCAACCTCTCCACGTATGTCAGGTAATACAGTGAGTCTTTTAACACTCTTCAGGTCCTTGGCTGGCCTTTCTCCAGATGTGTCTCGTCAGGGCTGAGTAGAGAGGAAGGATCACCCCCTTTGAATTGCCATCTGCACTCCAACACAACACTACTTAACACAGCCCATCACTTAACTTGGCTGTTCATCATCTCCCTCCCCTGTTCTTAATTTAATCCATGCTCACCAGCATGGCAAGTGTGTTGGCAAAGGTGCTCTTGCCCTGTTCAATAATGTGGCTCCCTCCTTTGTTTTCCTCCCCTCTAAGTGAAGTGCTGGATGTAAAATTCAGAGAATATTTTCTTAAAAGACAAAGCTGAGAGAACCTAAAGCATAAACTAATCTGAGGCACAAGATGATGGCGCGGTAATAGTTATGCATAACTAACAGAAGAGCAGTAGGAGGGATTTTTAATGAATGTGTAAATTCAGGGAGTAATACCCTGCCTGAAGAATGGCAAACATAATGGGCTACATGAAAAGGGAAAATAAAGGTGATCTCTGCAATTACAGGACTCTAAATTTGACTTAAATGCTTTGCAATGTATTATAAGCATTTTTGAAAAAAACGAATAACTGAGGACACAGAGACAAAGGCACGTTAATAAATGATCCATGTGGTTTTATCAAAGGTGCTACTCTAATCTAATACCTGTATGTTTTTTAAAGACCAATATTTTAGATTATGTGAAGCAGTGGATTTAGTACACGCAGATTAAAAAACCAAAAAACTGAAAACCAATCCAAATCAAAAAATCACTATAAAACCATCCAAAAGACTAGATGCAGTTTTCCATTGGAAATTACTGCTCAAGGAAGGGATGGTGAACATTGATATAAAAATAGTAGGCTCATAAAGGGCTGACTAATGAAGAGACTGCAATGGGTATTTTAAAAGAGATTAATTGGACTGGAGAAGCGGTCCTATTTGTATTCTCCTGTCATCAGTCTGAGACTGGTTCCACTTAATTTGCCAGTGACCTAGAGATAAGAAGTAGATAAGTGGTCATCCAAACTTTTGGCTGGAAAAACTGGAAGATGTTGCCAATATTAGGGAGGACTGAATCATCATTTAAAAAAAAAAATTGTTGAATCCAGCTGAAAAGTCTAGATGTGTGTTGACATTCAAGAATGCAGGGACGAAAGCAATGAACTTTGGTATAAACAGGGAAGACACTACTTGAAGGCAGAAATAAACTACCTACAGGTGGATTCCCTGCCCTGTCCTTTTCCTGTACCCATCCCTGTGGCCTGATGCCCGTGGCTGCCCTGCTCCTGACTGTGTTGGGACAGTATGGTGAGACAGGTGCTGACTGTGAGCCTCCATTCTTCCCAAATCCCAGCCCCCAGGGAAGCCACTGGTCTTCATGGTACCCTTTCACTTACTTGTAGCATTGTGTGTAATTCCAGATAATTATGATCATTACACTAACTTTTTCAGTAAATTGTATATTTACATCTTTTTGCAGCTTTTGTTACTTCCTAAACATGCAAAATTACACAAAACATTGTATCCTTGTTTCCTTGGAGATGATTTTAAAAATTGTGAAGACAAATTAAAGAGTGGTTTTTTGGTATAGATTCTGGTTTCAATTGTCTCCCCATTCCGTCCTTTTCTGTAATGAGAAAGTCTAATTCTGCATTTGGAAAGTAATCTTGAGCTGATCAATACCTAGACTCCACCTCCCATGGTTCCAACAAAAAGAAGAGAGAAATATCACAAAACTCAAGAACCATAAAAATTGGTCACAAAGCTTTTTTGCTTTAATCTGCCACCCAGTCCTCAGTTGGGTCAGCCCCATCTGGTAAAGCACTGAAACATGTCTACCTTCCAGGGAATAGCACCTGCTTTATGGATGATAATTTCAGGATCTTACTTGAAATGTATGAATTTGGATATGCAATCAGGCCCAGTCTCTGAAGAAGTATGAGATTAAATTTTAAATTGTTATAGAGGTAGACCATGTGAGACAAGCTGCCAATTCACACATCTGAAGCCATCAGAGGGAAATTTTGCAGAATTTCCCATTTTTCATTTTTAGGCAAAAGATCAGGTATGGAAGATCCAAATCACCTTGAGATTCCAGACATCTTTCATGAGCATCTCAGCCAATTTTTTAATACTCAAGATATTTCAATATTCTCAGAGATGTTTATCATGCAAAATCATTTTGACCTGTATCTTGCTTTTTTCTGAGTTCAAACCTCATTTCTGCTGCCATTAGGGATCAGAATTTTTGTTGCTAATGAAGCCTGTTTGTTAAAACCACAAGTAGAGATGGGCATCACTGAAAATTATGTAAATGTATTGCAGTTTGAATACTCATCCTCTAAAGCCTGATTTGCATATGCCAAATTCTTTTTTTTTTTCCTCTAAAGAATCACTAGATTTTAATCAGATTTCACTCCTTCATCCTCAGTTGGATTTGAACCATGAAACTAAGTTGCAAGGCTTTGTATCTTGCATTAAATCCAGCACATATTCAGTCCAAGGCATTCTCTCCTGTCAAAACATGGAATTTTGTAGTGGGATCAGGAAATGGCATGACATTCTTTATTCACCAACCAAATTTGACATTCAAATTATAACATGCCTCTATGCTGCACTGGTTTAAGTTTTGTGTTGCTCTGTGTGTCAATCTTTTGTTTTTCTTCTTCATTTATGTCTCTCTCTCAAGTCAGAGAGGATGGAGGGCTAGGGAGGGCCCAGAAATCAACTTATTGAAAGGGTCTGCTTTGCAGACTTGTACATTACCTTCTGCTAAATATACATGAGATTAAAATTGTGGCATCTAATTCCAGTGAAATCTGAAAATGAAATGAACAACATCAGTTTTTTCTCATCAAAAGGGTAATAATGTGACCAAAAAAAATTAAAAATATACTATAACATCATTAAAATTTTAAATCTCCAGTCTTATGGTCTACAAAAGTTGTGGTGCTGGTGAGCATGGTAGTTTATCAAGTCCATTTAATTTGCTTTAGAATAAAAATCAACAATTGAGAATTTAATTCAAGTTCTGAAGGAATACTTGACTCTGATTAGAATTTCAATGACCTGCATTTCCTAACTGTTGAGTTGTACTTATTATTTGCTTACTACCAAGTTCTTTGCTTCTCTATTCATTACATATAATTGCTTCTTACACTTCTTCTCCTATTATGTTTTTAGCCTGCTTTTCTACAGAAAAGAAAGCTTCTGTAATCACTTTGTGATTGTGTGTTTATGGAGGGTGTATGTTTCATGCATTTCCTAAGAAAAAAAGAAGGTTTAACCGATTGGCTATTCTGAAAGAAATTTGACACATACATAAATGTTCTAGAGTTATGAAGTTCCAGTAACTTTTCTGAAATAGAAATTTGCATAGAGGCTTGGAGATGATTTATCATTAAGATAAAAATTTCTTTGTAAATTCATTTATTGCTAGATACCACAAAATCTCCTTTGCTGAACACTTCTCTGAATGACCTGGGAGAACAGCTTCAATTAGAGATCACACAGTATTTGATACAATGTCATTGAAAACCCAAGTTTCATCAGGTTGACTGATTTTAGGTGAGAAAATTGTCTTTTGAAGGAGTGCAAAAACTTGCAGGCTTCTTGTAGTCCATATGAAAGAAAAGCTTTCAATAAATCTTCTACATTTTAGAAAAGTCTTGCCTTGTTTAATTTGTTTCTATATCATTCCATGGCAATGTCATAGGAAAAATGGATTTATGACTGCAGGACATTAAAAAAATGAATAATTATAAATGTGATATTAAAGAACATATAAAAAGCTAACAGATTAATTGATAAGAAATGTCAAATTGACTTTTATATTATTGTTCCAAGTAATGGAGAAAAAGAAGAGAAATGGTGAAAAATGGTATTGGAAGAGAATTACCTCTGACATGTTTTTAAAACCTGAACCAAAGAGACACAAAATAAATTTTAAAAAATTACCATAATGAGTATTACTTGTTTTGCCAAGTATAATTATGATCCTATCACTGAACTCAGAAGACAAACAAATACAGAAGAAAGAGATATAGAATGCATAATGAGAGATTGTAAACACAAAATATGATACTTTTAAAAAATCACATTTGAAGATGATACTTGATGATATTCAGAAATGCAATTACTTCCTTTCTTGAAAATTGCTAGTGGTCTTTTCTTAGCAAGCTGTGCCTCAGGAAGAAACAGGAATTATAAATTATTTTGCTCTCATGACTTCAGAAGAGTGAAATAGGCAGTAGACATATAGATTGACACATGCACTCTATGAATCAAGTGATTAAACCTTCTACATTATATTTCTTTTCTTCACAGAGATTCAAGTTCTGTGCCAGAAAGGAGACTATAGCCCCTAATTTTGCCTGGATTTATACTATTAGCTGAATAGTGGGCTTCAAATATCATTTAGCAGCTTTCCTTGATTTTTTGGGGCTTTTTTATTGTTGTTTGTTTGTTTGTTTGTTTGTTTTAGGTGGGGTTTTTTAGTGGTATTTTTTTCTTTAAATTTCTGTTGTTATTGCTTTGTAATTAGTTTAAAAAGAGGCTTTTAACTTAAAAGCAAATGTCAGTAGTCCTCTAGAGCATTAATCTTATCTGCATAGATGCTCTGGAATGTTTCAAGTTGCTCATCCCATCAACATTGTCATGTTCTATAAAAATAATATTCAGGGATATGGAAGTGATGTTTTAACAAAGCATCTAAATATCTGTCCTCCCAGAATTGGTACACCATAAAGAAAGTAGTCAGGCCCTTGGGAATTGCTAGCTGCACCTGCACTAGGATACACAAAGGAAGAAATATGAAGAGAGAGAGAAAGAACAAAGACTGAGTGCCCTCCTTTGACATGAGTATTTTAAAAGTTCATCCATGTCGATGCACTTTTTTTTTTCCCCCCCTCTGGCTCAGTAAATATTTTCCAAAAAAGCAGGAGGACCACAGGCTCATTTACCCTGTGTTTGCTTCCAAGCAATCGACATGAACCAGCAAAGCACTACATACTATTTAAGAATATTTTCTCAGAATAGATGCTCTTAGAATGAAATAATGAGCTTTCCATATCTCTTAGGTGAACCACCAGATTAGAAAACAGTTGTTTTGCTACAAGGGTATGAGCATGGATCCTTCACTCCTTTCTCTAAGAGCAGATATTGAGCAGAGGACAAGTGGGTTTCGCTGTGTGGGGGAGCAAAGAAGATACAAAAGATCTATGTAAGCTGGTGCTCCAGTCCCTTGCTGCAGCCTTTGCAATCAAGCAAATTTTTTGGGAACACAGAGGCTATTTTAACTAGAGGAACGTAACCATCACACCTTGGAGGGGCACACAAAAGTGTCTTTAAACTATACTCCTCTTATCTCCATGCTATTATTTTTCCCAAGCTTGCAATAAACAAAACCAGTCCTGCTTACCTCTTACTTTTACCCATTAAAATCAGGTAAAATAATTAATTTATGGTAAGCAAGAGAGAGTCAAATGCACTATAGCCTCAACAATTAACCAGAAATTCAAGCGAAATGCAATTTAGTGCAAAACTAAACATTTTAAAATTGCAGACCAAGTTTTATACCTTTGAAGATCCTGACTCCCTACTGCATTATGCAGCATAGCTGCTGTCAAACAGCAGGAGCACAGCTGAGAGACATTCTCTAGGTGTTGTGCTTGCTCCATAAAACATGTCTTAACAACTCAGTCCCTAATGATTTCCAACACTCTATGCTACAAAGGGAAGACACTGTGAGCCAGCAGGTCAGCATTAAGCATTTCCTCACAGACAGCACTATGGAGGGACACCAGTGATATTAGTTTCACAGCTCACAAAAAAACCCCAGTATAACCAGAGGAATCTCCCCAGCATTCAGTCAGGTTCTTGAATAGAACTGCCAAAGACTTTGTCTGACTCTGCTGCCTGGGCACCTGGATTTGGCATTTATGCTCATGCTTAGGGGCCATGAGCAGCCAAAAAATTAGACCTTACCATTCATATGGGGGTAACACTCTGTATCAGTAGCTTCAGTGGAAAGAGACACAGATTCAGATGTTATGAGCTTATACAATCTTTTTCTTTTAGCTACAAGATAATTGGACAAATAGAGCAGAAAAATGTGTGTTTGATCATATCAGAGCCATTGCAGCCCTCTGGTGATTTAACTCCTCCTTTCAAACCAATGGTGTTGAACATATGCTAAAACTGCAACATCACTGATGCCATACTTAATTGTCTTGCCCTGCTTCTAAAAGGTCTTTTTATGAACATTTTTGTGCTGTATGAGGACTCAGACTCTCAAGCTCCATGCTGGTCTTTTCCCATACCTGTTTATTACATGTAATTAGAGAGTGTAGTGCTGACTCAAAAGTGCTGGAATGCCTTGAAAAGCACAATTGTATTACTTCCTTGTTTCTGAAGACATAGGCAGTAATTTTCTTAATTGCCTGAGACCTTTTTCATTTTTGTTTCCCTTTTTTCCATCACACGAATATGAATCTACTACAGAAAAAAGTAATGCTGGCTTTATGCTTTTATTTCTTTTAAGCATATTTTCTCTTAAGCTTTCACTTCTATTCTGGTAGAAAGCTAGCAGGAAAACACCATTCTTGTGAGAATAAGTGTACAAAAGTATGCACGTATTCCTATATTTTATTTTATACAGAGAAAACACAATGAGGAACAAATACATAATAGAATGTAATAAGCTACCCACAGTTACCTGGCTTGTCAGAACATTTTTCTTTTTAATTTTAGATTGTCTATAGGTATGTTTAATATTTGGGAAGGGCTCAAAGCTGCAAGAGCTCCAAAAGGCTCTTAATATAAGATCCAGGCTTATACACTTGGGTGTCAGAGTGTAGGCCTAGAGGTGGATGGAGAAGTAATCCAGATGGCTTTACAGTGTACTTAGATTTTTCTCATAGTGTAAAGGACTCTTAGTGTACATGATAGCCAATCTCTGAGATCTCTGAGTATGTACCTACATTGATGTGGGTGAATGTGAAGACAGCATATGAATATCTGTTGTGGAGCTCTGTGGAAATATAGCTATATATCTCATGGAAGGATACCCCCGACTGGAGTGGCCTGTTGAAGAAGTTTGTGTGTAAAGATACATCATTTAGATGGTTAAATGCAGAAAAGCAAGGAGAGATTAATGTCACAGGACAAGAACAAGTGGTTACTCACTTATAAATGGATGTAATCTTTCAGATACTTAAGAAAAGCAGCCATAAAACCAACTCTGATAAGGAATCTAAGCAGTGTTGCTCATAGTTGAGGCAAATTTCAACTTTTTTTTTTTTCCTAAGTGTGAAGAGTTCATGCACATGCACAGCTTACTGATACCATCACCTACTTTCAAGCCTGAGTACCAACCTGCCAAATAGTCTGTGTTCTTTGCTCATCAGTATTTGCCCTCCCCTTGGTAGCAGTGGTGGATTCCTAATGCCCTGAGTCAAGTGTTGGAGAAAGTTCTTTCAGGTTGTAACAATGCAATGATATTCATGAAGCTATGCATCAAGCTCTGTCAGAAAACTAAGCTGGCAGAAGTAAATTACATCCAAAACAAACTTTAGAAAGAGATGGTGCTGCATTCTCCTTACACAAATGATACACAAGATATTACTACACTGCAGGAGATTTAAAAATGTTACACTTCAGTAAAAAATATCTTAGCTCTAGAAAAGAGAGAAGATCCCTGCTACAGGAGCTCTGTTCAAAATCCAAATTCTTCTGTCCTTTTCATACCAAAATACGTGAATCACAGGGGTCCAATACGAAAGAATTCCACATTTGCTATCAGTAAGAAGTAATATCTTCTTACTGTGTGCAGTTTTAGGCATCGCTATATAAGACATTAAGCTACTAGGGAGCATTCATCGGAGAGCTAAGAGGATAGTGAAGGCTCTGGAGGGGAAGATTTATGAGGCAGAGCTGAAGTCATTTAGTCCGTACAGCCTAGAGAAGAGGAGACTAAGAGGAGACCTCATTGCAGCCTGCAGCTTTCTCAGGAGGGGAAGAGGAGGGGCAGACATTGATCTCTCTCTGTGGCAATCAGTGACAGGACCAGAGGGAATGGCTTGAAACTGTGTCAGTGGGGGTTTAGGTTGGATATTGGGAAAAGATTCTTCACCCATAGGGTGGTTGGGCCCTAGAACAGGCTCCCCAGGGAAGTGGTCACAGCATCAAGCCTGAAAGGGTTTGATAGGCCCTTGGACAATGCTCTCAGGCACCTTGTATGAATGAGAGCTGTCCAGTGCAAGGCCAGGAGTTGGACTCGATTCTTTTAGGTCTCTCCCACCTCAGAATATTCTACATTTCCATGAACTTTGTTAGCAGAATCTTGATGCCAAATTTAAAGAATTACACAGACAGGCTAGAATACCAAATCGGGTATAAATTCTGTGTTGTTTCTTTTTGCTATGCCTTTATATTGTCTATATAGGGATTTAAACCTCACATCTCTTATGAAAGAGTCATCCCATACAACTTCAGCGCATGTGTCCAAGCTCCCTACAAATCACAACGATTCACAACTAAACAGCTTTGATTCTGTTTTCTGCTCATCACTACGCAGTCCGAGGGCTGTGGCAGTAAATGATGACATCTGCAGTTTTTCCACAAACAACAGCATTACAACTTTCTGTGTTCCTGTTGCTTGATCCTCATAACTGAGTATCTACTTTAAATGAGAATCAGGTTTTAGACTAATGCAAACACCTTCTATCACTGAGCATTTTTATAGGGTCCTGGCTAATGTTGAACAGAAAACAAGATATAATGGAATGATTTCACCATGCTTGCCCCCTTCATGCTATTGGAATGATATTTTTTTCCATTATGTTCTTCTTCTCTATTACATAACTGGTACCTGAAGAATCTATAAAAACAGAAGGATGCAGAAAACATCACAGAGTTGTATGAAGATGCCAAACACAGAATATATATTTTTCCAGTTCTTGAAGTTTTGCTTGGGGGTTATCTAAAATTTGGTTAAAAGAAATGAACTTTTCACAGGCACCCTCCCCATCAAAATAAACAATTAATCTTCTTTCTCTCAAGGATAAAGATCCATATTGATTAACACATCTCTTTTTCCAATCAGCTCATAGAAAATGTTTTAACAATTAAGATATTTAGTTTAGGGTCTGATCCTGTGCCTCACCATACCTAACTTCCCCTTTTGCAGTGCAGAGGTATTAAGTGTGCTTAATTATAAAAATAGGGGAAAAAAACCCCATCAAAACCAGGAAAAGGTTTCCTTAGTATGCATCTCATTACTGTCTAAACATGAGCAAATTTTCAAATTCAAAGACAAGTTTAGGAAGAAAAAGGCCAAATTAAGTTCAACACTGAATCTAAGCTAAAAGTCTAGCTTTTCTGGATTTCAGGCAGAGCAAAAAAAAAAAAGAAAAAAAAATGACAGTTTCAGATGCATTTTTCTTTAAGTTTCAGCACTTTAATGTTCATATCATATAGATGACAGTGGAGAAAGGTTGATTTGCAATCATTTCAGTTGCTAGAGGTTTCTTTCTCTTTCTTTCCTTCTTTCTTTTCATTTTTATTTTCTTTTTTTTTTTTTTTTTCCTGCCAGATCATACAAATGAATGCTTATTCCAAACATGAAACACACTGTTTTGAAAACCAGTTAAAGTTGCCAAGGCGACTACAGTGTTGTCACTCTCACATAATTTACAAAGCCTATGCACTTTATGGCAGGGAAATTCATAGTTAAAGGCCTTATAAATCTTATACTGACAAAACAGTGAACACATGCATTATTTTCTTTGGGAATATAGAAATGAAAACACAAAACCTCTGATCCTAAGAATCCAAGAACATGTGGGCTTCCCTTGAAAGCTAACAGTAAATTCCTTTTAGCTATAAGCAATGAATACATGCTTTTTCTAAGTTCCAGCCAGCCAGAAATATGTCCAGAAGAACTTATAAACTCAATGTTTTATAAAATGACCACCCAGCTAGGAAGAGGTCATCTTTGCTTTGTACAGGAATGCTGTGAATATGCTTTGATTATGAAAATTAAGCCTAAGGCATCTCAAACTGTGCGCCAAACTGGGCTGCCCATGTTTGGATTAAATTAGAGCCCACACTCAAAAATATTGATAATTTTGCCTCAGCTTGTTCCCACTCAAGTAGATGGTCAAAGAAAAATCTATCTGACTTCCAAGAGGGAAATGTTATGTCCTTACTTCCTACCAAAATGTGTGACAACAGGATTCATTCAAAATGCAGCAGCATTTTCCATTACTGTGGGGCAGTATTTAATGAGTTTGATTGTTTAAAAGAATGTTATAAGAGGAGAATAAAATCTCATTTTGAAAATTACTGCCTTTATGGAAGGGATAATGCTTTTCCATTGCAGCTCTGAAGAATATGCAGAACTCTTGAAGTCTTTGTTACAATATTTGCAATGTTTTCCAGATATTTGCTGACTGTAAAAAAAAAAGAGGATTTGTATGGACTTCTCCTTGACACTTATCCACATTTCATTCTTGTATTCCAATCTTGCTTAAAATATATAAACTCTTTTCAGCTTCAGCCCTTTCCTATATGATATTTGTTTCCATCCAGGCACAGCTCTTGACCTCTGCTGCTTATATTCTTCCTCCTTTACTGTATTTCCACTGGATTTAGTGGATCTGAGTTTAACCTCAGATCCAAAGAAATAAGCTTTCACCCCAACCTAAGCTCTCTTTCAGCTTTAACCTCCTTCCAAACCTTACTAGAAAGTAGGTTCTGCCTATCTTTTGCCAGACCAAACATCCTACTTGTTGAAATGTTTGACATGACTGGCAACTTGTGCAATGGCAAGAGCATGTGGAGCTGATGTGAGGTGTAGTGACACCTGTGCTAAGCTAAACATCAGCTGCACTGTAGTACTATGTCTCATTCCATCCTTAAATTTCTACTTTGGTTTACTTTCCTATCTGACTTTCTTAAGAATTCCTTGATTTCTTCCAAATAGTACTAATATTTCTGTCCAAGTAAAGGCAGGAACATCTGTTTATTATGCTGTTGGAGTCTTACCAATATGCATCAGCAGGATGGGTGGGGAAACATGCACAACAGCTTCTGTGGGCTTGCATTTCTCCTGCATTGAAGGTCAACAGCAGAACCTTCCATGGAATCACAAAACCACTAATGTTATAAAGAACCTCTAATATCCTCAGGTCCATCACAGTACTGTATCATAATTTATTGATGACTCTGCCACTCTTATTTTTCAGAATTCACTATTGTATGCCCTGTGCTAGGGAGTTTCTGAGTGGTTGCAGCCTGCAGAGGAAGGACTTCTTGGTGTCAGAAGTGCTGAGGTCACTGGTCTTTGCAGTGACTTAATAAATAATGCTCTTTCTTGTGCTTAACCTCCACTCCAAATAGCCACATGTAAATGAAATGTATTATTGCTGTTTGTTCAGCTCTTCGACAGTAAGTGGAAGGAAATAGCTCATCTCTGCAGGAAGATGCTTTAGCAGGATCTCCATCCTATGCTAGTACACATAACCCTTAGATTGCAAATAATAAGATAAAATAACCTGTTGATGATGGACTTTCTATAAGAAAACGAGTATTCCAGAACACAAAAATTGAATTCTGGTGAATTAATAGAATGAATATATAAACCAGGCTAAGTAACAGCAAATGATGTTGAAAGAAGAGCTGAAAAAATTAAATTGACTGGATGCAAAGCATTATATGGGAATGAAACTAACTGTAATTACACTGTTTTTCTGAATCTGAAATGTTAGAATCACAGAAAAGTTTGTGTTGGAAGTAGCCTTCAAAGGCCATCTAGTCCAACCCCCTCTGCAATTAAGAGGGACAACTTCAACGTGTGCTCTGGATTAGCTGTTGGAATTATTTAAAAAGCTTCTAACTAAACCAAATTCCAAGCACCAACCCTGTATTTCCCACCAGAAGCCTGTGTGTTCTACCAGCTCTTTTTAAGATTATTGCAGAAAGAGGGTAAGACTTTTGGTTATTATTTGTGGAATGGAAAATATTAAATTTCTTAACATTTTGTGAGTAACATAAGTTATAATCCTGTTCTCCTGCAGAGTTTGTATACAAAAAATGATTCTTGGAGAAACTGCTTCATCTTATCTTCGCCTAAGCCTTTGACTGGTGGGATCGGTTGTATTATTTCTTCCCACTGAGTAATGGGTGAGTCTGGGCAGCTGCTTTAAAACAGATATCTAAACATATATGGGAAGGCTCCTGTCATGGAAGAGTTTATTAGATCTTCAATATATTTCATTTATTACTAGTGAAAGGGGGATATAATGGTCTCAGTGTCTATGAAAAATATTTAATTATCTCAAAGGGTAAAGGACAGCTGTTGAAAATTATGAAAGGAATGAAGTGAAGATGTGTGAACTTATTATGTATTATTTTAAATATTCTACTATTACTGGTAGCATGAGTTCTGTATTTTCATCCAAAATACACAGTTTTCAACAATTTAAGCTACTTCATACCACTTTTTCTTATAAACTTATGTCTAAGGAAATTAAAATGCAGTAAATTTTATACATTTCTCAAGAGAAGATGAATAAGAATGCAGGAGAAAATGTCATAGGGTGAGATAAATGCCATGTGAGCAAACACCTTGTCATGAAAGTTAGCATTATGAATACAAACATATTTTGCAATGCCTGCTATATCAGTTGTAGCAACAGATACGATTTTACTGAAGGAATTTAGGGTGATTAATCTTTCAGATTCTCCCATTGTCTCTGAGAATATTTCAGATTCTCCCATTGTCTCTGGTGCTGTGGTGTCCACTCCCAGACCAAGTGATGAAACAACATCTGCATGCTGCAGTAGCAGGAAATCCACCTGTAGTTTTGGTCTTCTGTAGGTAACAAAACACCCGCCCTTAAATTAAAATCAGTACAGGGATAGTACAAGGGGTAATAGTTTTAAATCAAAGGAAGAGAGATTAAACTAAGATATTAAGAAGAAATTCTTCCCTGTGAGGGTGTTGAGGCACTGGCACAGGTTGACCCAGAGAAGCTGTGGCTGCCCCATCCCTGGAAGTGTTCAAGGCCAGGCTGGGCGTGGCTCTGACCAACCTGATCTAGTGGAAGGTGTCCCTGCCGTGGGGACTTAGATGATTTTATGGTCCCTTTTAAACCAAATCATTCCATGATTCTGTGATTTTACCTGGCAGAAAGCATATTAGATCTTGTGAAATCTTGCTGGAAATGTAAACATTTATCTACTACGCTTTGATGATCCAGTCAACTTCCATGAAGAATTAAAGAAATGCAGCTACTATGCACAATAATAGAGAACTTCATCCTATGTCAGCTTTAGCAAAATGCCAGATATTCTAGCTATATTCAGGTTCTTCAACACAACCCAGTTAAATACACATTTGACATAGTATCCATTAATCTTACAAAGCACATCTTGAGTTACTCAATCTTGTGACATAATGGATTCCTTTCCTACACCTTGGATGAGCAATCAAACACAGATTGACTTTCTACATTTAGTCAAATAGATTTATCTAAGCTGTGTTTCAAATGACTAGATTAAGTAGGGCAATGTGGGCTTTTTATGTCTGAAGAAAAATCCATTTAATGGAACTGTTCCTTTGATTTTAGAGAAAGAATTACTATCAAAACACTGGACTCTTTCCTCTGTAGTTTTTTGTTATAATGATCTAGACAGTCTTATCTGCCTGTACAGCAATTGAGGGTATTAATACTCCCATGTCTGCAATAAAGTAAGTTCTTGGACAGAGGAGACAAAGAGAGTCCCCACATGAGGCCATTTATGTACTATGGTGTGCATGGTGATGAGGACAGTGAACAAATGTTCTTTTGTTATTATGCCACAGAAATTATTTTCATGAAGGATTAATTCATTAAAAGCAACAAAAGGGCATTTTTTTTTTCTCACTCATAATTAATTATGGGAAGACAAGTGTTCTGTGCAATAGAGAAGTGTAATTAGCTTGCAGCAGGGAATTTAACCACTCTATTGCACTGTGGAGGTGATGAAGACAGAAAGTCCCCAGCTTGTGTATATTCTGGAGCCCTCTGCTGAACTGAAGGAAAACCTCTCAACTCCTTGTCAAGGCCCTATCATGGTAACAGAAAATTCAATGACATTTTATCAGGAGAAAAGATCTCAAGAAGGAAAATTCCTTGAGATTTCCCCAGAGCCATTCTCAGAACTTTAGGGAAATTTATATTTTTAATTCATTATGAGTCTAATATGTTTCATTTCAGTTTACAGGTTAATTTTGATTTGAAATATAATCACTGGAGATATTCTGCATTGTATAAAGGAATCTGTTGCAAACTTATCTAATACAATTTGAACACTAACAGTTGATACTTTTTCTTATAGTATTATAACTTTTATTTGAATTCAGCATTCCAAGCAGAAAATATGAAAATATTTTGTGCTTTCTTTTGTTTTTAATATCCATAATGTTAAAACAAAGGAAAAAAATTTTGTTTCTTAGCAAACGTTACACAGTGACCTTAGAACAGTAAAATAGATTATTCAGTTGAGAGTTAAGCATTTCCTGAGATATGCTGGTGGATCTTTGGTTTGTGTGGAAAGCAGATGCACACACCACATTCTCAACTTTGTGAGGATTTCTAGTCCATCTTCTAGCTCAGTGTCAGAGAAACACATTGCCGGGCATGTGGTAGACATGAGAACACTGTTGAGTCATAAAATTGGGATTTTGGGACTGTGTAGCACATGAGAACATAGGAAGTGCCAAATATATTTGCATTGTGGTACTTATGATTTTATCCCACCTTACTTGAGCTTTGAGCTCAAAAGAAGACTTTCTGCCTTCTGTAAGGAAGGTAGTTGGCCTTCTTGTATCCACACAGGGTGAGAAAATACGTAAGAGAGCAGTAAATCCATGATCATCTGAATAATGGACTCCGAATCTGAGAGAATCTTGAATCAAGAGACCACAAATAATCACCTATTCTGACATCAAATGTACCTTTAACAAAATGACAACTACTTCTCTTGAAATCTTACAAAATTAAGTTGATAAAGAATAAATTAGTGAATTTTTTTTATGTTTCCAATGAAGAAAATCTCCACTGGCCTTAACATGAGCCTAGGAAATTAGGAAATCATCATTTCTTCAAGCGTGCATCTACATCGTCATAAGGCTTTCTTTTTAGATCTTTTCAAGTACTGACAAGATCTAAACCTATGTTTGGATAAAATAAATAATCTAATAGGATTGTATATTTTCTGAAAACCTAGTATTTGGAAATAGTGGACAAAACAGCTATCATAGTCAGGAAGACTTAATGATATCTTTAAGATTTTTAAAGTACTAAATCAAAAGGCAGTTGTGAAACTAATCTTAAAGTGCCTCCAATATAATACTGTGGTGTCACAACCCAAAACTATTTCTCAGTGTCAAATAACATGAAGTCCATATTGTGAGTTCCTATTTTGTAGGTCATTAAGTAGCACCAGCACATCAGTATTGCAGTGATTTACATCCAGTGATGTTCTGACCCACATAATCAAATGAATTTGTAATGTTAGCAATTGAAAAGCAACAGTACAGCTGAAGATCAAGAAATCTGAAAATTATTAATTTAAACTGAAACCTTGTCTTGGAAATTAGCAATACAGTTTGCCTATTTTTCTTCCGAAGCAGCGTCTTATATTAACTGTGATGAGCAATAAGTAGATGGTTTGCATAACAGCCAAGGCACAGTTAATATTATTTCAGTAAATGACACTTGTGATTTTGAAGAAAAAGACATTTTGAACCTGACTGATGAATGTGTCCTTACAGCTGCAGTGACTGGTCAAAGTAGGCAGATTTGTCTAATTCACATATTTCTATTCTGTACTCCACACTCCACACCCCTTTTCTTATGTGCATTTGGAAGCTGATTCAGATTATTTGGGTTAAAAAACAAACAAACAAACAAAAAAAAACCCACAACAGCCCTACAGCCCTACAGAGTAGTGCTGAACTAACCATAAAGCCTTTGAAAAAAAAAAAAAAATACACCAGTTATACAAGCTGCTTTTGTTTCCCAGATCAGCAATATGAAGGGATTTCACTAGTCCAGCAAGATCACATTCTTTTGTCAAGACCAATACAGCAGCTTCACAAGGCCCTGTAAAAAAAAATAAATAAAAAAAATCCAAAGACACTGCTTGATAATAGCTTTCATAATGTTGACCTCAATAAAATATATTTTTTCTTTGAAGGGTGTATGCAGTCTTTTACCTATATTGTTCAGCACTATCCTAATCTAAGGTAAACCTCAAATATAAAATACCACCAGAATCAGATCCTAAACAAGTGGTGTCTTTTCTAGTAGCCTTCCAACAACATTGGAACAGGAAAGAAAGTAAAAAGGTAAAATTGGAAGCCACCATTTTCAAAAGATACCTTATTTTTATGTCCACAAACAGCTCTATAGAGGACTTCAGATTTTGAGGAAGATATATTGCTCTTGAAAGTTTCTCTCTTCCACCATTGATCACACAGCTTGCAAAACCTCTGTTCTTGCTCAACGCTCACTGGACAAGTCTACGCAATCTAATTTCAAATTGAGATCCAGCTCTGAAAGAATCATAGACTCCAATTCATAGAACACAAATCATAGACTGGGTTGAGTTCGAAGGGATCTTAAAAGTCTTCAGGTTCCAAGCTCAGCCATGGGCAGGGACAACTTTCACTAGTCCAAGTTGCTCAAAACTGTATTAACCTGTTCTTGAACACCTTCAAGTATTCAAGAGGAATTGGTCTGACTGGCTTTGGAAGTAAGTTGATCAGGTGATTTCAAGATGACCTTTCCAGTTTAAGTTTTGATTCTATTTTCCTTTCATTGGCACTTGCATTGGTATCCAAGGATAGGCAGACTGAACCTGTGACTAAGAGGTTTAGAACACATAGACCGGAAACCTAAACCCGCAGGAAAAGGAAGGTAATTTTTTTATCCTAAATGGGCAATACTTTATTACTGTCACATGCTGTAGTTAGGGGTAAAAGTCTTTCAATCATGCAATAAAGTGCTCTTAGCATCACAATAGGATATGTGGTCAGAAATATCATGTACTACCTTTCCTTTACAATGGTAATGAGAATTCTTTTTCAAAGAGCATTGTTGTCCCTGTAAATTATTCAACAGCAGAGTAGGCTGTATATAGATTTTTTAAAGGGAATATTTCATTAATATGACAAATTACATCTTTAGCCATGAAATGCTTAGTTACCTCCATGAATTTAGTTGGGAAAGACACACAATTTTATATTTCACACTGTGGAAGTTTATTCAGTAGAACTAGTTAAAAAACATTGGATCCAACCATCTGTGGGTCCAAGCATGTACATTTCAAGGATTAATTAATTTGAGGTTTATTAATTTTACTCTCACATAATAAATACAGGTTAATACCTGTTGGCTTCACTTAATTTCCTTTCACTTTTTTTATCTAAATGGACTTACTCTGATGCTTAAATCAGAATTATAGAATCAAAGAATGTTTTGGAAGGGACCTTAGAGATCATCTAGTTCAAAACCCCCTGCCATGGGTGGGGACCCCTTGCTGCGTGCTCAGAGCCCCATCCAGCCTGGCCTTGAACACTTCCAGGGGTGGGGCATCCACAAGTTTTCCGGGCTACCTGTGCAAGTGCCTCACCACCCTCACAGTAAAGAATTTCTTACTAATATCCAAATCCACTCTTTTTCAGTTTAAACTATTCCCAGGTCAGGGATTTACCTAGGTAGGGATCATTGATTGCACTTACCACTTTTATGCTACCTTTATATGAATTTTTTAGTGATCTGCTTGTAATACCAGCTGTGGGGGGAAAAGCGACATTCTTGGAATCTTGCTGACAATACTTATTCAGCAATCAAATAAAATATTCTTGTGGATTTTTTGTTGTTTTTTTTTTTTCCCCCTGATTAATGTATTTTAAACTGTATGTAGTTTAAATGTCTACAACTGAACAATTTAGCACATATGCATGCTCAGGTTCTTCAAATGTGAAGAAGACTATTAGCATCTCTTGGGACTATTTTTTGAGGGTCAAGCCAAAGAATTCTGGGGAGAGACAGTGGCTTAGATTATACATCATAGGTCAGTTTCAGTGTCTTAAGTAAAAAATGGTAGCTGTGTACATTATACGCAGCCTGCATGCAACCCTGTGCTCATCACCTCAATTTATATCAGTGCAGCAGCATACTGACAGTTTCCTAAGGCTTGATCAACCAATGCTTTCTATGCATTTGCAGTTAGATGAAATATGGAACACTAATGGAAAGAGATTTCACTACTACTACTAAATTAAGTTCCATTTAAAGGCATTTTCAGAGTGTTACATATATTTTGGTTTAAGGAGCACTCAGGCTCAAGTGTTTTTATCATGCTACTTTTGTGAAAAGGTTTTACAGTCTTTTTGAAAAGGTTTGCTGCTCCTAATTTACTGTAGCATTGTTCACTTGTATCTGATATGCTGCTGATTTAAATATTTTAACCAGGAGATGCAGGTCAAGGTGTACTGTTAATTATAAATATTCTACTGTTGTTTTTTCCTTTGTAAAAGCTCTGTGATAGAAAAAAAAGATGAAAGGCAGAACAGCTGGCAGTGAACTAGCATGAAAACACTGCTTTCCTTCTTCAAAGGCCTTGTTTACAAAATGTAAGGTCATTTTGGTTGGAATTGAAAATACAAGCACAATAAGGTAGCTCCAAGGAATTACTCTGAAGGCAAACTAAACTTCAATTAAATGCCTTTTTTCCACCTTTTGCTTGGAAGGAGAGCAATTGGGAAACTTATGGAACAAAACTAAACTTCACATCCTCTTTCAAGGTGTTTTATGTAGATACATACACAATGAATTGCAGTTAAAAACAGTGACAGGTTTTTACCATGACTTTCAGCTCACATACCTGCTTCAAACCCAATGGCACAATAATTTGAAAGCCTTCAGAGCTGTTTGCTTCTATCGGGTGATCTCTAAAAGTATATCAGTGTTCTGATTATACAGGCAGGATAAATAATTACCTGTTCAAGCTAAGCACTCACCAAACAATCAACCTATTTTTGTTTTGATTGGCCATACCAGCAGATTAAGCTGCTAATATAGAAAAAGACAGATGTCAATCACTGCAGCATCTTAGCAATCTGCTAATGACTAAGCTTATGCACTTTAATAATCCTGCTTATTTTAATGTTAAGGGGTAGAAAAGCTGAAAGAAAAACTGATTAGAGCAATGAATTGCTTATTTTAAAAGATGTGATTTTAGCATAAATCTATTTTTTTAAACCAGCTTGTGCTTGATTGCATGTAATTTTTTTACCGGTAAGGTATTAGTAGTAATTTTACTTAGAAGAAGAAAAATAATAAAAATACACAGAAGAAGTAACAAAAAAAAAAACCAAAAAAAACCCCAAAACCCACAACTGAAAAGAAACTCAAAAATATATATCAAAACTCAGCTCTTTAAGAAAGTGTAGTTATGTCTTCTTTACTTATTAAGGGCTACATGTTAAAGATTAGTTATATCTTCTTTACTTATTAAGTAAAGAGATGTAGTGGGGTAAAGTCAGGATTCCCACTTTTGACAATCAGCATAAGAATTTTAGTAGCAAAAGGGAATAGAAGCCCCTAGCAGAGTTATTATTTTGGGTGCCACCTAGGCAGCTAGGCTTCTAACATGTGTGAAGGGTACATCAGACTGGGAAAGGCAGTTTATCAAGGTATCAATTTTTAATTTTTTTTCCCTTATTTTTTTGTTACTGATTTTTTGATTGCAGATCAAATATAGCAGTCAGGATGCTGGAAGCAGTGATGTCATTAATTCCATGCTTTCATAACAGAGTTGCAGTACGAGTAAGCCATTAGTCACCTCCTGCTGTATGCATTTCAGCTTGACTGATCTGCTGCTGCATGCTGCTCAAACATGCAATTTGGTTGAGTCACCATCCCTGGAGGTATTTAAAAGATGTCCAGATGGGGCATGGAGGAACATAGTGCAGCGGAGGATTGGCAGTGCTTGGTTGATATCAGAACTCAACGACCTTAAATGACTCTGTGATTATATAGATTTTCCTGCAGTACCACAAAAGCTCAGGTGCTTATATATGACCACCTTACACATGAGTATTTAGACATGGGTGCATTGGTGTTCTGCAGGGCTGTGCAGCCAGTTAGTGGGAAATGTCCCTTGACAGAGGGAGGTCTGAACTTTGTTTTGTTGGAGGCTGAGTGGGGCTATCTGTATCTGCTCTTAGTCCAGAGATCCAGCTCCTCTTCTGAGGATGTGTGCTGAACTGAACTAGCCATGCTGGCTAGCCTGGAGGTAATTCATCTACTCTACAAAGGGCAGGAGGCCTTTAAATCTCTGATCTAATGATTTAGGCTGTGAATTGACCGCCAGATAAAACCTGTGAATTATCCTAAGCAGATGTATCAGTACACTGGGCTCCTACTCGTAGCTGAGTGACTTAATAATTTCATGTGGTTTCCTGCTTAAACAGAAATTCAGGCCTATTTGATTCATAGGTCTGGCTTCCACTGCAGCCTCCTTTTAGGTACTAGAATCACTCTTTATAAGTAATCTATATGGAGTATCTATCTCTCTATATAGGTAGTCTTAAATATTTATATGGCTTCAACTAATTGTATGCAGAGAGAGAAAGGCAATGAACTAAACTTTATTAATTACTTATGTACTTCTAAACATGAACTTTTCCAAGCTCAGGGGATCTGAAGTACTAGGAAAGTGTCTAAAATGTCACTAAAAATGTGAATGTTATGACTCACCTCCCTGAGGTTATAGAGGAGTATACAACAAAGTAGGGAATTGCACACAAAGGAGCCATGTAACACCCATATGTGTTCTCAATGCTATTTCCCCCCTGATCTCCAGACTTTTGCAATTAAGAAAGGTAAAACTGCAGAAATGTCACTTAACTCTACTGGAGTGCTTTAAACCCAGTGGTTTGCTTTTTCTCTTTGATGAAGCAGACAAAGTAACAAACTTACTGTCTTGGACGAACTGCTAGTTTAGGAGAGTCTGGGGTTTTAGATGTCCCAGTTTTCCATTCTCTAAGCTCATGACCCCCCTCTACTGACTTATTCCTTATTCCACAATTTCATCATGCACAAATAGGGTAAATTTTGATTTTCACAAAGGTTATAAACTCTCTCTGAGGCACCCCAAAATTATTAACCCATGTATTATGAAATATATTCTTTGAAGCAAAATTTGACCAGATGTACAACTGGATATATGTGTATGCAATTACCTATACCCACTCTATACATAAATATGTATATGTATGAGTGGGCATAGTCTTTCCACAGAGAAATACAAAACTTAATGTATTTACAAGATTTACCAAAACTCATAAAAATATTTCATAAAGAGGAACAAAATAGAGGGGTTTTGCTCTGTCCTGGCCTAATACAGAAGTGAAAATATCTTGCTTTCTTTTTTTTTTTTTTTTTTTCTGGGCTGAAGGAGCTACACATTTGCTGTTTACCTCACAGAGAATGAGCAAATTTCTTGTCAGGTGACTGTAAATAGCAGATTGTGGAAGAGAATTTCAGATGAAGGAAGACATGGATTTGTCTAGAAATGCATTTTAGACAGAAAGACAGGGCTGTAGGAAAGTCAAAATAACAGCGGTGTATTATCAGAGGGTGGGAAGAGCCATGTTTGAACAGAAAGACCTGACAAACATAAGATTAAGCTGGAAACATATTTTCCAAGGTAACAGAATCATCAGACCTGGAAAGGCAATTTCAAGGCATCAGGGTAGGTTTTTCTCTTGCTGTTATTTTTCACCTGAGGTGAAGTGTAGTAGCTAGGAGGAGGTTGGAAGCAATGATGTCATTAACTCTAGTTTTCTTTAAGGCAGAAAGAGAAACCACTTAGTCCCCTCATTCTGTACAATTTACCCCATAGTACCACAGATGCTCAAATGTTCATATATCAAGTTCCTCATGAGTATTTAGACAGATGTTTATTGGTACTGAATCTCCCAGACATTGCCTGCAGCCCCAGCTGCCACCAGGTCACTCCACAGCTCGAGTCTGTCTGTTCGCTCAGTGCCCTCCCAGATTGGTGTCACCTGCAGACTTACTGGCAATTGAATTGCCACAGGAGGAACTGCCCTGACAAAGAACAGCATGAAAGAGGGCTGTCTTAATGAGAAGAGTTGGTCTAGATGTCAGAGGGTACCTCCAGTTTACCTCAACCTCTTTTTTTTTTTTTTTTTTTTTTTGTGCTAAGAGCATTTCCTTTTGATTATTGATAAACTCCATGATGAAAGGGAGCTCTCAGTTACTGCCAGCTGTGCAGCCTCGTTCACACCTGTGCTGTGCTCTTGCCTTGGCATGAATTGAGGATGTTTTCAGCTATAAGAAAATGAAGCAAGGTGAGAAACAGAGAACTCTCTGACTTTTTAGCTGGTCTTGTACTCTTCTGTCTCTTAATTACTAGTTAAGTGGAAGCTGATTAATGCTATGAGATCTGAAGCTTAATAGACATAAAACAAATGTTCTTCATATAATGGAAAACCAGTGAAAGCTTGGAAATGCTCTAAATCTTCTTTGCTACCAATAAGTAACCCCAACCCCCTTGTGATCATTAAGTCTCCCTAAGGATTTCAGCACTAATTTGTTTGACTTTTAGTTAAAATTAGGCAATCAATTTCTTCCCCTGGGTAGTTGCTTAAGGCCACTTTCATTGTACATTCAATTTGCTCGACTTCTCTGAAGAGAACTTTAGCATAATGCCATGAGTTAGATGTTAGATGTTAGGCATGTTAGATTTGGACATTACAGTTCTGGTTTTTCGTTTCTTTACTCTAAATTTACTTACTGCAGGTGAACGTATCAGTGTTTCATGTCTGCACGTGTTTATTTCTTCTTTACAAAATGAAAAATTTATTTGGTTTAAAACAAGATTATGTTGCTTGTGTAATCTAGCTTTAGCTATACAGAAAATCAAATTAAGTGATGGCAAATTTTATCTTTACAAGCTATGTATATTTGGACTATCTTCCCAAGAAACAACTCAGAAACTATTATCAAATGTTTGCAAGCATAATTCCTCCCATTTAAACAATGATACATGCAGAACTAATTTGGATTCCTTATGGCTTTTCAAACACTGCTACCTGGAAAGCTGGAGTTCTTCAATTAAGTCCAAATATTTCTACTTATTTGTATGTTTACTCAAAAACACAACTCAGAAGTAAGTAAGCAGTTAGAGTGGATAACTTTCATTCCTTGAATGTGCAAACTCATTCATTTCCAGGAATGATTTCACCGAATACAGCTAAGATATTGACTGGGAAGAATTTCAGGGTCAAACTCTAATGCTGTTTAGCTGACATTCATTTTTCTTATTTCTAAGCTCATATTAATTCATTAACTGCTTAAATAATTGCTTGATCTGAACACTTGCATTTTAATATTAATCAATTCAGACATTTTTAAGAAATATATTACTCAAAATGAGATTCAAACATGACACCAAAGCAATTTATCAAGTAATTAAAATTACTACTAGATGTGACAAATTGCACACTTTAAATAATTCAATTAAAATGTGATTACCTTCTCAGTCTAAAATTTTGAACTACTTTAGACAGTCCGTCGTCAAGACATAAATAAACAAATAAAACCCCAGAAGATGGCCATAAATGTTTGGGTTCTTTTTTCATTTAGCCATTGCCATTAAGTGTTTGAGGATTTACTTTACAACCACGGGTTTCACTTTGAGACAGCAAGTTTTTCTGCTGATTAACAATAGGCAAAGCAAGGAGCGTTTCAAATGGGAAATAGTGAGATGCTGCAGTGGTCTCTTGGCTACAGCCTGTTGCTCCCTTAATGGGACATGTGGTGTTGTGGATTACAAAATGGACTAGTACCCAAATCACTGACTCCATGAGTTAGAGCCTCCAAGAAATGAGGAGCACTAGGAGACCATAGAGAATAAGAACAAAACTTCATACATCTTTATTTATGGCTACTGAAATGAGCCATGCTTGGTTTGTGTGAGTAACAGGCATGAGAAGCAGTGGTGGGATTACTTGCAGCAGAAGGGTAAACTTTCTAGTAAGCACATTCTGCATCATCTCCACTCCTGGATGTACTGCTGGGAGGTTAATGACCTGAAGACTGAGCCTCTTCCTCAGCTGCTAGCTGAACTGATTACAGCTGAGCTGCACAAACAGGTAGATTTGACTGGAGAGAGGTTTTCATAACAGCTTCTATGCATGCCAATACACTGGGTGGAATTAAGCTCACTGAACTTCAGCCACTGAAAATATACTCTCTTTAAAACTATTTTATGGGTTTTCTCTATATTCAGGTCTGGACAAGGACACCTGGGGTATGATTTGTCCCATCCTGCAACAGAATAAAGTTACAGATACAGCCATGATGCTAAACAAAGCACATCCCTAGTTTGCTCCTTGATTTTACACTGTATTTAAAACTGTATTCCCACAATATTTTTTTATTATTATTTTGAATAAAGTAAATAATTCTACCATAAAAGAGGCCTGCATATTGTTCTAAGTCTTGCATCCTAGAGGTAGCTAAGCCAGGCTTGCCTTTTGCACTCAACACTGGTCCAATAGCCCACGTACACTATTTCCAAGTCAGGAGAGATCAAAGGCATTAAACGCAAACCTGAGCATGAGGTTATAAAAACATCACTCTGGCAGACTAAAAAGTGTCCCTCCTTGTCTTTCAGCCACACAAATGGTTTGGGGTGGAGGGTTGACAACTGCAAGGGAGACCCAGGCCGTAGGGAAGTCACCAGTCTGTTAGTCCTACCCAGTGTAAATACCAGGTTTGGAAACACTTGGCCCAGACAACTTACCCCCTATGGGTGATGGCAATAGAGTCAGAGAGAATAGAGGTCTTTCTCTGAAAAGAGTTTAGAAAACTAAGTTAGGTTTGATGCCCAGCCACAAAATAGTCCCATTAAAAGCAATGCTTCTCACCTTAGCATCCAGAGAAAACTTCATAATGAGCCTCAGAATTTTTTCCTCCTTTAAACTAGCTCACAAAGGACAAGAAAAAAAATTGCAAAAATGTTGTTCGCTCAGTCACACAGCATGGAGGTCAGGAATCATTTAGTACTAAAGTGGCCAACAGTGTTCTACTGCATTTATTGTCTGACCAGTAACTGCTTAGAACTGCACAAAATGAAGAACTACAAAAAGTTAAGTGCAGGTCAATTTGCATTTTCATCTGCAGTTTTAAAAGTAAGACAGTTCTTTAGATTTTGAGAAGAACAATACAGACATGCTAATGAAAGTATATATGAACACATGTAGTCAAAATTCTACACATATGCATACCTGTATGTATATACATACATATATATACCTATATATATTGTTAAATAACATTTTATACAAATATATTGTGGGAGGAATTTTTTGTTTTATCTTATTTTATTTTTTTCCAGGGTAATTCTGAAAACTCTAAAAGGTCTTGGATTACCCTACAGCTAGTATTGGTGTCTACTTTCTGTCTGTCTAAAATAAGAGGAAACAGATATTTTTCTTATTCTGCAGGAAATGCTATGGAAAATGACAACATATTAGAGAAGATTATCAAATTCTTTGAAATATATGGATTTCAGCTGAATTTCCAAGGTTGCCTGATTTTACAAGAAATACCACATGTAGTTGGGATTTCAGCATTTTGAATGGTCTCACAATTGGATGCATTGTTTTCCATCTACCTTCATTTTCAAATACTTTTAATAAGATATTGGTAAATTAAGAAGTCTCAAAGTGCTCTGAAACAGCAAAAAGTGATAAAAGTACAAGTTTTAGTAGTGAAAAGGAAAAGATAATTTGAAAGGGTCTTGTCAGGTGAAGAGTATCTTTGCTCATTGCACAGGCAACATCACATTAAAAGGCATACTTGCTTGCCTTAAATCTTGATAAGAAAAATATTTCTCCAGAAGATACATATATTTTCTTTCTGAGGAAAAGAACTATGAAAAAGACCTCTGTCTTTCTATTTTTATAGAATTGCTTTACTGAAATCCTGTATTCAAGTAATTGCTGTTTACATAGAGACCAAGATTTTGGTTGTTCTTTTGCTTGACAGCCTTCCATTTGAATTCATGACTGCGTGTCAACACCTTTAGGAATTTCTAAATAGCTTTATTTTCAACTAAGAGCACTTTTTAAGCTCTGCTTCTCATGTGCATCCATTGAATTTCCTTCACTGAGTTGTTTGGATTAGTCCTGTGTTGAATGATGTGAGTAAAGGAGAAATTGCTATGAATTACAGTTACTACTTCCTGATTGCAACTAAACAAATATCAAAATTCCTACCTCCTGCAGCATAACTCATATCAGGGTGAGTGCATCATACCAGTCATAATAAGCTGGGACATTGTTAGATGTACCTGCATGGAGCAACAGAGGTAAGGTCATTGTTAAAAACCTCTGAGATAACTCTGAGCATGGTAAATACTTCTGTGAGTTTGTAGTTCTAACTCAGACCTCAAAGACAAAACACCAAGAGAGAGTGGCACAGCACTAACTAATGCAATCATCTCTACCTTTCAGCAGAGATAATGAGTTCAGGTGTAACTATAGCAGTACATTCATAAATGTTTTTAGATCTATTCCAAGACTAGATCATCTTAAGTCAAACCCCATAAGTGACAGAGATCCTTTGGTCATGTCAACATTTAGATAGACCTCATTTACATTGAATCTGCACTAATAAATAGATTCAGACTCAAAGTGTTTATATTAATCAAAGGCTATTACTCCCACAAAATTTCCTAATTACTATTTCTAGGGTGAAGAACCCCACTGGAACCATGGGGTTTGGAACTTTCATTTGAATTTGAGAACCTGAGTTTCACCTGGAGCTTCCACATGTTCTGTATTTGCTTCCAAAACTTTTGTTAAAGTTTGGAAATGTAGCAATAAATAAACATTTCTAGAGTA
>JAYDZK010000001.1:31322382-31356689 GCA_034509185.1 Euphonia xanthogaster
CTCTTCCGATCTATGTAACAGCAATAATTCTGAATGCAGCCTAACCCTTGAGTTAACTTTTTGCTGAAGAACGAATGAGGTGGTATCCAAGTTATGATGCTGGAATAGTTAGAGCAGTGTAAGTGTAGCATCAATGCAGCATGAATTGATGTCTAATTATCGTAATTGAAGCTCTTGCAATTATGCTGTCATTTTATTTATATTTGATTGAGGTCTCAAGGTATCCCATTTTTATAGGTTAAAATGAGATTTGCTGTTCTGTTCTCATACTTGAGACTGAATTGTGATAAGTGACGATTTTGCGCTGGCAGGAGGCATTCTGCAGGAATGGTTACAACAGCATTTTGAAATTTAGACAGATCCTCATTCTCTCAGATATGTCATAACAATAGGTCTGAAGATGCTTTTCCACCCCTTTGGTTTATTTAGATTATGAGTATGTTCTTTTGCTTACACATTGTAGAAATACACAAACATATAAAGCTTGTTCATACCAGTAGCAACCAAACTTTCCTATTATCTCTGTGCTGATTGCTATGAAATGTGTGCTATTTACAGCTCTAGTTTAGTGCTGTCTCATGAAATAAACACCCCAGAAATTATTAACTTGGTGTGTATTTGATCACTTGTAAATAGGTAGTTTTGCTTTTAGTGAAGTAACAGTAGTTATTTCATGCAGTTAAAAATTGAAACTGAAAAGACATAATTTTTAGATCATGTTTCTAGAACTTTTATCCTGTGGTTCTGGAGATGTGACCTTTTCTAGGATGACTATAAAAGGAAGGCATGCTAATGAATATTACCTCACTGATTTCTTGTTCTCTAGTCATCGTTTTTCTCTTTGCCTTTGTGGCTTCTATTTGCCTTTTTCTTTTGGCTCTGAACTGGATAATAGCTCTTCATTATATGCTTTATACAAAGCTGAGCACACGAGATATCTGATCTCTGACTGCAGCTCCGAGGTACTATCACACAAAACACTCTGGCACATGAAAGCATTCATATTTTCAATATACCTTGTTTCATCTTCAAAATAAGCCTGTGCACCTTTGCAAAGCTGCTCTTAATAGGGTCACAGCGCTTATTGCTCACCACAGCTACCCAAGTCAAAGTGTAATGCAGTCCCTAGGAATGTTACTAGGGATCAGGAGGTGCCTACGTAATGGTATTAACAATGGTAAATGGACTGTACTCTTGAGCTCTAACTTCAGGCATGCTGAGGTTGTCTTTATTGTACACCATTTTTCAGGATGGTAACTTTTGTTTTCTAATACTGAAAGAGCTATAAATTGTTGCTGGAAATATATAGGAATAGTTTATGTAGACATAAAAGTTGTGATATCAGAGTGGGGGGGAAGACAAGGCCAGAAAATGAGAGGTTCCTGCAAGTAAAGACATTTCAAAGCATTTTAGGATGGAAAAAACCTGATCATTGAGTCTAAAGATGTTCTTTTATTATATAAGCTAATTTCTGCTCAGGTACAAAATATAGGATGGCTGTATTAATACCTAACAAAAAATCCCAAAACTTTTAAGAAAAAAGTAGTCAGAAGTGCCAGAAGTTTTAAGGGAGGCATCTGTGAAGGAGGATGGAAGCATATGCATGTAAGAGATAAGAAGAAGAAAAGAAGAAGAAAAAATATTTCCAAGGTGAAATCACCTGACAGCCAAAAAAGTGTTTCATTGCAGAAGAGTGTAGATTACTATCCCTTGTTTTAGATAGAAAACAGAGGGATTTTAAAGCTTTTAAAAGGACATAAAAGTGTATTGGTTAAACTAGGATTTTCCAGTAGCAAAAGCAAGGGAAAATGCAGGAACTCACTGTTCCTTAAGATTTAGTATCCATTAATTCATTGATGTCTAAAAGATGGGAAATAGGCACATTTTTATATCCATGGTTTACAAGTGTTAAACAAAAATCTGAGTCTGTGAGTAGTACTAGTCAGAACAGGATTCATTGTATTAGCCCTCACCACAGGTTACAGTCTTTTTCTAGTATTACCTTTCCTCTTTTATTTTTATTTCTTTTGTTTTGTTGTTTTGGGTTGTTTTTTTTTTTTAATTTTTTTTCTTGAGAGGGGAGGATTTCAAGTTTCTATTCCAGTTGTGTTTTTAAAGATGTCTTAGTTGTTGAATTTGTTTTGTGAAATGATCACAAGGATTAAATCCTGAATCTCAATATGCCTGAAAAGTAAATGATGGCACCTTTAAGTAAAGGCACTTTGGATTTCAATTCATGAATATTACATGAAAAAATTAATAGAAGTTTGTTCGTCAAATCAGTGAGCAAAACTCATGCCTAATCATCTGACTTGAGGAAAGCAGAGCATTTATTTTAAATTGGAAATGTCTTCACTGCAGCTGTGTGCAAATAATCACCTGCCAATAACTATTTTCTCCAGAAAAATGTAAGCAATCATTACAAAAGATATCTAAGAATTTTGAAAAAATATTCTTGAAGAAATTTAGGGACTTCACAAAGAATAAAATACTAAGTTTATTGAAAACTAGGATTGGCAAAATATCTTGTCTTTTTCTTTTGTTTTAACGTGTAAATGCCAGCATGTTCCCATACAAAACAAAAACTAAAAAAAAAAATCCCCAAATAAAACAAAAAAAAACAAAAACCAACCAACCAAACAAACAAAAAAACCCAAAAAACAACCCACCAAACCAAAATGAACCAACCACCGCAAAAATACAGACCCAAAAGAGCAAAAAAACCTTCCCAAAAACCAAACAAAAAAAAATCAATGACAAATTCTGGTTCCCAAAAGATTCATCTCCTGTGAGTTTTGTAAACCACTAACTGGATGTTGTCTTGGGTTTTCCACTCTTCAAGAAAGAGTTTGTCTTCTTCCACTGAAAGGCCGATGTATCAGGTAAATAATCTCTAGAATTCAAGGTATGCAGGTACAGAAAGAAGATAAAACCATATTTATCTTAGAAGATATTCTTGAAGAATCATTATCTTAAGGTGATGGTATGATATGATTATCATATCATTATAGCACAGTATGTGTTGTGTTGTACATTACACCTAGTCCAAAAACTGCAACAGGCAGTCATCCACAGCAACAAGGTATGAAATTTCATCCACAGGTATAAAATGCTCTGAAAACTGCCTTTTCTGGACTGGCTAAAAAAGGGAGAAGACAGTAGCATCACTGTGTCTTCTACTGTGTCATCATTGTGTCACAGTAGCATCCAGGATCTGTTGTAATTTATGGAGTTTACCAATCATCCTCTGGGTAAGATAAGAGACTCTCTCTGTCCTGAAGTGCATCACACTTCTTGTTGCCATCCCACTTTAGGCTCATAGGGCAGCTGACCCCCGCACAGCCACTTGCTCCCAGTGGGTTGAGAGAGAGAATCATAAGGGTAAAACTGAGAAAACACATGGGATGACATAAAGACAGCTTCCTAGGTAAAGCTAAAGCCATATGTGTAAGCAGAGCAAAAGGAAGAACTCATTCACCACATTCCATGGGTAGGTAGGTGTTCAGCCACCTCCAGGATGCCAGGGCCCCATCATGTGCAATGATGACTTGGGAAGACAAGCACCACCTCCTTTCTTCTTGTTCCACCATTTTTTATTGCTGAGAAGAGTATGATATGGTTTGGGATGAATATATATCTAGTCTGACACATTTGATCATCTGGGGTCAGAGCTGTGTCCCCTCCCAGCTAGTGCACCCCTGGTCTCCTCACTGGTGGGATGGGATGAGAAGCAGGAAAGGGTTTATTGCTGTCTAAACCCTGCTCAGCAATAAAGAAAACATCCCTATTATCAACACTGTTTTCAGCATAGATCTAAAACACAGCACTGTAGAAACTAAAAAAAAAAAAAAAAAAAAAAGAAAAAAAAGGAGGGAACTGAGCCTTTCAAATCTGCTCCTCTGAAAGCTTAATAGGATAATAAGCATCCCCTGAATTTAGTGAACTGATCAGAATTCTGCAGTAAGTATATGCAGTGAGTCCAGCAATGTCCCAAATTCATAAAGTATTATTATGCCATTATATAAATTGATGGCATGTTCTCCCTTGAATCTCGTGCTCAGTTCTGGTCATACCATCTCAAAGAAAGAGATAACAGAATTAAAAGATGTCTGTAGTAGGGCAATGAAAATTATTAAGGGCACAAAAACACTTCCATGGGAGGAGAGATGAAACACATTGGGGCTGTTTAATTTCAGAGTTAAGTAAGAGTTGATGTCACAGGGGCTTATTAAATCAGAGATGTTATGGTAGTCAAATGAGTGTTTCTGTTTACTCCCTCATGTAATACTAAATGAACACATAAAGGAAAAAAATCTATTATGTGAAATGAAATATAATTCTTATATTACACATTTCTGAAACAAACCAAGGAGCACAATGTAACAAGCTACCAAATGACTCAGAAACAGCCTCCAGCACTCTGAGAAATTAGTATAAAATCTTTAGCTATATTTGATAGAATATAAAACTGGAAAGAATAAGAGGAAAGAGAAAAAATACAGGACTGACTAAATCATGGTCCTTCCTGTGGTTCACCCATATTTCATGGGCTATAGTGCACCTGCTGTCACCCCCACACAATGTCTGTGTGAGCTCCTTGTTTATACTTTTCAGATGTTTTCCCACAAGTAAATGGTGAAGGTAAACTACAGATGTTTAGTTCTCTGATTTTTGCTTCTTAAGTCATTGCCATCACACTAATAATTCTGTTGCTGCTCTTTGCATAACTTCTAATCAGTGTGGATTAGAAAAAGATTATCACCTCCACATTATCTTCTGTATCATATTGACAGGCTGAGACAGTTCTGGCTGTTTAACCTGCAGAAGAGAAGGCTTTGGGCAGAGCTTTTTGCCGCCTTGCAGTACCTAAAAGGGGCTACAAGAAGGCTGCAGAAGGACTTTTTACAGAGACAAGGGGTAATAGCCCTGAGATGAAGGAGGGCTGATTTAGATTAGATATTATTTGATTTTATTAGATGAAGTTATTTTGCTTTGAGTATGTTCATCCTATTCTCTTAGAATAAAGTAAGAGCTGGCTGTACTAAAAGAGAACTGCAACTGATTAACTCAGTACTTTGCTTCAAGTGAGCAAAGTACAATGACTGAGAGAAGAGAGAATGGTGATTTGGACATTAAATGTTGCCTATAACTAGAAAAACTATATAAATGTTAGATATGCACCTTCCCACTATTTACCCATATCTTACAAATGAACCCAAATATTATCTTTCATATTCATTGCAACTATTTTCCTTTTCAAAATCTGAAGGAATCACAGCACTGAGTTTTATAAAGCGACAGACAAAGATGCAAAGCCGTAACGGGAACAACTCCAGAAAGATTTGTATTATTCCCAGATGTGATAGCTTGACTGGATGGCGCACATTCTAACTTTCAACTTGTTCTTTTATCATATTTTTCCACTAATAACTAGTTCACTTAAATTTTGTAATTAATACATTTGGAAATATGTTTTAAAAACACCAGTTGCTGTGTTTCATGTAAAGTGTTTAATAGAATGTTTTTGCTCCCAGCTGAGAGCACACTGCACATGTCAAGTCATAAAGCATGAGGCTTGATTAGTCAGAAGTCAACTATGCTGTACTAAAGAAAAAGGTGCATCTCTAATATGGAATGCTATTTAGAATATCTTAGAATAGAACACGAGAAGAGTGAAAAAATAAATTTGTTTTATTGTTTATTATTTTATTATTTTTATTTAATGTTTTTCTTTGCTAGAGAAACATTAAGGGCAAGGCCAAATACAGCATGCCATGGGGGAAGTACTCCAAACCAGTTCTGACACTGGAAGGATTGTAGCAATCAGCTCAGATCAAGTACAGCCCAGCATACACAGGACATCCTACTCTGAGACATGGACATTCCTCTGGGACAGTTACACGGTGTCCAGCAGGTTACTAGAAGCTAGAGCACAGATCCTACATTGCAAGAGAGAAAGCATGAGATAGGAGCCTTCCAGTAAATGAGGAAAATCTCTTAAACAGCACCTGGATCCAAGGGAGAAAATTCATTGAACACTACCAATTAAATAAGTTAGGGAATTTTTTTACTAATGGAATAATGGGACAATGGAGGGATGTTGTAATATTTTTGGTAGCAGTAGCTTTTATATTTAAAGGGAAGTTAGAATGACTAGCAGAGGTCTCATCAATACATTTTTGCTCTCACTCAGTAGAATATTCTTATATTCTTAACAGTAAGTAGGGTACAGGCTTTGCATAAACATAATTTGGAGTTGTTCAGAAGTGTCCATATATAAAATATTAATGTTTTTAACAACCCTGGGACAAAAATATTTTACATGGCCATTAAGCTGTTTGTGGACTACTGAAGTAGGACCTTCAAATAATTTTAGGAATAAATTAGTAAAACTTATAATTTAATATTGCACTTGGAGGTTCAATTTCTGTTAATAGCTTTCTACAAAAAAGCATATAAAAGAAATTTCAGCTGATGCAACCATTTGTAGGCAAGCTTCCTACAGAACAGTTCCTAAACAAAAGGTGATTCTTCCTATTCAAATGTTCATTTAGTTTTGATACGTTCACTGTCTACCACTTTCAGACAAAGCTGAGTGAATGGATGAGAAGCAGGAGCTAGGGGAGATAAAAGAAGCATAAAAATGGCCAAGCTGAGGCCAAGATATTAGAAAAAGTTTCTTAGTCTCCAGAACATTCCCTGCAGCACAAATTCTTACAAATACAAAAGCTTCAGATGCTTCTGAGTTCACTACTTACTGAAAAAAAAAAAAATTAAAAATGACTCATCAAGCAATGGGACATCAGGCTGCCTTGATGAGTTTCAGTAACCATACTGCTACTTGCCTTTTTACTCTTTTTTTTTTTTGTTTTACTGCATTTCATTATATTTTTTCCCTTGATTTGAAATATCAGCTATTAGATAATTAAGCTCCACCATTTAGTTATGTTTATGTACCATTAAATCCTGCCTACAACTATCCACTAATGAGACATTGATAATGAGACAGTGATAGTGTTTCATGGATGGATTAACCATTTCTCAGCTGAAATATCTCAATAATGAAGGAATTTTTAGCAAAAAGAAAAGACAAAATATCAAATATAAAAAACAGTTGCTGAATGAGGTCTTTCAGAGAGCAAAATGGATTATGCATGTAGGCACCTTATGAACAAAGAGCAAAGTGACTCCTGTAGTACAGCACAAATCACAGCATACAGGCTGGTTTAGTGCACAGTAGAGCTTCTCAGATGTAATAAATTAGGGATTTTCACGTGTGTGTGTTTCTGTTCACTGATTTTACAAAGATTGTGTAACAAATAATCTCCAGATCTGACTTTTAGAATAGTATCTTAGCTCAGGGATGCTATTTTGCAAGAAATAGGAACAAGCAGAGTTACAAATGACACTGCTTGCTCTTTTGAATCTTTTCTGAGTTTATACTAAATGAAGAGAAATGTAGTAGCTGCAATGAAGGTTTTGCTTTGGTTTTGTTTTGGTTTGCCTTTTTGGCGTTTTTTACTATTACCTCCCCCATCCCCCTCTTACTGTTACATAATTTTTCTCAGATAGATTTAATGAATTTCAAGATGTTTCCTTTGGATGCATCACCTCACATTGTTTCACCCTTTATAATCCCTAAAGCGAGAACCTGCAGCTGTTGTTTCAAATGCAGAAGGAAGACAAATATCTAGCAGTCAATGTACAGCTGTTTCCAGGAGGGATTGGTACTGCCTTCTGTGCTGAATTAATAGATGGTTTTGTGAAGTATTCCATACAAGCTAGTAATAGGGAATTCAGACAATAAATGAAGGAGGGAGTTTAGAAAATCTCTTGGAGGTGAGTATAGAGGACTTTTTCACACACATGATTATTATTTCAGTAGGAAAAAATAAAAAAGTTAAAAAACATTCACCAAGTTTTGACTCTGTGCTTAATAAACTTCATGGCCCAATATCTAACCTTAGAGTTTTGACTTTCTCTGGCAGAGTTTGCCTATACTTGCAAGATTTACTATGAGGCCCTGGAACAGATGTTCAGAGAACTTGTAGTTGCTCCATCTGTGGAAGTGTGCAAGGCTGGGTTGGGTGGGGCTTTGAGCAACCTGATCTAGTGGAAGATGTTCCTGCCCACACAGCAGGGCATTGAAACCAGACGATCTCTAAGGTCCCTTTGAATCCATTCTATGATTCTTTGCTTCTATAATAAGTACTTCACACTACCTGACTGTCCCTTGTCAACCACGGCAATTTGGGCGAGTGCCTGTGTGGGTTTATGAGCCTCTGTGTGTGTTAACTGCCCACAGTATATTTGTCATCAAGATAAAGAGAAGTATTTGAACAAAAGTTATGTTCTTAAAAACCAAAAAAACTAATCAGGAATTGTCATGCTACATTGAAAGCATTACTGATTCATTACTGTTGTAGCTGTAATTACTATCAGTTTCTTCAAGTACCATGATCTGTCTTCTAATTTCTTTTTCTGAATGAAGGTCCAAGTAGTGTATAGTTAGTCAAAAACTCTTGAAGAAAACTGAGGCTCTCTATGAGCTCAATGAATCTTCGTGTTTCTTACACTCTTGGGAAGTTTATATTTCCTACTAAAACCCCTACACATCAAATTCCTGTCGTTTCTGATTCATTGTTTATTTTCTTTGCATGACATTTAAACTTCTCCAAAGACCCATTTATCTCTTATGATCCATTTAACCCCAACAAGGAAAATTTTACCTTTGAAGCATGAGATATAAATAAAATTATCTTTTCCTTATTCAGATTTTGCTTAGATCCATGGGAGTTACAGTACTAGGCTTGATCTTTCCAAATGCTATACAGCTTTAGGTACAGAGTCCAGGAAATTCAGAAAAAGGCATGGAATATTACTTTTTTAAATTTTAGGAAATTTTCACACCATCTACATTTAAGTTTTAATGTAGGAGGCTATTCAAAACGGGGTAATTCTCTCTATGGCCAGTGGAAAACTAGGCTTCCTTTGGTCCTGGTTTGGGACGTTTATTTGAAGCTCTCAGTGTTTAGTATGAGTCCTGATGTTCAAGAAATGTTGAGCGTCATCAAGAAAGGCATTACAAACAAAAGAGAAAGCATTATTTGGTGGAGTTAAAAGCCTTATGTATCCACAGCTTGAAGTGCTGATCTGCTGTCCTCATCTCAAGAAGGATGTTGAGGAGTTTAAAAAAGCTTTAGAGTAACTTAATCAAAATGGTAAAGGCAATGGAGCAGCTGTACCATGAAAGGGAGAAGCTCTGGCCAGAAAATCTGAGGAGGAATATGATAATGGTTAGCAGAGTCAAAAGGGAGAAGTTAAGGGGAATATAGAGTTATTTGGTTGTTTCTTTGTTATTTTAACTGAAAAATCCTACTATAAGAAAGATGACACACTGTCTAAATCTTGCAGGAGATAAGTTTAAAAAAAAATAAATCTGAAACTCCTCTTGAAAAGTGAACCTCCAAAAGCTGATGTCAAGAGAAACTGGAAAGAGTAAAAAAGATTCATAGACTGCACATCCATTAAAATAAACCCAAAAAGGCAGGAATGTAACTACTAATATTGAAAAAAAACCCTTGTTCTGGATGATGGGGGAATGAAAAAGAGTCAGTGACAGAATTTATTGATTTCTTTAGACATCTTCTCTTACTGTCCCTCCTAGGGACCAAATACAGGGCTAAATGGTGCCCTCCATCAGGGCACTTATGTTTCTTTAAATACTGAAATTGAAATTATATAAGAAATAAAAGTAAAGTATGCTTATTAATGACCTGTCAAATTAGTAAAATTAAGTTTTGACAGCAGTTTTACCTCTTACCTTTTCTTTAAAGAGTTGTGAAGCAATGTGTAAGAGAAATGAATTCTTAAATTAAAATTTCTGATTGGATCCCAGTGATTTCACATGTGGGGTCAAAAGGCCAAGTGAAAATCATGTTACAGTAAGTATCCTGTTAGGGCATTGCTGCGGATTTATTCCACAGCATTGGCAGTTTTATGATATAATGCATTTTAGATATCTATCTTAAGATACACTGAATCACAGCCTGAAAGTGCCTATTTGTCTCCATTGAGAATAAGATGTGGATTACTAGCTCTGACACAGACATTCACTCTGGAAATTTCTGCAGTGAAATGAGATGAATCATGACAATTCAATTTAAAGAGATTCTGATTTAGCTGGATAAATCACTACCTGCTCTGGAAAATATGCTTAGTTCATTTTGTTAAAAGAAAGATACACAAACATAGAGGAAAAAAAAAATATATTGTGTCAAACCAAATTTTCATCAAGCACAGAATTCATCTCAGAGAAAAAAATCCATTAGAAGAAGACAACAGTGCAACAGCCTCCATTTCCAATATTCTGTATCATGAATGCCTCAAGAACCTTATAAATCAAAAGTGTTATGCACGTGCTCTTAAGCTCATGATTATGCTCTTAGCCCTGGACATTTTTTATCTCTGCATTAGACCACAGAAACAGCCACTCTTGCCATCCCTGTACAGTTAATGTGACACATGTAATACAAGAAAGCAGTCTGTACTGTATCCCTGTGCATGGTTTGGTACACCTTGAACTCTCTGCTCCAGTCAGAACACAAGTTATGGTTTTAAGGCAGAGAAAGTATTTATTAGGTTTTTGAATTACTTCATTAATGGTTTCTGCTTTTATTTTTCTGTTCTAAGAGGCTTAATGAAGAAGTAGAGAGCATAGAAAATCCAAGTTTCTTACTTTCTTTGTATCATGGTTTAAGCCCAATTGCAAACTAACCCTCACCCATCTCCTCACTCACTCTTCCAGGAGAATGGAGAGGAGAATCGAAAGCATAAAAGTGAGAGAACTCATAGGCTGAGACAAAAGCAGTTTATCAGGTAAAGCAAAGGCAAACGAGGAATTCCCTACTTCTGTGGGACAGGAAGGTGTTCAGCTATTCCCAGGTCTGTCGGTTTCCATCACATTGACCTGGGGAGACAAACACCATCACTGCCAATGTCCCTGCCTTACTTCTTCTCCCCCAGCTTTTCATGCCAAGCATGACACCCTATGGTTTGGGACATCCCTTCGGTCAGTCAGGGTCAGCTGTCCTGGCTGTGTCCCCTCCCAACCCCCTGTGCTGGGCTGCGTGAGGAGCATAAAAGGCCTTGGCTCTGTGTGACTGCTCAGCAACAGCAAAACTATCCCTGTGTTATCAAAACTGTTTCCAGCAGGAATTCAAAACACAGCCCTGTAGCGGCTACTATGCAGAGCATTAATTCTGCTCCAGCCAAAACCAGCCAAATCAAACACGTTTATTTTTCATAGTCATCACTGAAACAAAATTTGATCTTTGAAAGACCCTAAAGCAAGTTACAAGTTTATAGGTTTTAGCTGTCTACACTTAATCTTTTTTTAGATGAAAAGGCAAATATCAGTTTAATTTATTAAATTACTGTGAACTTGTTTTTATTATATGTGTTCTCAAGTCCAAAGTAAGTAATATTCATCTAGCAATTACCTTTGATGAATCCTCTGATTTCACTAATAGGAAATTGAAATGAATTAAGCTGTTTTCAAACCCCATGGCTGCACAAATTGATGTGTATATCATCTTGATATTTACAAATGAACTGTGCATTTTTGCCTTTCTTTTGTTGATGCTGCAGAGCACTCACTCATACAACAGAATTAGTGTTTATGAGGCTTTTCATGGAAACAGCAGCTGACCAATATAAGTAATGATTTCACAGAAGGTCCACAGTATTTTGTTTTGAAATAATGCAAAGCAAATGTAGGTGTGTTTTTATGTTTTATTTTCTAGTGTATTTAAATGTTTTGAGCAACATAGAATGCATCACTATAACAATATCACAACTAGTACAAAATCAATTTTATCAATTTTTAATTTTTTTTGTAAAGCCTCTATCAGGAAAAAATATTTCACACTGTTCATATATTTTCTAGATTAGTGAAATACATATTATAAAGTTTATAGAAGTGAAAAGCCTTTATCTTTTCTCACTATTATTCCACTGAACAAAGTAGAAAGATATTAATTTGTAAAACCAAGAATTATAGAAGAAAAAACATTGGTTGAACACTGTTCTAGTCTTCTTGCTTTTCTTGGAACAAAAAGACCATGAAATTAACTGCCTGATTTAATTGGTTTGGGTCAGAACTGAAAAGCACAGCAGAAAACTCCCCACCAAATAAAATGAAAACTTTTTGAAAAAATATTCAGGTCTGAAAGATTAGATAGCCAAAGTAGTAGCTTTTTGGTTTGCTTTTCCCATCCCAACTGAGTGCTCCTTTTTAAACAATCACTTTATTGTTATGCAAAAGAAAAGATTATCAATAGGAACAGCTGTTTTACTCTGTCTAAACACAGTAGTTCTGTTCCTGTTCTGATCTTATTACTTTGAATCTGCTTGGTTATCCCCTGCTGGCATCAAAAAGGCTGGCTTAGGACAGCTTTGTGAAGAGCTATGTTCATTACTAAGAACTACTCAAAAAAAAAGAGGTATTAATTGATCAGAATGTTAAATGTGTTAATCCACATTTAAATGATCATGATCTGTCCATAATCATTCTGGAGAAGAAATAATTGGGGTCCTCAAAGCTTTCTTTCTGGATCAGCAAAATTGTCCCTGATTATAGAAAAAGTAGGAAAAAAAAGGGAGGAAAACACAGAGAACTGGAAGGACCCGGTGTCCTTCTTGCTGCCTGAGTTTAGCTGAACATACACAGGGCAACAAACTCTTCCATTTATAGAAGGCTGATGAAAAATGTCTTCACTCAGAGGGTTGTCAAGCATTGGATCAGGCTGCCCAAGGAAGTGTAGAGTTACTGTCCATGAAGGTATTTAAAGGTGGCACTTAGGGATGTGGTTTAGTGGTAGACTTGACAGTGCTGGATTAACAGTTGGACTTGATGATCTTAAAGGTCTTATCCAACATAAACGATTCCATCATTGCATGATTCTACTTCAGATTTTAAAAAGAAAAAAGATACTTTAAACAATGAGTACTTGTCAGAAAGCCATTTTAGAAGTTAGGAGGCAAACAGATAAATAATGAGATGAAAAAGGATCTGCAGTTGCTCAAAGTGTTCTGCCATTTAAGTCTGTTATTTATCAATAGAAAAATATTAGCTTGCATCAAAATCCTATGTAGTTCTTTTATCAGATTACAGATGGTAGGTAGAGATGTTCTTCTTTCAATGCAATATTTGTTAAATGTAAACTTTAATATCCACTAATAGCAATTGTCTCCTTGTAGTTTCAAGGGTGAAGGGTAGACTCCACTCATCCTGAAAAGTGATACGCCTAAGTTGTCTTCAGTTTTGTGGACCTCATTTATGATCCTACCTTTCATCATCTCTTTTTCAAAGGGAAAAGTCCTTACAATTTTTCTTCATGCAAGATATTCCATTCCTCTGATCCTCCATATCAGTATTCTCAGTATTCTATTTCTTATATTATTGCTGTGATAATATGACAAGTACTTATCATTAAAAATTTGTAGAAGGAACCATCCAATAAAATAGAGGCAACCATTTGTTCTCAACCTCATTTTCTTTACTTATAGTTCCATATTTTATTTCTCTTACCAAAAACTGATACAAATCTTTCAAAGAAACTCCTACAGCAATTCCAAGATGTCTTTCCTGGTTATTAACAGCTAATTTTCAGGTGTACAATATGTAGATATTGTTACAGGGCACTTTTTTATACTGTGTCTTGATAATTTTGCATTAAAAAAAACAAAACCAAAACCAGCAACAACAAAATAAAACAACCCCATGAAGATTTTAAATTTACAAAAGAGCTCAATATAATTCACACAAATTTGGGATCAATTCATAAAACCTGAAGAAAGAAGCAATTGGCAATATTCATGAGGTATAAAATCTGCTTGTGCAAGATAAATGCAAAAATTAAATGTTTAGAATATAGTGTTCATTATCTATTGAGGAAAAATAAAAAAAGAAATCTATGTTCTATGTATACTAAATGTTTTACAAGGTCATTAGGTGAGAATTATTTGAAAAAAACTTTCATTTTCTACTTGAAAATAGAAAATCAGGATAAAATGCTTCAACAAAATATAATGCTTTCTATTCTGTTATTAACAAAAGAGGATGATTAACTCTTATTAGTAATACATATTTGTTACCAGCAAGCTTGGATAATAATTTAAATCTGAATCTCATACAAAGGAGCATTTTTAAATATTGCCCTGGGACATAAATAAGCTCCTAATGACATTTTGAACATACTTAGGAGCTCAAGTCCTTCTCATTTTATTGGAGATAGGTGTTTACTTAAAAAAAACTCTTATGGGCATCTACCTGCATCTATTCACAACTAAATACTTTTAATTCTAATTAGAAATCTTTTGCAACTAATAATTACAACATTAACTCATCCCTTCTGGTGGCTAAATTGAACACCTGCCTTTAATTATGATGACTTGGAGAAGAGAAGCAGCCTGAAGATTACAGGATTTTAGAATCGGAAATGCAGTATTACAAGAGTACATTTTGTTTAAATAAAACCATCTTAACAGACAAGTGCCCAATTATCATTTGTATCAGAAAATATTTAATTTTACTTTTATTTGCTTACAGAAAACAATAATTTCATTGCATGTAACTGGGAAATGCAATGATCCTGAAAGCAGAAACCTCAGTTATGGGTGATTTAGAAGCTTTCAGAGAATCAAAATTTCTTATCTTCTGATTGAAATGATTTTTGTTTCCCGATTATGGTTGTGGATCCTGCACAGCAACATCAGCTTCTATTAATCTGTGAGCAAGGTATCTTAGTAAGAAGTGGGGCTACAGAATAGAATCTGATTATTACAAAAAATATCAACTGACCAATCCCAGGCACTGTTCTGTATATCTGAGTAAAAAGTAATTAATCATTTGGCCAACAGAGCTGTCACCATAATCTATCCTACAAAATTTAAATTATACTTGAATTTTTTGATAACATGGCTGAAGAGTGTAGTTTCATTGAAATCACCTGTTTCTTAGAGATGGGTGCTGTGGACTGGATAGAAATATTAAAGCAGGGTAAATATGTATGTTATATGACTGTATGCATTACTGATGATTATCGTAAGCTAATAGAATAATAGGCTGCATCTACAATACACATCAAAGGAAACTAGGGCTCAAACTTGACATTGGGAAACAGTCCTGTACATGGTTATATTGTTAATACAGACCCTCTCCATGCCCATAAAACAACAGCTTTGAAGGGACCTCCAAGATTGTCCAGTCCACCTTCTCATTAGAAGAAGTTCCCGTGTATAAATTAAATCACTCATCTTTTCTGGGTTCCTGTTTCTGTGTTCAGATGCTCTCATTGTGATTTTTCTCCTTATATTTAAATTATCTTTTTTGCAGCTTGTTGTCACAGCCTCTTTACTGTGCAACTCCCAGAGGAGCCTTGCTCTTTCATCTCTACATCTCTTTGTTAAGAATCTGAAGTCAAAAGTCTCCTCCTTATTCTCCACTCTCAGCTGAATAAACAAGCTCTCTCAGACTGTCTCTGTATTTCTTCTGTTTGCCTTGGCCTGTTGGGTTGCAGTTACTGATGTAAGCTGTTGCTTGCTGAGATGGATTCTCTAGCCATCAGATGTCTCAAATTCTCTAGTCTCAGATGTCACTAAAATCCAAGCATCCTTCACATTAGAAATTTTGCCATTGGTTAAAAGACAACCCCTTATTATTGTGAAACTCTAGTGGAACACCTGAATGACAGCAAAAAATATTCACATTCCTTCTAGGCTTTTAAATTCATCTGAATTTCACCCCAGACTGGATATTTAAACTTTGGAATAATGCAGATAAAAAAGCTGTAGAAATATGCCTTACAGTGCTCAGTTTTGCTTCTCTGCCAGCTGTCTCCTAATTTTGCCGTACTCTGCTGTGTGTTCAGCTATGGAGCTCTTGGTTTATTTATCAATGCTTTGATTTCTATTACTATGAAACCTCTATTCCCTCCACTTGTGCTTTCTTCTTCTATAAAATTTGGAATACTGGATCAAAGGTTAAAAACTCAATATAAAAAATAACTTGCAGGAGCTTTATATGTTTCAATAATTTGCTACTATAATGAAAATGAGGCATTATCTGCAAAAATATATTAAAAAGAGAAGTAAAGGCAGAAGAATATTGGAACCAAGTGTGAAACCATTATAATTCACCTATTGATGCTATTTTCATAAATCAGCTGATCTGCAAAATAAACATGGAATATAAAATGGATGTTTTGTCCATCACTTCAGATTTCTAGGGCTAGCTGATCAAAACCTGAATGCAGATTGGTATTTGACTTAAAACTTGTTGTCTTAAATAATGACAAAAAATGCTGGATATTAATATCCTAAAGTATGAAAGATTCAAAATCAGGGCAATGAGCACATCTCAGAGACACTTCTATAAAATAAGTTGGATTTTGGCTCATATGTTTTTCTTTAGCTTAATGTCAATACGCTTAAATGCTGCCCTGTGCAGATGACCTTCATCACTAGAGAATCCTTGGATGATGAGGACTGATTGAAGAGACACTTTTAATTAGTTATTCCCCATGAGAGAGAGGATGATTGCCCTCAAAACCAGGAAATTCCAGCTTTCAGCATGAAGGGATTATTTGTAAAAGGTGCATGTTTGACAGCTGTTAATACCCAATTTACTTCTGAGATGCATACTTAACATATTGACAAAATAGTTAATAATTTAGCCCATTCTCTTTATGCAATCTCACATTAAGTGATGACCCAGAGAGCTGCCACTTGAGCCTAAGAAATAAACAACCAAAAGTACTCAAAAAGCAGATATGGAAGAATGTGGCAGGAGAGCCGTTTGTGGTGTTAGACCTCACTCTTCTGAAAGTTCAAGTTTGCTGGTGCAATTTTCCATGGGTCTGTTTGGTTTGTGCTGTACCTTCTTCAGAAATATCACCCCCTTGCACAAAGTCACTTTTGAGCCATCAGGAAATTGCAATTAGAGAAATGGAAGGAAAGTAAGAAATTTGTGCAAAACTCCCTGACCTGTAAAAAGTGATGGGGCATTGACATAATAACAGTTGTGTGATCATTTTGGTAAGTTTCAGTAGAGAGAAAGCCACAGGGAAATGTTGGAAAATTGATAAATATCAAATATCACTGGGTATAAAATATTGCTCGTCTTTCAAAACAAAAGCACAGCTCACTATGAAAGAAATTCCAATTATTACATCTAATTACAAGGAAGCCTAAATCACCATGGGTTTTAATTTCTAAATCCAAACTCTAATAAAAAGAATAATTAACATCTACACAAAATATTCTAGTTCACATGACACGTAATATTACAATGATTTCCAGGGTTTTATAGAGCTTGAAAGAATTTAATGCTCAATAAGAAGCTTAGAGAGAAGAAACTGAAAATATGAGAGGGCTAAAAATATTTATTTGCGAAATGTCCCATTTATGTATAGCTTTATCCAAAGCATTTTCTCTAATATTTCTTCCCAATGATATTAAGGCCTTGAATCAGCAATGCACTTAAAAGTAATTTTTAAATTTTCTTGCATTCTAGGGATTGATTTTAGCTTGTATTTCTGTATTTTCCTGAACTAGAAAGAGTATATATATATATGGGAGTATTTAAAAATCTACAAAGTTATAAATTGGTCAGTGTTTCGTGGAAATGCCATGGAGAAAATATTAAGATGTCTGTCAAATAAAATTTACAAAAGAAGGTAAACATACTGAATATAGAAAAAAAACAAACAAACAAACAAGAATTTGAAAAAGCCAAAAAAAGGACATGATATTTGATATCCTTTCAGGGGGTTATTAAAGGCTGGGAAAAATATCTTATTCTATCTGGAAAACTAATGATTGAATACCAAATCTTTTCTTTCTTTCAGATGCAATGATATATAATTAGACATAGCTATATACATCTTATATAGATACCTAATTTATACATGTTAATAATAATTAAAGAGAAACTGCTGTACTCTGGAATTCACTCTAAAGACTGAACCTTGATGGAAGACTGGACACAGATCTGTGAGGTTAGCATGAGATTCCTTGTAAAGCTACAGAAAGATGGATTTTAGACACTGAAACACTGAATATTTAGTCAACCTAATCTAAATCTTCCTAACCTGATGCAGTTGCCTCTCAGAAATAAATGCTTATAGCTGCTAGCTAGTGGATTTTGTGCCCTTACTACTCTGAGAAGATCATTCCCCACTTAACAGCTAAAATAATTGGTATTCTCCTCATTTCCATATACCTTTAGGGTCAGAATTACTGACAGATGTGCAGCACTCAGAGATGCCTTGAGGCTTGCTGAAAGGCACCAGAAGTTAAGCCACAACCAGCTTACCCAGTAATACTTTTTCCATAGTTGTTTATGCCTCCCTTCTCTGTCTAGAATGTCTTAGATACTCCTTGTTTGAATGCACAGTGAGCAAGCAGGATTTGTGGTAGGGTTTTTGGAGGGAGGTTGTAGTGGGCTCTGTGAGCCCGAGTACAAAGGATTGGTGTAGTGTGAAATTAGGGTTGTAAGTGATTAACACAATGGAAAAGTTCCACCCTATAACTCTTTAATGACCTTCAGCTTTGATATGTAAATGTGTAACAGAGCAGATCAAGGAGAATTTGTACACCAAAGATGGAAATTCTCTTTCACATGGAAAATACAAATTGTTGAAGCACTGCTTATATCTGTATTACCACTCAGTTTTCTGAGCCCTTTGTCCACAGAGGTTTTGTTTTCTGCTTCTTTTGAAGGCATTTCTCTTTCTTTCTGAGGTAATAGGGAGATGCTGTACCCCTGTTTCCAGAAACCCTTGTCAATTCAATTTTCTGAATTCTCTGTAATTTTTCACCAGAGTTTAATTATGGTTTTACTGCAGTAAAAACCTCTGATTTTGGATGATTTAGAGGAAAACCCTTTCCTTGCTTCACTTTTACACTTGGGTGCTCATGCTGACATCATTTAACATGCTTTGAAGATGATGAAGAGAACATTAGGGCTCTCCTTGACTTTCACAAATGGGCACTAGTACAGGTTGCTCAAAAAAGTTGTAGCTTCTCCATCCCTGGAAGTGTTGAAGGCCAGGTTGGATGGGACTTTGAGCAACCTGTGGAAGGGCCCCCTGCCCACGGTGGGAAAGCTGAAACTAGATGGTCTTTAAGGTCCCTTCAAACCCAAACCATTCTAGAATTCTGTGACGTGGTTCTATGATTTGATTCTTTCTATCAGATGAGTCAGGCATAAAGCCTGATAGCAGCTCAGCAAGCTTGTAATTCTCTTATGGCTCCGCACTTTCTGAGGATCCCTGCAACATTGTCATGACCATTTAATCATGTCAACACTGTCATTGTGACATGTAGTCCTTTGAATGGATTCATGGATGCTCCCCCTGCTTTGAAGCCAAGGAATTTTTATTCAAAACCAGATTTTTCTGAAAAAAAATTTAACTAGATGGGTCCAAGAAGAAAAACTGATAGATTAAAATTGATCCAAACAATGGAATCTGTGTGTAGATCTAAATCCCAATTTCATTAAAGTGACCAGGAAAATATCATCTCTTTCAAAATCAGGATGTGGTTTCGCCTGAGTTTAGATAGAGGTATCCTGTCTAAGTAGGCTGTGCACAACAACAGACATTTAAGCACATTGTAATATGAAAAATACCTTCACTTCTATGGTGTTTTAAATCTTACATAGAAATGAGTTCAGCAAAAGCATGAGTTCAGTTGAAGAGTTATTCCACCTCTTTTAGTTTTATCACCAGTGATAGTAAAATAATAATCAGGAAGCTGATACAAAGCTAAAGTCAAGCTGTTAAGAAGCTAAACCACACAAAATAATAGTGCTCTTTGTGGCTATACTTTTTTCATATTTTCCACCAATAAATTTTATTATCCATAAAAAGCAGTACTTCAAAAGAAAGAAAGAAAGAAAGAAAGAAAGAAAGAAAGAAAAAATATTGTGAAGATATTTCCATAAACACTCATCTGCCACATGAAATGCATTCATGATATTATTTCTTGCCCTGGTGGGTGTGCTTTCACAGACAACTGTGTTTTACTGTAGTGCTGGAGAAAAAGAATTTTTTAGCTCCCTCAATTTCCCTGAGGGGAAAAGTAAAAGAAATCACATAGCTTTCCCACAGGCTGTTGTAGTTTAGGAATGGTATTTCTCAATTTAATGTTCCCTCTGAAACACTCCAAACCATGTACCACTCACTCATTCACCTTTCTCCCTCCCACATCCCCCCCTGCAAAGGACTGGAGGGGAGAACTGGAGGAACAAAAGGCATCAAATAGTAACAGCAACAAAGCTAATGACAGAGGGTACAAGAAAGAGGTGAATGATTCTCATGGGAACCCATGGCACCACCTGACATTTTCTGATGTGGAGGGACCTCTTCCCTTGTCCCTGCTTCTAAGAGAGCTGGAGGGGGAGTTTTGACAAAGGTATGGGGTGACAGGACAAGGAGAAATTGGCTTCAAACTGTCAGGGGAAAGGTTTAGGTTAGATATAAGAAATTCTTTACTGTGAGGGTGGTGAGACACTGGCAGAGGTTGCCCAGAGATGTTTTGGCTGACCCATGTCTGGAAACATTCAAGGCCAAGTTGGATGGGGCCCCGAGCAACTTGTTCTAGTGGAAGGGGTCCCTGCCCACGCAATGGGGTTTAGAAATAGATGACCTTTAAGGTCTCCTCCAATCCAAAACATTTTGTGATTCTATGATTATCTCCTTATTTTTATATTCAAATTCAGCTATGCAGTTTTCCTGGGGAAAGAAAAATCAAGCACAGCAGAATTGCATTTGTCTTGAAAGGAGTAGGAGTCACCATGGTATTTATAATGAGTGAAAATTAACAGCAGGGGGCCAAATCAAAATCATCATAAATGGATTGACAATACATTGAGACCAAGGAAGACTGAGCTCCTACAATTTTTCAGAGAGTAAAGTTTGTTGACTTGCTTTGTCCCTTTACATGCAGGACACAGTTGTGACTGTTTCCACTACTCCAGGGTACCGTGGTGAAGATCATCCCCTCACCAAGTGTAGTGGGGGGAAATTCCAGGGCAGTAACATGCCTTCTATGATTAGTTCCCACAACATGTATGCTCATCTCCATGAGCTTGGCTTTCACAACAGTAAAAATAAATCACTGCAGCGGGAGGTTGCAGAATGGCAGATTTGGTAACCAAGAGCTTTGGGACAGTATGGCACACTAAATTATTTTTAGATCCATTTTTCCAAAGGCACAGCTGGGTTTATTCAGACCATCCCATTTCAGGCTGTGGGAGGTGCTCCAAATCCCACCTTACAAGTGGGATGTGTTCCCAAGTGTTAGTGTCCCCAGATGTTCTTGATGGGAAACCTGCAGAAGCCATAGTCTTATCTGCAATTTAGCTCCCTATTAGTTGAGTAGCATATCTGGTTTCCCAAGAAAGCACCTAGGAATTTAACAGCAAAACAACTGGTCAAAAGTGGTGTCTGGTTTGAACCAAAATAAAATCACTTAGGAAGCTCAAGGTCAGAGATCCTTCTTTCATCACCTGCACTTTATCTTCAACAAGAAAACCCACTTTGATGGGACAGCAAGGACAGGAAAGGTTTGCATTTGGATTCCTAGCTGAACAGGTATTTTCAGATAAAGCATCAGGATAAGCTCTAGGAGCACACCAGCTGAGCAGGAATCTCAAAAATCTCCAGAGGGCCCTCCTTTTCTGTTCCTCCACACCTATTGTATTCCTCAGTTAATGTTTATTTAAAAACCATTGTACTAAGTACTACCTCCATTCGTGATGTAACATAATGGAAGCTAGTAGCAATATTAGAGCAAACATGCATTTTCTTCACAGTGCTTTGGCTTTTTGCAGTATCTCAGTTTTCCACATAATTTGGTAATTTATTCTATAAATCCGTGGGAGGTTCAGTAATTGGCAATGAGCACATTATCATCCGTATTCTTGTACCTAAAAGCCTTTAAAGCAGGAAAGGTAGGAGAGAAAAACAAAGCTAGGAGATGATTGTTTGAAGCTGGTCCATAATATCTGCTGATAATTCTTCTGATGCTATAATTCTATCACTTTAATTCTACTGATATGATTAGCTTGTGCTTTTACTAAGAAATTTAAGAAGAAGAAGGTCATACCTCAAATATTTTCTTTCTTATTAGAGGCTGCAGAGATAATCCAAGATTTATGGAGCCTTTGAGGCTTTGAAGCAGTAGCTACTAATGGATGAAATGTTTTGTGTATTGGAAAGGGAAGGAAAAGAGAAAAAAGAGCAATGCATTTCTGCACAGTCTCTTGAGTGGAAAGCATTAATGTCTGGTTATTATTTCTGATTTGCTTTCAACTTTTCAACTCAAGTTTAAAGATTCTACAGAAAGATTGGGCTTTAGAATTGTCTGTCTCAAATGTTATAGATGTAAATGCATTTCATTAAAAGAGGGATGTATTTAAATAGAAAAAGTAATCAAGTGAAATTTCAGCTCATAGACATCAATGAAAGCTTTTGCATTGCTTTCAGCAGAGCCAGCATTTCACCAAGACATTTCATTTAAAAATCAAGTCAAAACCGCTTTCTTTTTTGTCATGTCTCTATATTTCAGATTAAGAAAAGAAAGATACACTGAAGCTCACGGAACAAAGAACTATTAAAATTCAAAATTAAATCTTATTGAACTATTTAGCCGTGCTAGCGAGACATAAAAACGGGTTTGGCAATCTCTGCTCATGGGAGCACTGCTGTGGCTGCAGCCCCTAGATGGCACTGCTAGAAGCGGTCTTGCTAGCCAACCAGACAGTTGCAGTTCCACTGAAGAAGATACATTTTGGCAGCTGTGGTGAAGCTTACATTAACAGGTACCTTGTTCTTTACCTAAAAGTCTGTCCTTAATGGAGTGGTTTGGGGTTTTTTTTGTCTTTTTCCCGTGTGTAGCAAGTATGCAAATTCATACTCATGAAAATAAATTATGCCAAAGGTTTCAAAATACACACCACAAATGTGATTTTATCTGCATCATTTTATGGACCCCATTTAGCATTACAGGATGTTTGTGAGGCATAATTGGCTAAAAGCTACCAATTAAGCTCTTCCAAGGATAGGATTGACCTCATACAACTTTCAGGATGGGATTCAGGTTGGTTCTCACACATCAGACTTAATATCTCCATGAAATGTGTGCTCATGTCTTTCTGCTGCTGTTCCAATGGCATATAAATTTCCAATATTATATCTATGATGTCCATGAGGATATCTCAGATATATCAGTATATCTCAAATGGTACAATAAGCCTGTATAAAGACAGCTGAATTCTGATCCTGACATTATATTAAATGAATTGCACATAATTTAAATTGAATGAGGAACTGAATAACCAGTGATATTCTGGAGAGATTGGAAATTAATGACATAAGATAGCAAAAATTTTGCTCATGCCTATCCTCAAAACAAAGTACTTCCTCTTCCGTGGAAACATATTTTACATCAGCAACACAAAGCCATCAGCTTTAATTGTATCTCTAATTCTGTCCTACCTCCTGAATATAAAGACCAAGCTTGAGAGACAAAGTGACTTTAAAGCCTGGCTATTAAAATTTCTTGCAAATTTATGGGGGTGGGGTGGGGAGAATAACATGCAAAAAAGTCACTGTAAATATATTCCCTGTAGAGAAATTTAGGATAGGACATTGCCACTATCACAAAACAGTTAAAGAAAGATCTTTGCATTGCAGAAAGTAATGCCTTTTCCATGGCTGGCCATTAGATTAGATGGATTAGGCAACAAATGAAGTGTAAAGGAAAGGGTGCGTTAGCATTTGCCAGCAATAATTGTGCCCTGATGCAAGTGCAACTTGGAAAAAGTGCTCAGTTGAACTCCTCAGTGGGAGGTAATGACATGTACATGCTTGTGCCTACCCTACAAAATAGCTAATATTGTCTTGTGACACCAGAAATATGTGTCAGAAAAAGACACTCCGGGAAAGTCCAACTGAAAAATTATTCCTCTGCAAAAGTGAATGCAAAGCAAATAGAAAATATTCTCCATTCTCAGTGGCAACATTTTAATAGTCATTTTACCTCATTATATTTATGCAAGGTTTGGGGGGATAGAGGTCCACTGAATTTATGGCAACATAAGATCCATCATCCACAGGATCTTTATTTTACACCTTTGTGTCAGAACACCAGAGGCTGTAAAACATAGCTGTCATCGGTGTCTTGGAGAGCCTGACAGGTTTCTCTGTTCTTTCTTCAATGACATTTTGACACTTTGGAATTTTTGTTCTGATCTGTGAGTGTGTAGGTGAATGAGTTGCTCATGTATAAGTCATGAGACAAGACTGAACAGCAAGAGCAAGGGCCAGCAGTGATATCAGAGATGAACTCCCTCCTTCTAATCTCTGAATGTATAAAGCAGTCTGAGGATCAGTAGGTAACACATCTTTTAAATAAAATACAAAAATATAGCAGTAGCTACTGTATATCTACCTAGATAACTCAATTCTCTATGTGACTGAGAAATAACAATAATAAAAACAATAATAAAAACAGTTAACATTAAAAAGCACATATTTTTTAAAATGCCAATCATAAGAAAGAGGAACAGCATCAAGAAAACACTGGTTTGGGAAGTAGATCTGAAAGGTCTGAACACCTCATGCCTAAAAATAAATACAGATAGCATCAATACCAAAGGAAAGAAAAAAATTCCAAGAAATTCACACAAACATGTTATTTCTATAGGCTAAGGTAAAAGAAATCTATTAGTCATACAGTTCACACATAACAAACTCACCCAAAGGAATATGGATCCATTTCAGAAAAATTTAAACAAAAATTTAAGGTGTCCATTACATTTTCTTCTACCTCCTGGTGCAATTTCCATGATTTTTGGCACTTTGACTTTGTTTGTTCTTTAATTTGTCACAGAAAGCCCCTTCTGTCTCACGTAGACTGGAACCAAGAGACAGGAGGCTATAAAGAAAACTGGCAGGGGCATGCCAAAACTCAAAGATGCTGCATACAGCACCCAGACAAAGGTTCCTAAAGCATTTTATGAAGGCTAACCTGTCTCTACTCCCTTCTCCCACAATGACTATAATGTGATCCAAATGAAGGTCATCCTAGCTGAGCAAAGGGCAATGCAGCACAAATACTTTGCAGTGTGATGGGTAACATAGATCAAAAATGTTTTCCATGAATCACAGAATCATAGAAATTTTAGGTTGGAAGGCACCCTGAAGACCATTTAGTTTCAACTCCTCTGTCTTGGGAAGGGACAACTTCTAGTAGACCAGATTGCTCAGGGCCCCATCCAACCTGTCCATGAACACTGCCAGGGATGGGACACCTGCAACATGTGTCACCTGTGCAGGATCTATTGTGTGAGATTAGGAAATAGCAGCCAGCTTTGTGTTTGCCTCCAAGGTCAAGCAGCATTAGCTATCCTTAGGGCATCTCTCACCAAAGAGCAAGGAGTTTTCCTGGCTGTGTCTCTTGGTGCAGGATGAACTCGTGTCAGAGGGAGTCAGAGCTAGAGCACCGGCAAGCACATAGCCTGCTCTGAGTAGCGAATTTGACACTTCAACAATACAGCACATTTTTCCTGCTGTTGCTTTGAGATAACAATGCACTACATAAAGGAAACCAGCCCAGCTTCCAGTTAATCCATAACAATGCAGGGATGAAGATAACCCCCCTTAGACATGTTTCCTTCAAAAGGCAAAACACAGGACAGAGCATGGCTGACTATTCTGTGAAGTCTGATTGAGCTACAGCATGAGAGAGTGTATAGCACTTTAAGCAAGAGATCTGCCTTGCCCTGTGTTATGGCTTCATTTTTAGCCAGCATTGACTATCTAGAGACAAGTAAAAGAAATGGGTCCATTAGAAAGTGATCCTTTTTCTGTGCCTCTCAAATTCTGGGAATCAATAGGTTTTATGATTTCCTGGGGGAGAGGTGAAGCCAGTTATAAGAACAACTGGCAGTTAGAGATATTTTTGTCTCCTAGGTCTCTGGCACAGAGAACAGCTAATATTAGTGATGCAACAGAAATAAATGTACTAAGTATATTAATTAAATTTTCTGAAAATCCCTCTCCCATCTTAAGAAGCCTGCTTTCACATATTGCTATTCGAGGTTATAGGAAACTTTTTTGAGGATTAAGTGTGACTTTGACCCCTTATAATTGATTGGAAAGAGGATGTTGCACATTTGGAAAGGCTCTTGAAGTGAAGAGTGTTTGTGAAGGCAAGCACAGAAGAAAACAAATATTCAGTGTGGCACTGGTAGAGGATTTTGACAGCCAGCTACAAATATTATTTCTGATCCAAGCATCTTGCATCACTTCATGTTGTGTAACACTGATCAGATGAACCTCTGTCTCCACAGCTGTAATTCCTTTATGGTGGTTAGGATTCTTAAGCAGTTGTCCAACCTTCCCATATTAGCTACCAAAGCTGAAAATAACTCCTGTGAGTCATACAGCTGGCACTTTGATACCTGCATGCTCAGGTTCCACAACCGTGCTGACCGAGCACAGCTTTTCAGCTGCCTAAGAGAGAGGCTTACAAAATGCCTTTTAAAAAAGAAAAAAAAGAAAAAAAAACCAGAAAAGTTGTATTCCCAAATGTGGCCCCAAAGCAGTACACAATTTCTTTTTTAGAAATCCCACCTTGGCTAAGGTGAGATAAAGATACTCATGTTATCTGTTCACTCTGAGAACAGAAATACATGGCATGCTAAGTTCAAAGACAGGAGTACAGTTTTACCAGAACATACTAACAAAGGAGTAGTGATGAAATTTGTGTTTGGGAACACATTTATGAAATGAAATCAAATTGTTATACTTGGCATTTGTAGAGTACAAAAGAAAATTCATTAGATTTTGTAGAAGTGAGGTCAGACTTCTGAATACAGACATCTAAACTGCACATTGCACTCCAGAAAACCCATTAGTTCAGACATACTGAACAAATGAATGCATATGTACTGCTTAAAATCTTATTTAGATATGCACAGGGATTTTTAGGATTGTACGTGTTCTGGCTTGGAAGGTACCTGAGGATATCCTGTGACTCAGTGCTATACTGCCATTATCCTCTGCTACATATTGAAGAATATCTATATGGCTGCTCTTTCTTCTGCTGGACCCTCTCTGACAACAACATGTGAAAGGAAGAATACCTCTCCTAGCTCATATGGTACATTTAGTACAAAATGTGCTTGTTCCCTCCCAAGTTTCCAAACTAATGTTCTGTCTTAAAGGGCTGGATGTTCCTGCTCATCTTACAGTCCTGGAACACCATGAGAAAGCTAGCACTGAGTACCAGGAGTTAACCCAGACTTCCAAAATGCCTAGTCAGGTTGAAGAAGGTGTGAAAAGAAATAGGAACTCCAAATCTACTATTTATCCAAATTAAGATAACTAATACAACAGCTAGACTCCCAGTACACCCTTGGCTTATACAATGTAAAAATCATTCCACCAAAATTGCGGAAAAGGACATCAAGGGTCTGATGCAATTTAAAACAGCAAGAGGGCCTCAATGCATAAGAACGTATAAAATCCTGATGCTTTAACTCACAAATTATGCCTGCTTAGTTGGGTTGTAAAATAAAGAATTCACTTTGGATAGAATGAAACTAAAACCCTCTAGTAAGAGTTAAGACATTCTTGAACATTCAGGTTTAAGTACACCATAAGACAATTCATAACACTGGTCCTCAAAGCTTTCTTTTATTTTTTAGTTAAAAAATGCAAATTAGTCCAAAAATAGAGTCCTAGAGGTTGCTAATAAAAAACTGGAAAAAAATGTGCTGGATTTGCTATATTCTCATTGTCATTCTTGTTGAATATCTCCTAATCTAACAATGTGTTAACTATAACTTTTGAATTAGTTATTTTTTGAATAGTTTGATTTCCATGTAAATTCTCTGCAAAGCTATTCGCCTGTGTCAGTGAGCGATGGCTTGAGGCTTTTTCTCAGAATCTCTAGGTTTTGAATAAAGGGTCAATGCAGCATTCATTTAAATCCGTGTATTGATTTAAAAAGGTTGTTGGGTTATTTTTACCTTCAGCTATTTGTCTGCCACCAAAGAGCTTCAGTGGCCATTCTGCAGCTAGAAGTTTCTTCGGTTTTTGAGAAACAGTGGTTATGTTGGTTTGCCAGGCCAGTACTTCTAATAATTTTGGAGTGGTTGAAGCAGTGATATACTATTCATAATTGGGATGTTTAGCCACATCTTTTTAGAATTTCTTTTTAAACTAGGTGTTGAACAGGTATATTTTCTTTTTGTTTAATAAATGTTGTGGTTATGTAAATATGTATACATGTACAGATCAGTTTGTTTGCAGGAGAAAAGCACACACTAACTCCATTAAAAAAGACAAAAGAAAGAAATTAAAATAATGTTAAATAAATTACTATTCCTTTCCAATACTTTTCATATAACCATAGAACAGCAGGTACACCTTCCACTAGAGAAGACTGCTCTAAAACCCCATCAAACCTGACTGAACACTTACAGGTATGGGGCATCCACAACTTCCCTGGGCAACTTGTGCCAGTGCCTCACCACCCTCACAGAGTGTCGTCTGAACATCTACAATGCTAGGAAACGTGCACAAGGCTCTCTGACTCTTGAGGGAAAGACAAAATGATTTAGTAGATTTAAATTCATCCTTCCACCCTACAGAGGGATGAAGTAAAAGAAAATACCCCACATTTATTCTTCTTACCAGCAGTGATACATATTATCAATTAATATCCCATTTGCCTTTTGGTCAGTCAGACAACAGGCTGGGATAAATTAAATTCTTAAACTGCATGTTAGGAAACATTCAACTATCATTTATGACACCCCAACTCATTCCATCGCCCTGCCCTCTTCTTTTCCCTTCCATCTCCACAGCACTTCTTAAAGCAAAGGCGTTGGGAAAATCTTTTTTTCTGACACTCATGAAATCTCAAAGGTTCAGAAGGGCTGGGAGCTACAATTGGCACTTGGCTTTCATGAACCCCTAGAGAGCCTTTTCTCTCACATGTTAAACGCACAACAAATAGGACAATCTCTGGTCTTCGAGCAGTTTTTGTGGAGGTGACAAGTCTGTTGTGACAGTGTCAGGAGCCCAGCATGTGTACCCTCCCTAGACGTGCAATTTGAACTCTCTGTTGGTGAAAATCAGCATTGTTTTCTCTGGCTTCAGTGGAGCTATTCCTGATGTCAGCTGTTGAGCTGTTGGCCAGTAGTTTCCAAGTGCTTGATTTTATGGTAGTTTCTGAATCAGAGAGGTATGTGGATTGTCCCAGACTGCAGAGCTTTCCCTTCAATATAAGTAGACCTTTTAGTAAATTAAAGAAGGTTTGTGAAAAGACCAGTATTCACTATTGGATGTTGCTATCCTGCAGATTTCCATAGGAACACAATGTAGTTATCTCCCTAGGCAGTCATTTGATAGAGTTATGAAGCAATATACCCTAGAAATATCTTTTTCTGTCATATTTATAGCAATTATGTCAAATAGTGAATTTAAATAATTTGAGCTGATTACTGCAGGTTTGTGAAAACACACAGTTTGACATATTCACAAGTTTCAATTACTGTATGCGGAATGTAATTATGTGGAGTATAAATCTCCAGGGGAAGCTGTGTTTTCTAAATACACCTCATCTGTAATGTGATGATCTTTACTCCTTTTCCCCCTCCAAATTTGAAAATATCATAAATTTTGTCAATAGCTGATCATTTTTCAGATTCTGCTTTTAAAATCTGCATAGACCTAAGTGCAAAGAGAAAAATCATCACAATCTCTGCAACCCATGTGCTTTGTGATCATCTAAATGGAATAATGCTTCAATTTTGTGTTGTATTTTTCTGACAACTGTTCAAGACACTCTGAGTACCATTTTACTAAGAGAAAGTTTTGAGTACAATGTAATTTCTTTAAAAACAAGCTTTTGTAAGAAGACACTTGATAATTATTAATCAGCTGATAGGTTTTGGAGATTTTAGGAGCCATCCTCTTAAAGTTATTATACCACCTTTTGTGGCCAACTGTTACTTATGGCAAAAAAGATGAATGATCATCTGATCATCGAGTCCTGTCACCTGTGATTGTAGCAATCATAGAGCAAATGTACTGTCTTACACATATATCTTCCCAAATCCCACACAGCTCAGACCTTCTGAAAGGATCCTGCTTAAAATGTGCTCCAGGAAAGGAGCAGGAGGCCTGAAGGCTGTGGAAGGTGACGGTGGCTGGAAGTCAGCATTTTGCCATGCTGCTGATCCCAGTGTTTATAACAGATTTCTCTTTTGTCCTTTTGTGTTAGCCCCAGTGCCACAAACACTGGCATCAGTGGTTGTATTTCTGTGAGATCTGCAGTTTCATCCACAGACCTTCCCATATGGAAATGCCGATTAAAATTTATATTATGCTTTTAAATACACAAAGTTTCAGAGCTGTTAAATTTGATCATCTCTAAAGCATCTGTGTATTTAATTTGCATCTCACAAAAACAGATTGACATTAAAATCCATTTTATTTGGGTTGCTGTGATAACCCCAAATAACCCTAAATTCCTTCTGTTCATATTTACTCACGTTCATGGCTTTGGAAACTCCTTATCCTTTTGATGTCTTTATTTTTATTGCTAGTGAAGCTGTTTTCATATCTAGCATGGGATGCAGATCTGTTTATTTTATTTTTGACAAATTTTGAACCACACATGAAGGAATACATTTGTGATTATTCTTTCTTCTTAAAAAAATACATGTCCTTTCTATTGTGTCATTTATCAAAATAATTCTAATTATTATCATTCAAATTTCAAATTTCCTTCTTCCTAAAGAGCTGGAAAATATGCTCTTGACAGGTTTGACAGAGATTTGATGTGAACTTCTGCTTTAAAGGACCAGTAAAAGCCTTTTTTACTTTCTGGGTAAATATGACTTTCAAGCCCAAAACAGTACAATTTATTTCCAGTTAAATGGAAATGTTCAGGATAAGAAGTGAGGAAAAGCTTTCTTTTATAAGAAATTATATAACCCCTAGGTGTACTCGATTCCAATGTTTCTTTGACACACGACAGAACCTTCCTGTTGACCTTGATGACTAAACATTTAATTGCTGTACCCTTAGCTGATAAACATTTCTAAAAGGCAGCCAGGGTGACATGTCATTTCCTAATGTGACCACAGTGTCCCAGCATAATTCTGGAGGAGCGCTGATCTCATGTTCTGGTCACATTGGTGTAATGTTTTGAAAAGATCGTCAGAATAGAAAATCAAAAATGAAAAAGTGAAACCTATTGTAATATCATTTTGTTTCCAGAGCCTTTGAATGTAATGGAAAATATGGCTAGAAATAATGCATTCCCTATTGATCATTTTCTACATAATGACTTACATTACTACCATTTCCTTTAACCTATTTGTATGGATTTCTAGAAAGGAGTAGTCTACATAAATGAGAATGTATTTTTTTTCCTGAAGATGTGAGCAAGTTTTACATAAAAATATAACTGTATTTACTTGTTTGGAAATCTAGAATTACCTGTGTGAATAAATGAGAAATCAGTGCCACTTTCATTTACATAGTGTATTAGTCCATGTAATGCAATTACCACAAATAATGACCTGTCTACACGATCTTCACATAATCTTCTCCCATGGTAGTTTTTTTCCACTGATTTAAATTTCTGACCAATTAGTTAACAGTTCAGCAATGAATACAAAATATGGGTGTCTCTGGTTTTCTAAAAACCAAATAAACACAAACTAATTTATGAGAATTAACAATAGAGAAATTAATTGTGTTTGATGTACTGACCATGAATACATGTGTGGACCAAACACTGTATGTGTTGTTGATGCTGTTATTACCCAAAGAATAAGTGTCAAAAATAAACATGGTTATCTACAAAGAAATGAGTGGCACAGGAAAAACAAAGCAGGTTCTCTGCCACGGAGGCTTTGATGAGACTGGAATAGTTCCGGATAAGAGGAAACCAGAATATCTGCATATCAGGGAATGCTAGGGCATTGTTGCCTGGGAAGAGATGTCCGTAATTTCCTGCACATATTGGATCCTTTTTGAAATCTGCGGATTAAAAACTTCATCCTAATTTATTTTTCCTCCAAATGTTGTTGGATATGTATTGCAGAAGTGGTTTGTATCATATGCTCCAAACCAGCACAAATACCATTTCCAAAGAGTCCCCAAAAATTCTTTGCCATAGGAAAATCTCAGATTCCCGACTGAGTGGAGAGTGACTGCAGAACACTACTACACTGTCAACCAGTGCCTGTAATCCCAGCAGAAAGGCTCTTGAGACAGTGAGGTGAAGAACAAGAATAATAATTTTTATCATATGACCTCCAGTAGGGCTCTAATTACAAAATACCTTATCAAAACACAATAGTTATAGACCTATACACTGTACATTTCTACATGAAAAACAACCCAGATCAGATTAATCCAGGCTACCATATATCCTTCACTCTAGTGTTGGAAAAGAAGTAGAGCTTTTTTCAGGGCCGTGGTTCTGACTGCCCTGAAACACTGATTCATCTGCCTGTGTGGTTAAATAAAAATTTCTTATGTATTCTGTCTATGCCATCAGGTACCCCCTTTTCCTTTTAGACAAGCTCCTTCTCTCTATGAGTGTGAACACAGATATCAGTGCTAACAATTTTTTCCTCCTTTACTGTCTTGAGATCCTTACTAGCAGCCAGATAGCCTGAATCCTCTGTAATTATTATAAGATCTTGTGGTAGCTGGTGTGGAACAACAGCATGAGGTGTAACACTATAGGAAGGTCGTATCTTGGCTTTTAGTAAAACATCTAGTGAATTAATTTAGCGACAATATCAAGTACTAAGCTAACTGCATCTTTTAATTAACAACAAATGCGTGTCATAATTCATAAATTACCTTAGAGGCAAAACTAATTTAATGACTTCTAGGTTAGAGATCAGTATACACAGAAAGAGATTTAGGCATGGGAAACATATGAAAGGTTTAATAGGAGGTAAAAATTTTCACCTACATGGAATAAGTGAATATTTAACCTCCCAAGATAAAAACAATTCTGCCACAGGATAACTGAATTCTTTATGTATAGTGAATTGATAAACCCTGTCTGCCTTATTGAATCCTTGAGTTAGAGAATGACTTTCAGGAGACTTCTGTTCACCAAACCTGGGTATTTTTAATGAGCACAACTGTTATAAAAAATTCTATAATTTTAATTAAAAATTTAAAATTGATTTAGGTATTGCACCAATGAATAGATGTTCACTCTATTTCAAGAACAATGTTTGTTTACATTTTGAAGTCCAACTCTGCTTGAATTCAAGCCAAAATTTACTTAAGCCTCTAGTTTTGAATTTGTGCCATGAACTTTATAGAGTGCCCATGCATCATCCTCTTAGGCCTAAAATAATTTAATCTAATTTAAGGCAGCTGAGATGCCTATGCCAATGGAGCCAAGTTACAAACTACTATGGAGAATTATTTCTTTAAATTATTTTTTATGGTAGAGACATGACATTTTAAAATAATCCTAATAATATATGTGAATAGTCCACATATATATTGTGATATCTATGATATTCTAAACTACCTAGATGTTTTCACTGCTTTCAAAAACAGTTCAAAGGGAGAAATTATTCAAATAATAGAGAATAATACAGTGTAATCAGAGACTATCACAGAACGAAGGAAGTTAAACACTTGAAATAAAAAGGGAAAACTTTTAGTAATTTACTCCAAGTAGCAGTATTTAACATGATACAATGCCAGCTATCAACAAAACATGCGAGCATTTCAAATAAAGAGTTCATGGCGGGACTACTTTTCTTTTCCAATTCTTCAGTTCAAAGGCCAAATTTCTCTGCTAAGTCTAGTAGAAAAACTGAGGTCCTTCACAGCAGGGCAATTTAAGATGTTTACTGCAAGAGCCTAGGTCTCTGTCTTGATCAAAAAGGAAGTGGTCTCACATATTCTGTAGGTTTTTCTGTACCCACCTGTCAGAACTCAGGACATCCCTTTGGGAGTCCGGAGTTACCGGGACCCTTGCCAGGGGGCTCAGAGACCCTGGCACACAGCCCAGAAAACCAGTGGGTTTGATTACGAACCGTGGCGTAAATTGCCAGCTTTACATGAAGACCTAAAAGCCACAGTAGTTTAAAGAGTGTGATAAAAAAATTAGTACAGGGTGTAAATGTAGGTTTTGGGATTTTTAGCATAAGGGTTTTGGGGACAAGATGG
>JAYDZK010000001.1:31362536-31401393 GCA_034509185.1 Euphonia xanthogaster
AAAAAAAATATATGTGTCTCTCTCTCTATATATATATATACATACATACACACACACACACACATATATATATATATATATATATATATATATACACACACACTGTCATAAAAAGTATGATTGTGGAACATATGAAGATAACCAGTCTGATGAAAACTTCATGTAACAGCAACAAATGAAGATACCCATCCTTTTCCCCAGCATTTGGTCAACCCCATCTGAAGATGAACATTTAAATTTTTATTACATATATAAATATTTATTTTATTAATTACTGCTATTACTATTTTTTTTCCCAAGTCTGCTCAGCATATGAAACTTGCCTATATATTACATCAGATACTATAGAGGAAATTAATAATGACGGAAATGCATTCTAATCTTATCTTTAACAAGTAATAAAACAGCTAATTTCTAAACAATAGCTGAACCTTCCCTCCAGATTTCTAGAAAGAAGATAATTTTTCTGTTCTTTTTTTTTCATCATTCCTGAAGGTTATCATTATTTGCTATTCATATTTAACTGAGACCTGAGATTAACAAAACTAAAAATTACAGATTTTAATATAAGTTAAAAGTATTAAAAAATATCATCTCACTGTTCTTCATGCAATTTTAGGACAATCAGTAAAAAACAAAGGCATATAATTCCAAGAAAGATGAAAAGATTGAATTGTTGGCAAGTTTTAGTTATAATACAAGAGCAAGGGGAAATTGAATAGATTTGAATGAAAGAAAATGAAAAGCTTGTTAAGAAAACTTATTTCTTCATAAATTTCTTATTGAGATTCTAAAACTCATTGCTTCAAGATACCTGTGAAGTGGCCCATGAAAGCACTTAGGAAAGAGGCCTGATTTCTGAACTTGCAGAAAAGTAAAAATTACTGGGCTTTAGACATTACATCCTGAAAATTTTGTTTCAGTTCCTATTAGAGAACTTCTCATTCAAATACCGTGGCCTTTGTGTTTCTATGTTGCAATGACCAAATGAAGTAGTATAAGGATAGGCTTGGACATTTGTTTTTGACAGCTCAGGTATGCATCACTAATTGTTCTGGGAGGGATGAAAGAACCTCAAAGTAAGAAGCTGAATTATCACTGGTTTACTTTCAGTTTCCTTATGTGGGTATGTCCTTAAAGGCTCAGGGCTTGAGTCTGTAAGTGCAATCTGTATTTCAATGCTACTTTTCTTATCACCCCAGTTACTACAGAATAAAGACCTAAATTACAGCATCCATTTTAAGACCCTTTTAAAATACATTTTTTCTAGTAACTAACAGCAAATACAGAGGTCAGTCATGACCTTCTCATTAAATTTGCTGCCCACAGAGCTCTTTGTTTCAGATCCAAATACCAATTTCAATTTTGTGCCTCATTTTGTTTAAATTTTATGGCATAATTCAGAAATACTGTGCCAGCACCTTCTTTTATAAGTGGAAGATCCCAGCAAAAAGATTTTGTAGTCATAGAATCATAGAATATACTGATTTGGAGGGGACCCATCAGGATCATCAAGTCCAACTCCTGGCCCTGCACAGCACCACAGCACCACCCCCAAGAGTCACCCTGTGTGCCTGGGGGTACTCTTCAAACAGTGCTTGAATTCTGTCAGGCTTGGTGCTCTGAGCACTTCCCTGGGGAGCCTGTTCCAGTGGCCAGCCACCCTCTGGGGGAAAAAAAACCTTTTTCTTGATATCCAGCGTAAGCCTACCCTGACTCACTTTCGTGCCATTCCCTCAAGCCCTGACACTGATCACGAATGTAAAGATCAGCACCTGCCTCTCTGCTTCTCCTTGTTAGGATGTTGAAGACCCCAATGAGGTCTCCCTCAGTCTTCTCTCTCTGGGGATATCCTGTACCTCCCTACACAAGTCTGTAATGCCTGCTGCTCCCTTAGGGTTGTTCCAAGCGTATTAAGGCATTAACATCTGCCAGCTACACCATGGAGAAACAGCACTCACAGGTAGCATGAGTAAAGAGGATGTTAGAGCCACAGATGGAACCCATAAAATATATTGAGGAAAGAAGTTGTGGAGAATTGTATTGGTTTTCTGAAAACTCCAAAGTGGTGTGACAGTCACCAGGAGAGTTCCACCAGTATTACTAAATGCAGGAGGATGCAAGAATACCTTGGTGCTGGCACTGAGGTATTTGAAAAGAAAGTGGGTGGGAAAGAAGGTCTAAATTAATTTCTCTAGGGAGTAAAGACAGGATTGACCATGTCTTCTCTATTTCATCTAAACTGGTAGCAATTTTGTTTTCAAGTTTCTGTATTTTTTTCCATTTGCATATTGTAAGAAAAGATAGGCTGTCAAACAAACAAGGAAAAAATACACTTTTTCTATCATTCACTTTTCAAATTCCTGTTATTAGAATTGGAAATCCTGGAGGTCCTTTCACTCAGAAGGAGGGACCAGGAGGTGGTTTATGTATCAAAACTGCAAAGCTTTTTGTTTGATTTTCAACAGAAAAAAAAAGTAATTTTTTGTGGATCACAAAGTTAACCAGTAAGAGATGAAAAATAGTCCAATCAATCCTCCAACACTGCAATTCTGTATTCCGTGTCTGAATAATCAGATCCTTCAAACTCTACACTAGAATTTGCTCTGCAATTTACACTAGATTGTAAGCTCTGGGTGACTGTTTTCCCCCATTTCCTTAAGTTTATGTTAACGTGGCTATAACGTTATGACTATTTCAAAATAAATCACAAGTCACATGGATCATGTAAATACAACTTAGGAACCATATTTTAGCCTGGCCATTTGCTCATTGCATGAAACAGGCCAGTCCCATCCAGAAAACTTAACATCTATTATTTCTATTTCCTTACATATGTTATGAATGCCTATGTGTTTTAGCCAATTTATATTCATATCCAGTATTCTCAATGTTCCCACTTACTGTAGCTTTAAATTTATGTGCATTTATTGATTTCAGTTCCATTTACTCCCAGTTCACCTTGGCATTACTGGGAAGAGAGTCATGCACACAGTTCTTATGATGATTTGGTATCTTTTAAAATAGATGTGAAATTAAACACTTCTGTGATCATTTTGAGATAAATTTTGCCAGATATTATATATATATTTTTAAATTTCCCATCTATTACAAATATGCATGGGTTATTTGAGATGTTGGTTCTTATGAAGAAAAAAAACCCCTTGTAAATTCCACTGAGTAACAAACTATTTTGAATGACTGTATATTTGAGTAGCTCATAAATATGCTTGGTTTCAGCCCTAGATTTACTGTATTTTTAATTTTCCAACAGATTGGCCATAGTTTCAAGGCTTTAATCTGAAGTCTGGTCTTTTAAAGGGCGCAATGTACTTAACTATTCAAAAAGGCTCTTGATCCTACGAATGCATGTTGCTAGTAATGGGATAGTCATTTTCCAGGCCAGTAAAAAGCTATTACTCACTGGAACACAAACAGATTGCAAGAGGGAAAGCTCATGCTGATGGCTGGCAGCCTGACAAAGGGAAGTGGGAAATATGGCCCTTTCCTGAATTAAGTTGCATTGACTCTATCTGTTCCAAACATTTGACTCCTTTCTTCTTGTGATACTTATGACAATAATAGGATAACAGATTTATGTCATGAAGGCACTGACCTTTGTCAGAAGGAACATTTTGACAGGAAAAGATGAGATATGCTGCTCCGCTCTATAGTTTTGACAATGACTGACAGTATGGCTGTATACCGACATGGCAAAGCTTATGCTTATGTTTTTACATTGTCATCCTTGGATTAACTCCGCAGTTTTTATCATCTTTGATGGCATATCTTTTCTAATGAAATGCCTAGATAGAGACAATTTACCCTGCTGAGAAGCCTTGATTCACCTTACCCCCAAAGAAGTGACTTGTGTTCTAAGATGAATTTTGGGTGGGGGGACAACTAAACCTAGCAAACACTGATGCTTCTGTTCCTTTACTCCATGGTAGAGATGCTCTTACCTTAAGAAAGCCTAGTTTATACTGCCTGCTTTGTTGAAAGTTTTATGTTGATAATGAAATTTGATTCTTCTAATTTTTCTGTGAAAGGGTTGAATTTGATGGAATGTGTTTAAACTTTAACTTTGAGAAGAGATGTATTACTGCGGGGAATTTAAATATTTAGGATATGATCAATAGAAGGGTGAAATTATTTTTCTTTCCCTTTAGGATTGGTGGGCACAGGCACTTCATCATCATAGCAGCAAAGAAAAAAGCCATATATCCAGGTAATTAGACAAGGCAAAATGGAAAGAGGCGGAGAAAAAGCCGTTTGTCCAAAGAGAGGTTGCAAATGTTCAGTTTGGATTTTTTTCAATTAGAAATTATCACTTCCCTTGTACACTTCTGTAGCCAAACTGAACTGTTCATATTGCCTGTTTTTCCTGTGTATGCACTGGCCTCTTATTTGGTGGGGATTGCAGCACAGCAATGTTGTGTAGCATGCAGTGTTCAACTCTTCTGTACTTTTTTAGTGTAGCATGAAGGATATCTTCCATACTATGCAATGCAAACAAAATTGACAGTCTCTGCCCTTGATGATCTTATCTTGTAAACTCTTACACATGAGCAATTTTTATTCACTTGCAGTATATTTCTGTTCACAGTGAAATCACTGGTGAAATTCCCAACACATCCAGCAGAGCAGGATCAAAACTAGGAATATTAGCATTGACTTTTGTAGGAGCTCTCAGAGAACAAATCAAACTGGAAGACAATCAAAGGAACAAAAACTTGTTTTCTGTCTTTCACCTTCCAAGATTTGGATATAGAATTGCATACTTTTCATTCAGCTCTTTGAGTGACATATAATGAGGTTTCATTGTTCACTACGACACTTTGACAAATGTTGTGTTACTATTGCTCCTAAGAGTGACTATACAAAACATCCCCACTCCAGAAGCATAGTGCAAGTATGGTGAGAATCCAAATGAATTATGCATGAAACATGAGAAAGGAAGCAAATGTTAACTAATCTCAAAATGGGTCAAACTCATGACAGTTTAGTTAGTGACAAATTAAGTCATTTTTCTACAATATTAACCAACTGTGCCCCTTTTGATTTGTGTCCCTACTGATTTGCAGAGCACAAAAGGTCATTTTCCAGGCAGATGGGCAATTTCCCTTGCAGAGGGGAATTTAGCTTCTACACGCCAGACATAATGAGAACCAATAAATTAGGCAAAACTGCTGTTTACCTAAGATGAAATATTGATGGCCAAGCCCATGAGAATGTTAATGTCCACATTCATCATTTTTTTTAAATCTTGAAATTTAGAGCACAGTAACAGAAGTTGTGATAGATCTATATATCACAGATACAGTAACATTAGAAAAGGTACCAACTACAGAATGCAAATATAATGCAACTGAAAAATTTCCGTTGCTTCTACATTAATTTTAGTTTTATCAGGTAAAATGAAATGGGATGTAAAGCAGCACCAAGTACAAACGGTATGGCTTGAAGTATTGAGAGCATATTAGAAGATCTTTTCACTTTTATATTACCAGTGACTAGAAACTGGTATGCAAGATATGTGACATGGTCTGGTGGTCTTTATCCCATTCCCATATTGTGATGGCATATGTCTCCTTCATATGGCAGTGTAATCTAGGCATAAGGATTAGAGCAAACCTTTCAAGACAGGAAGGTACCATATGTGACTGAAAAAAGAAAGATTACTATCTTAAGTTAGGAGAATAAGAGTGATCCATGTAACTAAATGCCTTAAACTCCAAATTTTGAAGACTGTATTCTGAAAGAGTATATTTTAAGGCATGAAAGTAAGAGAAAAATAAGTTAAAATACAATAATAATTTAGCATGACAGTATTAAATGGCAATAATCTGGTAATTCAGACAACTGGAATGGCCTGTAGGAAACTGTAAATACAAACCCATCCTGTCAACACATGCATGGAAATCACAGAAAGGTTTTTCTGAAGATTTGTGCAGAACTATGCAGTTACTGGCAGGACAGCTTGCAAAAACAGAGTGCAGTGATGGATGAATGCAAGCATGGATGCATATGTATGATATATACAGATGGACAGCATTTGCATGGATAATACATATGGAGCTCTGCAAAGGAACAGGCCATAATGTTTGTTGAGACCTTATGAGTGATGATCATGGGAGAAAGTGAAGTTGTGTCAAGCCTCTGCTGGTCAGTCTGATCAAAAAGAGACAGTGACTGAAGTCTCCTTGAAATCTTCTGTTCATTAGTCCTGGTTTTCATGGAAGACATTAGCCATATTTGCTACAAGGGTCACACAATAATCCCAGAAAATTCCAGTTTGTTTTCATACAATCGTATGACTGAATTGAGAACATCCCTGCCAAGAAGGACTTGAGGATACTGGACAACAAAAACTTCCTTCAGGTGAGGAAAGTGGTGATTCCCCCTAGCTCAGCTACCATAAGAATGTATCCAGGGTACAATGCCTAGTTTAGAGCCCCCTTGTAGGAGAGTGACATAGGTGCTGCTGAGGAAAGTCCAGCAGCAGCCACCAAGAAGATCAGTGACTGGAGCACATGACCTACAAGGAGGCAATGAGAAAGCTGAAAGTGTTTAGATGGGTTAAAAAAAAAAGCTGTCTTCCATGACAGAGGAAATAATGATAGAGTGGATAGACAGGCTCACCTGTGAGGTCCACAGTTAAAAAGCAAGTGGCAAAAAGGACAATTCAGTTTGAATATTAGTATAATGGCTTTTGTGATGACAGTAATTTAACACTGGAGCAGATTTCTCAGTGAGGCTATGGAGTTTCCATCACTTTTGAGGGTCTCAGTGCATCCCTGAGCAACCTGGTCTGAATTTGAAGGTGGTCCTACAGGAAATTGGACTAGGTAATCCCAGAGAGTCTTTCCAATCTTAATAATGCATGTTGCTCCATGATTCTTTGTCTTCAATTATATAGCAAAGAACAGAATACTGGAGAGTGAGGCATAACATCCTGGTAATAGAAGGCAGCAGAGAATACAGTTTTCCCAGAAGTTTTCTATGGAAATGTAATTAGAACAGCACTTGGAAGCTGAATACAGTGATTTAATTTTTTCCAACATGCAAAAAAGGATGTTTTAAGTAGAACCTCAATCTGAAACAACATTCTGAAATCTTCAGCCACTATGAAAATGGAAAAAAATAATAATGCTTATGCAATTAAAAACAAAAAAGGAAAAAGAAAAGTAGAGAAAACAATTTGCAAGTAAGATTGAAAGTAGTGTGATGGGATACAAACTGTATTGATCTAAACCTTTGGCTCCTGATATAGCTCCTTTGCACTGATCTGTTAGTTTAATGCTGAGCTAGTAAAACTCCTGGGAGTTCTTCTTGCGTAAGGAAAATCCTAGCTGGCAGAGAAAGCAAGCATGGCCAGCTTTGCTCCAGGGTACTGAAGAGAAGATCATTTCCATGGCAGGGGTGGGAAGCTAAAATAGCTCATTATAATGGATACTGGTTTTGACAGTAATGAAGAAGACTATCACCTCTCCATAAAAGTATCTAATTATGTTGAGCAATGAGACTATTGCAAACATATGTGCATTTCATAGGGTTTTGATGCAAATGTTTCACTTCTAAAGGAAACCCTGCAACAACAAAAAAGCTCATAATAAACACTGAGTTTCGGACACATTTAAATTTCATCAAAATAAATCATTACTTTAAAAATGGTATAGAAAAAAAAAGTCTGTATTACTTATAGGAATTATTTCTTCTGTCAGAATTACATTGCTTTCCATTGCAGTAATTGATATATGATGCTGAATTCTGATTTTCATTATATAACAATATAAATCCAAAGAGGCATAATTATTTGAGTATTTGTTTTGAGCATTTACATGGTTTTCTGAGGGTGGAATTTGGTTCATGCATTTCCAGACTTCAAGCATTTTTTGAAGGTCAAGGGATAACTGACTATAGCACAAAAAATAATAATATAATCAACATTTTAAAGTGCATTCCTTTTGAAACTAAAGCCTTCTAATCACTTAAAATCACATTTCATAAAACACACAAAAGTACTTATTTACAGACGCTAATGAGAAAAAGATTAAAAATCTATTACTTAAAAATCTATTTTTTAAAATCTATATTAGCCATATATATTTGTATTTTCTTAGGGTAAACTGCTCAATTCTAGATGAACCTGCCCTGCTAATAAATTTTATTTATGAATAATGTCAAAGTATAATTTTTAGTACAGCCAAGAGACTGAAAAGTCTTTCTCTGTCATTCACATTTGGCCTAGTTCTGGATTCCATATGAAAATTCAGACAGGAAGATTTATGTAATATGCACAGAGTGCATTAATCCACTGCACTACAAAGTCCATTAATTTTGAATACTGCTATCAATTTGGCTACATGGCATGGTGAAAACTACATTATTACCTTTATAAAAAGGCCTGTGCTTTTTATACAGACTCTCATTTTTGCTTTCTGAATACTTTATGCAGTTTTGTACACACACATGATGGGCAAAAAATCTCAAAACTTATACATCTAATTTTAATATTTGCATTTATTTTTACTACATTTTTAGTATCATCAGATCAGGATGCTCACTTAATTAAATTAGAGATCTTTTGTTTATTTTTATTGTTAATCTTTGCAAATTACATTACCATAAATGGAAGATAATGAAATTAAATACCAACAATAGAAGGCAAACCCAACTGTTCCTTCCCTTTTTTTTTTTTTTTTTTTTTTTGGTAGATTTAAAAGAATCAGAATAAGGATCTAAGGGGAAAATTTGGAATTTTGGATTGGGTAAAACATACAGTTTTATAGAAGCAAGATCATATTTTCTGTTTTAGGAGAGAGGCTCACATTGTCTAGATTCAGATGTTTATGACTTTTACCTTCAACAAGAAGGGAAGAACTAGATGCTTCCTGATAAAGTTGGGGCATGCTTACATGAAAATCCATCAAGTGAACTCTCTTAGGCTGAACTCAACAGGTTGGTGAGGTGGATTGGCAGAAACCCCATGAAGTTCATCAGCAGAAAATACAGTTTCAATAAAATATAAGGATTTATTTTTTTCTAATTTGACCTGCTTTGAGCAAGTGGTTAGATTAGAGGGATTCTAAAAGTTCTTCCAAAGCAGGTTATTCTCTGAATTTACAAAGAGAGTTTATAGCCATCTTTATATAGCAAATGGATGTGTATAGGATAAGACACAAGCTAGAACACAGGAAATTCCAGATAAATGTACAGAAAAAACCTCTCCATGATGACAGCAGTCAAGCACTTGGAAAGAGGACAAGAGAAATTATGAAATTTCCAGACTTCGAGATATTCAGGACCTGGCTGAAAAAGATCTGAGAATTCTCATATAATTTTGAGGTTAGCTAGCCATGCTGTTTGTGGACTTCACCAACTATAAGTTCATTTGCCACTGAAATAATTAACTGATTTGGAACATATAAAATTACCATAGATTTTCTTTCCATTTTAAAGTCGTGCAAGAAAAACCCCTTCCAGGAATTATGCATTTTTTTTAATAGAAATATCAACATCTGGTTACAAAAATGCTCCAGACAAATATTTCTCTTCTCCATATATATTCCCACACATATTCAGTGCATTATTTTTCAGCAATTTCTGGCTCAAGTTTGCATTTGCAAAGTTATAACCCCTTCTGAAAATATGGCAATTTATGTATATGATCAATCCCACAAAATGCATAGGCAGTAATTTACCACAGATTTCTGCTGAACTTGTAAATGAGATATAATTGGTAGAGCTGGAAATAATCAATGATTATATGACCCAATCTAATTGTTGTTTAGTTTTGGATTGTCTCCAAGACATGCTTATGACACATTAACTGAAAAAAATCCCTCACATATTTTTTTCCCAGACTCATCTTCATTTCCCATTTTCTCTGCCTTCACCCCAAACCAGCTGCATAGTGGGAAGGAGAATGGGGGCTGTGGTCAGTTCATCATATGTTGCCTCTGCCACTTTTTCCTCCTTGGGGGAGGATTCTTCACACCCTTTCCCTACTCCAGTGTGGGGTCCCACCCACAGGAGACAGTCCTCCATGGACTTCTCCAATGGCAATCCTTCCCAGAGGCTACACTTCACACACAGCTCCAGCATGAATCCCTTCCATGGGGTGCAGTATTTCAGGGGGGTTCATCTTGGAGCTGGCTGGCAATGATTCCCTTGGATATGGGGGAAGCTTCCAGAAGCTTGTCACAGAAGCCATCCCTGCTTTCCCCCCACTACCAAAACTTTGCCACACAGAGCCAATACATGTGGAGTGGTATTATGGATCAGGCTTACAATTTATCTGCTGGAAATAATGAATTGTACCAGAGATAAACTATATGTTTGCCTTATCACAATAAAGGTTTCATCTTTCGTCACAAAGCCTCAAGATTGTCCCTCAAGAGAGGAAATACTGGCAGCAATAATTTAAAGGACATTATTAGAAAAACAAGGTAGAAGAACTCTATTCAGTTTGGTTTTAATCAAATGGTGTTTGCTGTGTTATCACACAGCAAATGTGACAAAGATCTCACTGAATTGATTCATTATATAGTGTGCACCACATGGCTTACATTACTCCCCTCAAAGAATAGTATTTTTATACCACACCCTCACCATTCAGCTTTGCTTCTCAGTAGACTCCATAACATTGTCAATGTTTTTTACCCAAGCAAAATTTAAACAGGAGGACATATATTTTTTGTAGAACCTTCAAGTTAACTGTATAAAATTGTAACTGAAGCATCAGAAAAGCTAAAGATAGAAGTGAGAGGATATTTTTTTATCACTATGGGACATTTCTTGCTTGGATTCTTCCTTTTTTTTTTTTTTTAATTTCTTGGGACCTACTGTATTTTAAATAATACTCCATTGAAAGTATATTGCACAGTTCATTGTATTCATCCAGTTTTCCACCACAAATACTAGAATATGGTGGAAAGAAACGTGACCCTCACCACTGATGGTCAATTCCTGTTCTCCTATTATCAACACTCATGTTCTAGCCTCAGTATCCTTCTCATACTTCCTTTTAGATATTTTCATTAATTTAGTAAAAATGAAGTCTGCAGGGTTTTTTTTCCCTCTCTTCTGTACTTAAACTGTATTATAGCGTTGCTTTGACATTTTAGGCATGTTTAAAGTGAATGAAGTAGTGAGAAAAAAATCTATATGTTTGGATAATTAGGATCATGACTAAAGGGACTTCTTTCATATTATTTCTACTAGCAATGTAATTTTTAATATTAAGTTTAATTTATAGTAGTAGGAACTCATAACCATGCCAATGACCTCAGTGAGTTTACCCTGAACTTTCACTGAGAAGAGGCTTGATGGTTGGAGATCATTGAAGCTGGTCCAGATTTACCTCAGTAATATATTAGACAATGAATCTGAGATTTGTTTACAGGAGTATAAAAGGGGAAGTTTTCAGAGGACAATACAAGGCCAAATTTAATTACCATCACCAGCATCCCTGAGAAACCAATGACTTAGCTTATATTTGCTGAGAACATTCTCTTACAAGCTGGATGGTTGCTTGGAGGAGACAAGAAGGCAAAATCCTCTTTACAAGTACTAGTAATACATTGTCATATCTCTGACATATTTCTAATAAAGTATTAAATACAGCTCAGCCCTTAATGACTTTCAACAAAGAACTGCCAGTTCAAATAGCCATCTTTAGGGTCTTGTTTTGTTGTTTTTTTTTTTCCTTGGGCTATCTTCTGTGGCATAAAATATTACTTATCATTTAACAACCTGAACAACCATTAAAACACCATCTGAAACAAAATATATACACCTGTTTATTAAGTCCATTTGTATATGGCACTGGCTTCTAAAACCACACAGTCTTGTTAATTTAATGATTAGACAATAAAAAATATGTTCTGCTCATTTGTATTAGTGTAACATCTAATAAAGCAGCCTCTAAGCCAGAACTTGGAGGAGAAATTTATTTTCATATTATTCACAGTGAATTGCTCTTGATATTAATTACACAAGAGCAATGATATTGAATCCATTGCTCCTTAGAGCCTCCTGTACCCTGTAGTCTAACTGATCTTCATTTTCCTTTTACAACATATGAGGGAAAATATGACAGCTGTAATATAGAACTGGACATGTACAAGCTGAAATGATCCAAAATAGCTGCAAGAAACAGCTACTGAGTCACAGCTAACAATGCTGTGTTCAAGGCTAGGAGACTGACAATGGAGGAAAAAATTCACTACCTAATGGAAATAAATCTTAATGTTGATGAGGCAAGGGAAATTAAGGAGTACTACAGAAAAGCCCACGATAAATGCATTCTGCCTTAATCAACTTGCTGCTTAAGTTTTCTAGCTAGGGTCATTTATGGTTTCTTTAAAACTGGGGAGACAGTTGCATTGTCCTGCTGGGATCAATGTTATTTTCTATCAATTTAGGTTTGGTATTGTCCTTGAATTATAGTAGATGCTGTAGTATAAACCAAACTTGGTTAAAAAAATAAAACAAAAATAATCACACAAAAAATAGGTTTTTTGCTCAGTCAAGTAACAGTGGTTTTAACAGCTCTAACATATTAAGAAGCTGAGAGAGAGAGAAAATTAGACATTTGAAAAAAAAGTTAATTGGGAAGATGGAGAATTTAAAGAGTTCTTAAACCAAGATGAGAAAAAATTTGAAGGTGGAAATAAAGACATAAGAAATTTCAGAAAACTTAGAAGATATTAAAGAAGCAATTTGCCTACCTATATATAGATTTTTCTAACACACATGAGAAAGATCGTTTCCATTATTTTGTTTTAATTTTGTCAAAATAGCTTTACCCCTGTGAGGAATCATTTCAAAGAAAGAGACATGAAATTCAGGTAAAACTTGTGAAACAGCACCACCCAGAAAGAGCTGCTCCGAATTTTATTCACTGATGATCAACACACACCAAGACAGAAGTTTCCAGGAAAAAAGTTCCCGATATTGTGAAATTGAAACAGTTGGGGGTTTTTTTACATCTGAGAAATAGGAATTCTATTTCTAATAGGAATTTCTATTCCAATAGGAATTCTATTTTTTTACATCTGAGAAATAGAATTCCTTATTGTCCTCTAAAAGAGTCAAGAGATAAATGTCATATCTAGAGAAAACCAGCCATGGATGCCAAATTCTAAAACTTGCTTTGTTGAAAGTCTTAGAGGTACTTCTGGTGAGTTAATTGCTCTTTTTTTGTAGAATAGCCCTGTAAAGTGTTGTAAAATAAAGACAACTGAAAGTTTCCCCTGCAGAGTTCAATACAAGAAGACAAAGAGACCAGGACTGTGCAAAGACCATGATCTTTTCCTGTTTCCATGGTGATGCAGTTCTAGAAAAGATACACCCATTTAAACTGGTGGATCCTTCTAAAATATATTATTAAGCAGAAGTAATAGTGCTTGTTAAGCATTGGAATGAAGTTCCTGAGCCCTATTCAAACTCTTTCCATCCCTCCCATTAAGAGAGCATGAGCTAAGAGGAGTCACAATGTAGAAAGGCCACGGAGAGCATGAAGTTTCATGAAGCCTCACATTTTGAAAAAGATAGGATTCAGATGTACAATCTCCAAAAATGGCCCACATTTCTTACACATTACTACACATTATCCAGTTGTTCTGGATAAAAAAGTTTCGGAGATATGTCTATCAGTTGATCAGACATCTTCATAATCTACCTAGGTTGCTGGAACTTTAAAGTCAAAATGTACTGAAGACATGAATTTTGATGATGTGGTTTTGAGTTTTCTCTCCTATGTATGCACTTACAGTAGTAAGGAAGATGAACCATTTAAATGGAGATAGAACCTGTCATCATATTAATCATACCTGTTAAAAAATTAGACAAGCTACTGGGCATCCATTTCCCTCTTGCAAATGTCAAACCTTGAAGCTAAGGTTAGAAAAAAATGCTCAATGTACTTATGTTAGGCCATCCTTGAAATCAGCATAGGTCTGAGAGTGTGTTAATAGCTACACAGGACAATTATCCCTCATGAGAAACAGAAAGATAGATAGTCATTGTCTGTTGTCACTGCAGGGGAAGTAGAATATAATATGTGGGAAGATCAATCTCTGTTTAGCTCATTGTTTCTGGTCCTGAACAGAATTATGAATATTCCAGACTCTTCATTTCAGAGTGATTTTTAAGCCTTCACTGAGAACCAGGAGAGAGGGAGTGACTGTTCTGTAAGACATGTTCTCTTGTTTTTACTGGGGTGTTTCCACTCTTGATTGATTACATGAGTTTGTCCTGCTGTGTAGTTGTTGCTTGGCTTATCCTGGGTTGACACCATGAGGACGCTGTACCCAGGATGCAATGTGCTACATCCTGCAACGTGCAGATGAGATATCCATAAATGCTGATGTTTCTATTGTGGGATTAGCTACCATGGCAGTGGTGGGGATCTGTTGGTGTTAAGCTCTGTGTCACACAAGTTAAAAACAACTTGTCTCCTCATTTTACCTTGAAAATAATTACTTTATTAGCTTTCTCTGGTAATATCCAAACTCCACTGGACTATTTTTCCTTCAAGGTAGACCAACCAGCACATTTGTTCCTTGCTTGCCTTTAAGTTTGAAGACTCTTTTTTCTATTTCAGATACAAGGAAATGTTCATGTGCCTGACAACTGGATTAATGTTTCACTTCTTGCAACTGGGCAGTAAAAGATAAGACTTCTATTGGCCCTGCTTATAAGCCTCTATCAAAAATATCCTTGAATTTTCATGCAGAAGAGGGCAATAATGGTGATGAAAGGGCTGAAAGGAATGTGCTGTGAGAACTAGTTGAGGTTTTGTCTGATTTGGAGAAAAGACTGGTGAAAGGCGACATTTTGGCTCCTCCCTGAAGAGGAAAAGGGAAGAGGAAGCGACAGGGGAAAAATTCAAAGCCACAGCAAGGGAAGTTAAGTATGATATTAGGAAACATCTCTTTCCTGAAGAGTTGCTCAAGAAAGAGGCTTTCTAGAGAAGTGTTCAGTGTCCCAGTCCTGACTTGGACTATGCCCTTAGCAGCAGGCTTTTACTTGGTCAGCCCTGTGGTGGTCAAGCAGCAAGACTGGACTGTTGTAGGTCGCTTCAAAATGAATAGTTATATTCTTTCTATTCTATTCTATTCTATTCTATTCTATTCTATTCTATTCTATTCTATTCTATTCTATTCTATTCTATTCTATTCTGTAACTATCAGGTTTATTACTAAATGTGTTCAGATAGAATTCTGCAAATTTACAATATTTTTTTTTCCTGTCCTAGCCTTTTAGAGAAGTCCATATTTCTGTTTGCCAACACTCTTTTCATCTATTGTCCCCAAGAGACACCCAGAAGTTTGTATACATTCACCAATTTCCAGAGATGTACAGGTGTTGGTGAAAAAAATTTCAGTAACCTGCTTGTTTCCCATAAACAAAATGTGCTTTGCTAGTAGAGAAAATACTTTGCTTCTCTTTGTCTCTCTCATATTTTCTGTCTCTTCATTCAAAAATCCTGCAGCACATTTCAAACTGTTATCCTTAAAAAAGATCCTATGTCAGTGAGATTAAATCCTGCTTTTCCTGAGCAATCCATATAATACAGCAGCATACCCATTTCCAGCTTCTCATCTATGCTTAAAAAATCAAGTTCTTGTAAAAATACAGTTTAAATTCTTTTGAATCTTTAAAATATATTAGGGTTTTTCAGTTTGCTTTTTTCTCTTGGTTGTCAGAGCTGCTTTTGGAACAACATTTGTAAATAAAATTTGATCTATCTCCTAATATCATTTCACTTATTAATATTTTTTTTTGAGTAGCTGGATTTAGACACTTGCAATTTCTACTCCCAGGCTAATATCAACTGAGTAATCTTCCACAGATTTCATGGCTCAAAGATAATATAAAATCTTTAATGACATATATTTAGGTAGTGTTTAATTAATTGGAATTTTTAATTGTAGACTGAAATAGTAAGCAAGCAGAGAGGCAGTCCTAGTTTACAGGTATCAAATTATGTCATTAAGCAGCACAGGGAAATGAGTCACTGATGTAAGTACTATTAAATTCACTGTATTATGTATTAACTATTTAATACATAAGTGTTTATGATCTTTAATAAAATATACATTTTTAACTTTGACATTAAAATTTTATCATACTATTTCAAAATAATAGAAAGACATTGAGAAATTCTACATTAGTATAGAATCTGATGAAAAAAAATTAAAAATAGAGATTTTTAATAATCTATCTTCTTTTCTTTGGCCAGTTGAGTCCCAAATAATTTTTTGAAACTCCACAATCACAGGAAGAAGTGTGTTATTTTGGTACATTGGTCTTACAAGTTTAAATGGCAGTTCCAGAATGAGCATGCCTTTCCTGTAAATCCAGCATGACTTCTGCAAAATTAGAGTTGGGACAATGTCTCCTTTCCAGGGATCTCCATTTGATTCGTAAAATAGGTCAGGTGAATTTTATATTGACTGTGCTGCTTTCCTTTCACAAAATCCAAAGGAGCCCAGACTGACCATTTGGGTTTGGGCACATAGGACACTTGAAATGTAGAAAAGTGAATTGGAGGGGATTTATTTTCTATGCACAAGTTAGGAATGCTTTGTCTATTTTTTAGAAGAGACAATTCATTATGGATGCCCTGTATTCTTGGACTTAATCTCAAAAATCGATGTCATTCTACTCTCTGAGGTAATCATTCCATTCACTAGGTATATTGGGTGCCCTCAGACCCGTCTCCTGAAACTGCTGTTATTTTGAGAAATGCTTCAAAGAGGCAAGGTGTCAGATGCTGGTGACAGATGCAAACATCTAAGAAAAAATATATATTTGTCACAATGAGTAAATTCATTCACCAAGAATGAGCAGAGTCAGGGTTGATTCTTTCTCTAGCATGTCACATCTATTTTTTAGCTTTTGGTTTATTATGCCCAAGAGTATCTTAAAAAGAGAAATTTTAGCAAAAGAAAAAATTATTTTAGAAAACCTGTTAATATTTTGAAAGCATTTTTGATCATACTCAACAATTATAACAATTTTAACAGTGTAGCCCTTGTGACAGATCTGTATTGCTTTAGCAAATAGAAGGGCAGGTTCTTTTATGTTGATGACTAACTTTGAATGCATCAAAAAGGCTTTAAAATGCCATTACTTCACTGCACTGTCATTAGAAATTCGCAAGGAAGGAAATTGATTTAAGGTGATTTTATCATTTGTATTCAGTGTAAAAGACAGTAGCAGAAGTGACAGTGATACTTTGATTTTGACAGGTCTCTTTCCTAGGCTAGTTTTGAAAGCCCTACACACATTTTAATCCAAGCCAGTGACACATTTTAGTACCTGAATAGTAAGATCAAAGACTGTCTGACAGAGAAATTTTAGCTGAGTGAAGCCTGCTTATATGTAAAACAAGGCATTGGAATTCAGTGCTCTAACCTAGTTAAGCAAGGTACAAGCAACTAATTCCCTCCTCACTCCCTCCCTCAGGAATGGGTGGACCACCCATTGAAACCCTAATCCTGAAAGCAGCAAGGAGTTTCTAAAGTAAAATCCTTATCTCCCTATCTCCCTATCTCTATATTTATTTAATTGTTGATCATAAACAGAGTTGCATTTCCCAGGGAGGGATAGTGTTGTGTCATTTCTATATCCAACTCGAAATCCTGGAGCACTACTTCTTTCAGTAATACATCGAAGACGTGAATACTACAGCCAGAGGTCCTTACTCCTGTGAAAACAATTAAATCCTTGAACACTACAGATGCCAGAAATATTTCTTTCTGTTCTTTTGAACTGGTTTAGTTAGTCAGATAATTATGCTTTAATTTTATAGTTAACAGATATGTGAAAGTTTTTGTTATCAATTATGGATCGTAAAAAGTAATGCTATTCTTTACACACATTTTGACTGTTTCAAATCTGAATATACGGGATCATGGAAAAATTATTTAAATGTGCTAATTAATAATCAAAAGTTCTTGAAATGGAATAAATCTTTTGAAATCATTCAGTCCAACATCTTTGCTCAGGAGCATTCAGATAGAAGAGGTTGTCCAAAGAAAAAGATGATCGTTTAAGTCTCTTCCAAGCAAAACCAATGATTTTACGATACAGCAGGTTGCCTGGGACTATGTCCAGCTGAGTTTTGGATATCTTTAGAGATGGAGATCTCTGAAGGACTCTGAAGATCTGCCATTGCTCATGGATTGGATGTGTTTGGTGGGCCATACGCTGCTCCTTACATCTGTTGCTGTCTTGTCTTTGGGTTTATCTCCATAGTTTGCAGATGGGAAGGAGAAGGAAGGCTCATGGTAGCTATCACTGAACAAGCACTGAAGAATTGATGAAAACTAGCTGGCAGACCAAGCTGCTTTTAACTCTACTTAATATGTAGTACTCCAGCCTATATGGCATTATTGGGAATGATCCAGTTCTTAGAAATATGTGAGACAAAAAAAAAAAAAAAAAAGAGGACAAAAAACCTGAGAAAACTCTTGAGGGGAAAAGTAGATGAAAGACAGAGAGTGGTCAAGGAGACCTGAATACCTGTCTGTTCCAAAGGACTATAGGATTTAAAGATGTGGATACATTTGTCTGCTCTTTTAAAGGTGTTTCTTTATTTATTTATTTATTTTTTTTTATACTATAATTTTATTGCTGCATACAAAAAAGAAAAGGTATTATTAGCAAGGGGTAGTTGACCAGTATACACTATCCTTCATCTTTTCTGAAAGGACTGCAAATACCCAGATTGCCTCAGGCACAGGAACAGTTGTAATACAGAAGGCAGTACAGCTTAGATGACACAAAGCAGAGAGAGTTCTGACCTAGAAAAGCACTTAAGCATGCAGACTACTGAAATTCCCTTAAAATCAGTGGGAATCATAAATGTGCCTCATTTTTGGTGTGATTAAATACATGCTATGTACTGAGATGGTTGTCCCAGGACGTGAACTCTGAAACATATGAGGGGTCCCACAAAATGCAGAAGTCCACTCACTGGGGTTTTATCTCTCTTTACTAAATCACTGTCTTTTGTAAACCGGGGATTACAGTATTTCCCTCTTTCTATCCCTTGCCTGAAATCAAGGTTTCTCAAGACATCAGTACCCCTCAAGCACTTATCTCTGCATAACAACAAACGAAATGGAGTTGTTTCTGTGTGGGGATTCTCAATGCTTAAATGAAACAAAACTCCAAGCAGACATTAACCAAAAAAACTCCCTTTTAGCTCTAACACACCAACATTTTATTTTTCTACTGAACTTTTATCCTCTTTAAGTTATTGTGCTGTTTGATTTTTAGTGTATGGAGAATTTAAAACATAAAAGTGATCTTCACCTTTGTTTTCACAGGGCTTTAATAATAAGCACTAAACTGCAGATTTGGTGTGCATGGAAATCAATTCTTATATCCTCACAGTAGTGGCTATAAAATATGGAACATAAAATCACACAGCTAGATACTTAGTAATTACAAATAATTCATCTTCATCCCCAGCCTTCACAGCAAAAGTATTAGTTTAGGCTTAAGGAGCTGAGGTAGAGCAGTAGTTGAGAGATGTTTGAGCCCTTTCTGTCTTTCTAGGCCATATTTCCACCTGTGCAAACCAGTGAGCCATTTCTGATGGCATAAATGCAACACACTTCCATTGTTAATAGTCCAAGTATATTTCCAACAAATAAAATAAAGATTTTAAATTATTTACCAATAGCTGGCTGAAGTTAGCAAGTTTCTCTAGGTTGTCTTTTATTTTTGTTTTTTGGTTTTTGGTTTTTGTTTTTTTTTGTTGTTTTTTTTTTTTTTGAGTACTACTCAGCAAGCATAAATGCAAAGGCACATCCTCAAACGGAAACCAAGGGCAGACTGAAATATCATACTAATCTACCTCAGGCAAAAGCCTGTCTGGACAGTTTTGGTGTTTGTTTTTTTTTCTCTATGCCTTCAGATTTTGCTGCATTACTGGTGGAAATTAGTTCCAGAGGGGAGAGTCTTCTCTCGAGTATTTGCCATCACCTGCCCTCTCAACAGCACAGAAGGAAAGAAGCATTTCCCAGAAAACTGGGACCTAAAGCGTCTTAGAGAGTAGCATGAGTTTATTGGCTTGTAGTTTGCAGGGAACTCCCTTGAGCTGCAATAACAGTTTGTGCTGTCCATAGCTAATTCCTCCCTTGCAAGCATTGTGGGAAAAACTGTCCTGAGCAATGTGCTCCCAATTGTTCTTAACTCCCAAAATCCTACTCTAGATACCAGAATTACCAAAATAAACTGCTAGGAAACTTACAACATTTCAACAGCTGAGAAATCAGAATTTGAAGATTAGAAATTAGGTTCAGACAAGCCTCATACTGCCACAAAGCAAGAAAGTAACTAATTTATCTAAAACAAAAATATTTTCAGTGTTCCAATTGAGTGTAAGTTTTAATAATTGGTGATGTAAATAGCACTCATTTGACATAGTCCTTGTTCAAATGAAGACTCACGAGGTTTGGTTATTATCTTAAAGAAAAATACAAGTGGAAGTTGTCATCTTTTGTGTGCATCTGCCTCACATATATAAGTTTAAGCAGAATTTCATACTTCTTCCTTCTATTTTTTAATCAAAATTTCATTATAAGAGCACAGTCATAGTGTTCATTTTATTTACAAGTTATTCTGGGTGTGATGTCATTTTAATTAAAGGTTTGCACAAAAGAGAAGACTGTAATCAATTAGGGATATATAAAAAAGCATTTTAAAGAAAAGGCAATCAAGAAAACTTTTCAGAAAATCAGCTCCTTTTCAGTGAATGGTGTATTGATTTTACAGCTTTACATGCATATTGTGTTACTTAGAGAAAATGTCTCTTCCAAATGCCTGCCTACTCTTTGTGAACATGCCTCTGAAAATCTAAATAGCTTGCCAAGGTCTAGCCTAATTTATTTACATTACAGATTGTCAACAGTAGTAGGTGGCAATCACCACAGGACCGAAAAAAGGCAGTTTGGGAACAAATATAAAATAAAGAGTGTAGATAGTGTTTTTGTACAAGATCAAAATGGGTTGTGAATAAACTGGACTGAAAACCAATACTTGGGATTTATTTTGACTTTTAGTAGGCCATTTTGAGGGTGAAACTATTTTCAGTCTCAGTAGGTTTCGCTAGCTTATCTATTTAGGAAGGCTATGGAATTTTAGGAGAGAATGGTGCTTTTTAGATAGTGTGAACTCTGTGCTCTGTTTGCTTAAGGAATGAACGATTTGATATTCTAAGTGATGGGCACAGAAAGTTCTACATAGGCAAATAAGAGTCAGTGTGAAGCTGTCAAGGTGCAGGTGCAGTGCAATCCTACTGTAACATCAAGGACTCTCTGTATTATGTTCTTTGTCATACAGTTTAGTTCTACATACCCCTGTGAAATGCAGGGAAGTGGACTTGATGAACCCTTCCAACCCTTCCTTGGGTTCCTCCCAGCTTGAGCTATTCAGTGGTTCATGCTTAGAGCAACTGAGACAGACTGATGATGGGGATGACAGGGCACAACCAGTGGGACTGTTGCACTTGGCTGAGTATCAGATTTCATAGCAGCAGAAATTGCTGAGACGAGATATTTCTCCATGCTGCACATGGTCAAACCCAGGATGTCTGAAACTTCTTGTACAAATAGAAAGATTACAGACCCCACGTGATGAAGATAAGCACTAAAAACGGAAGAAGAGATGATACAAATGTCTGCTGTACATAAAGGGGGCTTCCAGTTCCTAGAGAGGATTTACAAGAAGGCTGGAGTGGGACTTTTCCCAAGGGCATGTAGTGATAGGACAACAGGGAATGGCCTTAAACTGAGAGAGGTTAAATTTAGATGACCATCTTTACTATAAGGATGGTCATGCTTAGAAAGGTTATGCTTATATCCTTAGAAATATTCAAGGCCAGGCTGGATGAGGCTCTAAACAACCTAGTAAAGATGTCCCTGCCCATGGCAGAGAGTTGGAACTAGATTACCTTTAGGGTCCCTTCCAGCCCAAGCCATTCTGTGATTCTATGATAACTGGGATCAGATATACAAAAATGGGGCACAACCCATATGCTAGTTTAAGATTCTGCCATCTAAGATGTCAGCTATGCCAAAATGGGCTATTTTTCTCTTATGCAGACTCATAACTTCATTTCTGGAGGTACAGAGTTACTCTAACCTTTCAGTACTGCTAGATATTTTTCTGAGGATATTTTAAATAAGTTACCGTTGAGGAGTAGAGCAAGGTAGATGAGGTGCTCCAAAGGAAAACTCAGTATCACAGCTGGTGGATAAAAGAAAAATGAGTATAATTTACTTTTTTTTTTTCTGCACACCAAATCACTACTATATTGTGAAGATAAATGTCTATCCTATTCCGAGGGTAAAAAGTCAAAAAAACCCTCATGTGTGCTCTTGTTTTCACTGTAAGGGACAGATATGCAGGCTTAAAGCATGGGTTAGCTTAGAGCCATGTCAAAGAATTATCTCATTGGGAAATGGAGGGTTGGGGTTTTTGCAGAACATACAGTTTTGAAACCATACCACTCAACTTCCATGGTCCTTTCTTTCTCTCCCTTAAACACACGATATAGGCTCTATACTCTTTTCACTTTTTTATCTACTTTAAAGAGAAATGTAACTCTGCATTCTTTGGCAGGCTCATTCCTGAGTTACACACTGGAGTTACAAAGTGAATGACAACCCAATATGAAACATATGATTGTGCAGAGTGAATTCCATATTGGCCTGCACCCTGCATAATTGCCTTGAAGTCAAGCTATTGCAGATTTTTTTACATGGAAGAAAAAAAAAGAAAATTAAAGAGCCCATGTCTAGTGTTGTGTTTTATCCCAAGCCAAATGCATAGACAGCTTGCATTTGCCAGCCTTCTCAGAAAGAGCCTAAAGGGACCTGTTTGCCAGCATTTGATTCCCTGGCAGTAAGTTTTTTGTATTTCCATTAATTAGTCAGCTCAGGGTGTTTGCTGTTTCTCTGTAAGACTTTAGCCAAGGGCAGACTCTGTGGACAGACATCAGAAAAAAGCCACTGACTCTATAGAAATCCATTGCAGAATTCCATCTTCAATGCTCAGAGGACTGGGACAGATGCACCAAAGAGAGGAGTCCAGGAACCCAGATTTTAATGTATGGTTTTATCAGAGCTTAACAATCCTTTAGTGGCATTTGTTTGACTTGCCAAACAGAAGGCAATGGTTTCATCTGTACCAGGCACTCAGGCAGAGCAGATTGTTAGATACCATAAACAAATATGCTACAATGAAAGCATACTTTAATTTGTTGGTAGCAGGGCTAATTTTTTTGTCAGAAAAGTCTGAAATATCAGCACTGGTTCAATGCAGCTATAGATGCTTAAGCAGACACATTTTAAGATGCAAACATCTTCTTACACACATCCGGAGTCGAACTGCTGAGCTAGCACGCAGCAGTAGTACTGCTGTTCATGACATGGCAATTGAAATGTCCTGTCAAATAATCTTGAAGAATGCAAGTCGTAGTAAAAACATTAATACATTAAAGAAAAGAAAAATGCTGTTTTGATTTTTGTTTATCAGAAGTTGATTCTTTCTAAGATGTTAAATTTAATTATCTCAGTACATTGAAACATAGAAAACAATATATACCCAGAATAAAAATGTTCAGAAATGTTTTGCAAAACTATTGAAATGCCTGCAAAGCTTCTTCTAAGGTTCAGACACTTAAAGATTGCCAAATCAAGTGAGTCCATTAAATCCACTAAATTTCTTCACAAATCAGGGAAGTTCATTGAATTTTAGGAAAACAGTAGCTTGCTTTCTGCATTGCAAAAGCATACCTGCTAATATGCCTGTGCTTTCAGGTTTTCAATGACTGTTACCCAAACAGCCATATCCCCTTCAGAGGAATAAATAGAGAGAAAATGCACATCTTGACAGATTCAGAATCTCTTAAAAATAGTTGGAGTGAAATGGCAATTTCTAAAAGACATTTAAAACAATCAAGAGAGAAAATTTACTCTGGTCCAGGTCTTCCCAATGGTCCTGTGAAAAAAGGTTGTGCTTAGTACACTGAATTTCTGGTTCCAAAGCAGAAAAGGGTTTACTTTGTAACAAAATCTGTATTGCTCTCAATGCACACTTTTAAATACCTGCTATATTTTTTCAAGTAATCAGATATTCAATCAAAAGCTGCTTTTCAAGACATTGGAACAGGAGCATATTGTTGCATGGTGCAAATTTTTTTGATTTCATGCAAACATTGCATCCAATGTGTTGCAATCTTGATGCCAATTGTTCCAATAATTATCATATTTTCATGAATTTACTGCAGCTGGTGGCTGGCTTATTGTCATTTTTTAATTCATTTTTTTTTTTTTCTCCCCAAGAAATTTTACAGGCAAGAGTGAATTTCAGACCACAGCAAACAATCACATAACTTTTTGAGAACAGCAATTTTCTGAACAAAAAAGACCCTATTTCAAATAGGAGGAGTTAACATTATTTCACCTTATTGTGCACCTGCCTGAGAGAGATAGAGGTGAAAAGCAATATACAGAAGCACACACCATAACAGGTCAATGGACCAAACAGTATTTTGACTTTGACAATGACCTGTAAAAGTGTTTTAAAAGGAAATCTAAGACCTTTATGAGACATCTAGTGAAATACCACGTGCACAAATGGAAATTTCCCATATCCTCATCATATTGCTGATTGAAATGTATGTTTTTCAGGTAAAACAGGTGCATGAAATTAATATAGAACAATTAGCAACCATCCAAGACTATTCAAGATAAAGCACTAAAATTAATTGTCTTTGATTTAAAGGCAATTTGTATCAATTAAAAAAAATAATTTCAAAGCTTTAATTACTACAAAAACAGTGAATAAACCCCTAAATTTTATTAAACTCTGTAATGGTCACTTAACCCTAAGTATTCTTTGTCTTTCTACACCTAATTTTCCTTCCCTTTGAATGTGCTGTTATCAGCAGCACCCTCCTTTGATGACTACCAAAGTCCTGTCTCTCGAGTCCAGCTGAAATTGCAGAAATCATTATCAAGTTCAGGGACAATGGCCTGAGAGAAATCCCTGAGCCTTTTGATCTTTTTAATTTTTCTTCTTTTTTATTAAGATTTAACTGAGCATTGTTTCAGAGTAGTGGACTGTGAAACTAGGATAGGGACATTAGACTTTGCTGGGAAAAATATATGTATGAAATATTACTATGACAAGGTTGTGTGGATAGTTTGTGATGTGTGAAATGAAATCTCTACTCAATGTGCCTAGGCAATGCAATTAATGCTATCATGGTCAGGGATTTCATGTTGGAAATGAAAAGATTTGTCCTGAAAAAAAATAACACCCTAAAAATTACAAAAATAAAAAAAATCCTGAAGAGACCCACTCTGATTTATCATTTTTATTCATTAATACTGAGTTAAATTGAAGAGTCAATTTCAATAAAATTTTGTGGCTAAGTTCTGAATACCTAGTAAATTGCTGATCAGAGTAGTAAATGCAGAAAATAATTAACTTGGTCTGGAATTCAGTCACTTTGTGCAAATGGGAAAACTCAAGGTGACTAGGAGGTTCTCATATAGTAAGAACTCTTCTAGTAGAATATAGTATCTTAAAAGAGAAAAAAAACCACAATAGAGGAATTTTTAATTAAGCGTCCCAAACAACAAATCAACAACAAAAAGCAGCAAAAATCTGCCCCACAAACAAACCAAAAAAAAAGAGCCTTGAAATTTCTCCCAGACAAAGTGAAGAACAGAGTACTAGGCTGAAATTACTTTATCCTGGAGAGAGAAACAAATCTGGCAATATGTTTTCCCTACTGAAAATAAGAATTTTGTTTCTTCTCTTCCAAAGATGAAATGCAATCTTGTTTTCCTCTTTTGCTCCAATTTGTAACAAAGGAAAATTCTTTAAAAAATGGCACTGGTGGTAAAAAAAAAAAATGTGTCTTTCAGCCAAGCACTGCCTACAGAAATTATACAAACAGCTCACTGAGACTGAAGTGGACAGGTTGATTTAGCTGTTAGTCTTACTCATAACCCAGTATTATTTAGGATAGAGCTACATATTCCTGGCTTCAGTGGTTTGAGTGGTTCATAAAGTTTTGTTCTGACCCTGTGCACAGACATGAAACCCATATTTACAATATTATGTCCTTGCTGTAAATAAAGTTTAAAACTATATTAAAAAATTAAAAGCTTCTAATAATTTAAGTCTGTGTCAGAAATGTGCCTGAATCAATTTTTAGATGAAAACAGCACAAAGACTTGACATGGTAGGAAAACCCATGGACTCAGGAAGGTTCCTAGGCACTGGAGTGTGTTACAGGGTCATTAAGCTGTTAAAATGTTCTTTGGCATGAATTTTGCCAGCCTTACTATACAGTTCCCTGATAGAGTTTGGCTGTCAGAATATTTGAAAGGTGGTTCCCAATAGTCAGTTTCTACACAGCCTCCTTGTATCTAAAGCCAAGTCATGGTACTTAGCCTCAGTGTCAGGAAACATTTATGGGTACGTTCAGTTTACTAGAAGCCAAAATATCCTGACTTTTGGCTGTCTATATGTTTGTGTTCCCTGCTTGTGTTCATAAGGGTAGGCAAAAACCACAAGGTTGCTAAGATTATTTCTGACTGAAAACATAAACAGGTTAGAATGTATGATAAAAATAAAATTTGAAATTATTTAAACACTGAAAGCATGATTGAAATCAGGGTCTCCAAAAGCTGAATACCTAGTAATTTACAAGGCAATCCCTTGACTTGGTCCCTATGGCTGTCTAAAGAAAACCAGAAAAAAAAAAAAAAAAAGAGAAAACCATAACCAAAGAAGTAAATCAGAAATTCAGGTTGGCACTGGTCTGGAAAGGAACTATGTATTCCCTGATCATCAGAACATCTTAATGTAAGAACTAGAATGAATAATTTCATTTAGAGGGTTGAGATTAGATGGAGAGAAGATGTACTTCACTCAGAATAAAGAACAATTTTTTGTACTCTGTAAGAAAATCCATTTCTGTGCCTACATGTTTGTACTGTTGTCAGTTACTTAAAATGAAAGAATAAACAATCAGGAAACCATAATACACATTCTTGGAAAGATAAATTAAATTCTCTTTATTTAAAACTTTTAAATGTAGCATCATCATATCTGTTTCATTCTTTTGCAGAGTCTTCTCAGACACCAAAAATATAAATTAACTTCTAAAAAGAGTGTGTTCTTTACTGTATATTTCCTAGTTCAGAAGATCTCTGATTCTTATTAAAATATATAACTGCATTATTACTACTAATAATTCCGCCTTATTACAAGTATAAAGAGCATTGTAGTCTTTAACGCAACTGCTTTGTCCCTTTGGAGTCTTTGAGCTGGTAACTAGATCTCAGGGATGGTGTTGAACCAATACAAACTGTTCTCCATCTTGAATGGATCTTCAAGATGCTATCAAAATATCTATTATAATGAAGTAAAAGTTAGAAATATTTCTTACATTCAATAAAGTCAAAAACAAACAACATGAGATAAAAAAGGCGGGGGCAGGTGCCTGGAAAAATTAATTGAATCATAAAATGGTTTAGGTAGGGGACATTCAAAGACCATCTGATTCCAACCCTCCTGACGTGGGCAGGGACATGTCGCACTAGATCACATTGCTCAAAGCCCCATCCAGCCTGGCCTTCAATACTTCCAGGAATGGGGCATCCAAAACTTCTCTGGGCAACCTGTGCCAGCATAGCACCATCCTCACAGTAAAATTTCAAGGAGGAATATCTGGCTGACAAGAGATTACAAACTGTACTCTAATACAGGTTCCTACTCTGGCGTATTTGTTGGGGGCCTGAAGAGATCTTTTCAAAAAAACAATTTACAAACTTGTGACCTTTTCCTTCTTTCCATTAACATTTCCCTTAAATTATCACTCTAAATTTATCAAAGTGTCTCTCAGCAATCTGACAGGTTATAGCTACATATTGAATAGAGAAAGCATTGATTTGAAAGGAAAAGTAATTTCTTAGAAGTTCTACACTGCAAGAATTTTGTGTCTGCCAAGAATTTAAAGATTTATATGTACTCAATGAAAATTGCTCCTACACAAAGAATAAAAGATTCTGGCAATAGTTTGTTGTTGGTATCTTAATTATGTTATTTGTACTTGGCAAACAAACATTTTGAACATGTAAACTAGAGCTAGCTGAAATGCTTTTTGATTCAAGCCATATTCAATAAAATTGTTCTCTAAATAAAACCTCATTTGCTCTTTTATATTTTCCAAACAAATTATCAGCCTTAAATAAAGAAAAAAACACTGCAAAAGGCTAACGCGAAAAATGTCGATTTCTCGAGACCTGAAATGGTTTTGATTGTCTCAAGCGTATCTCAGGGAAATCACCTTTCCAGCTACCAGTCTTATAGGATCATTGCCGTGTCTACCTGTTCTATAACTGGAAAGAAATGTAATTCATCTTCTCTCTGTCTCTTGATCTTTTTTGTTCCTTTTCTCTCCTGTAGCCTTTGTTGTAGGCTTTCACCTCATTGAGTCCCATTGGAAAGCCTGGTTGGGTATATGCTAAATCACATAAGGACAACACAACTCATAGAATCATAGAATGGCTTAGGTTGAAATGCACCTCAAAGGCCATCTAGTTCCAACTCCCATACCATGGGCAGGGGTGCCACTCACTAGTCTTTTATGTATAGCTGACCGCTGTAATTGTCTGCAGGTCCCACCACCCGAATAACATATGGCAAATAGGCTTCAATCAGTCTTCACTGATTCAGAAATATTCTCCTGCTTCGTGAATTTCATCTGCAGTTGTGGAAATGACAATAAATTTTGCAAATAACAACAGAAGCTTCCCAGGGTTAACCATTTGCAAGGAAGTCTTAAGATGAATCTGTTTAATTTATTCAATTATTCAGTCAGAGCTATAATAACACAGTAATGTAAACTCTTACTTATTATAAACCCCACTGAATTAACATTATTTGCAAAATTTATGTACTTCCAGTTTTTCCTGTGTGTTCACTAATGGTTTGAGTGTGGAAACAATATTTGCTGGGATCTTCCTTGTGATCCCTAGTCCCAAATTTGTAGTCAAACTGTGCTATCTCTGTTTCACAGTTACTTTAGTGAATACTGAGTTTAATAAAATTTGTAGGTGACTCCTGCAATTTTCATCCCTTTCATTTTAAATAAAGCTGTCCCCATCATGTAATTTCAATAAAAAGTTATTTGTTTTCTTTCAGGTAAATAGTCTGAATTTCCTGAAATGGGTGTCAGAAGAGATATGAAAAGTAAACAAAACTTTTTTGTATGAATCAAGCAAACAAAAAAACCAAAGCCAAACCAAACCAAAAAAACCACAAAAAAATCCCAACCAAACACCAAACAAACAAGCAAAAATAAAAACAAAAGCAAAAAAACCCCGAAACAACAAAACAAAAGCCTCTTAACACAACGATAATTACAAGACAACCACTCATGGAAAAAAATGGCTTCTTTGTAACTTGTGAATTGCAGGTTTGCAGATAAAGCATTTGAAGGCATCAAGTCCATGACAAAATTAACAATGTGCCCTTAGATTGCCAAGGTCTTAAACTCACAGTCTAGTAAAATAAGCCTCTGGACCTGTGATAATGGGGAGTGGAAGGCTGGACAGACAGACCTAATATGTGGTTTTTTTTATACAGGTAAAATTATAATATAGGTCTTTATATTGTAAATCCCTGAGGTCACTGACAATCTGGGGCAGATTTTAACTCATGCTGGAAGGTTTAACATCTCAGAGCCACCTTCCTGGGCCCTGCTATGTTTAGCTTTTTAGCATTCAGGCTCTGATTTTAAGCTATTTACCTCTTGTTTTCATCTTTGTTTATTAGCATTGCAAATGTGTTCGTAGTACAAAGCTTACTACTCCTTAGACTGTGTTTCATGATTGTCTCTAAGGTATTTATAATTATGTGAAAACAAACTTCTTATAACAATTCTAGTTTCCAGAACATACAACATTTTTTGAAACAGAAGGTTCCAAAGGGACTAATGTTTTTGGAGTGATTTTTGCATTACACATTTTACAACATGCCTTATTTTGTGTTGCCGAAAGATAGGATTGTCTTCTCACTTAAAACATATATTTTTAAGATGCATGAATACATAAGAGAAAATCATAGTTTTCATGTAATTATCTGCTATTTTAAGTTGTGTACAGGTCTAAGTTTTAAATACCATTGAAAGATTGTTTCCCATGGCACGTTGCCTGAAGTACATTTTATTTTGAATGCAGATTCAAATTAACATCTTGTTTTTTCCCCTTTAGTCTTTCAAGAAGCTGCCAGAGTTCCTAAAAAAACTATTCACCTCTCTCTAAAGCTGTGAATATCTACGGAGCAGCCAAAATAGCAGTAGACCATTGACTGCAGTAAATATAAGCTGAAGCATTGATATTATAATTGGAAAATTATTTGTTAAAAGGTCTGACTGAAATAAAGGCTCCTGGCATAAATGTTTTGTTTCATCTAAAAGTAAAGAAAACCCAAAAAAACAAAAAACCCAACAAATTAAAAACCACAAAAAATCCTCCCCCAAAAAATCAACAAAAAAACCTAAATATCATTATGGATCCTATAAACAAAGAAAATATAGCTGTAAAAAAAAAAATTACACATTACACCTTCAAAGCAAAATGATGGTATAAAAAAATCAGATCGATGATTCAGACATACCCACTGTTGTTGTTACGTTAGCAGCCTACTTAGAAAATATTAAAATACATAAAATATATACAGGAATTTGGTTTGGTAGATGATGCTTACCTACCTATTCAGGGGCTATTTAAAGGTCTCTTGAACATGGAGCATTAGATAATTTTCTAAGAAACTAGCATAGAAATAGCAACATGTCTCTGTCCCCCCATGTGTCCTGCTCTTAATAGAAAAGCCTTGATTTAAGAGGTTTTGTGTGTTTTAAAATTATTCAGGAAAATGAAGCAACTTGTATTTTTGAGAGCTGATCCAAAATCCACTGAAGCCTCTAAAAAGATTTTAGTGATCTTTGGATGAGGCAATAGTTGTTAGTGTGGTTGGTTCAGTGACTCATCCAGTCTGTCTAATGCTCCAGACTAATCTTCCTCGGCTTACTGTCTGTTTTGCCTTCTAATGGTTGTTCTTTGCATAATTAGGTAACCATAATGACAAATCATGACATTTCTCGAAAGTCTTGAACTGAGCTTTGTAATTTCATAAAAAAAAAAAAAAAGAAGAAACATAAGATTCAGTTCATATATTTTATGGTTACGAGAGGGGAAACCAGGAGGAACAGAAAATGATTATTTTTCTAACTCCACAGCTTATATGCTCACACTAAGCAGGCCTTCCAGTAGTGGCCTCTGCAGTCAGACTGAGGATTTTTATTTGTTTTGGAGCTTTTCCTCTATGTAGACATTAAAGGACCTGCTGTCCTTCTGTTTTTTCAGCAGTTTGGTGATAAGCTGTCCTTCATAGAATAACAGAATGAATGGTAGAGCAAGGCATCCCTGGAAACATAGCAAGGTCAGCTAGGTTGCTCAGGGCAATTCCAATGCTAGAGACTCCACATTCTTTCAGGCTACCTGTACTAGTGCTGAACATCTTCACCAAGGTAAAAAAAAAATTAAAAACAAACTTTTTAATCACATTTAACTGATATTTTTGGTATTACTCATTGTACCCATTGTCTCTTTTCAACTATCATGGTACTACTGAGAAGGTTATGGTTTTACCTTCTTTATTGCTTCCCATCAGTATCTGTTCATGTGTTTACTTTCCTTCTGAGCCTTCTTTCCTCCAGGTTTAATAAGCTTAGTTATCTCAGTCTCTCCACAAATTAAAAATGCTTCAGTCTCTAAGTCATCTTTTTTTTCCCCCTGCTGCACTTCATCCAATATGTCTACATTTGTCCTGTACTGAGAAGCTCAGAAAGGGACACAGAACTCCAGATATGTCTTACCAGTACCTCTAGCAGAGAAGAAGAAACACCTCACTCAAGCTGCTGTCACTTTTCTGCCTAATACACTCCAGGTAGCTGATGTCATTGTCACAAATGGACACTGACAGCTCCTGTTCAAGTTCTCATCAACCAGAACATTCAAGTCCGTCTCTGTCAAGCTACTTTGGAGGTGATTGGCTCTCAGCTTGTGCTAGTTTAGGAGGCTCATTATCCTTGTGGCCAGGTTTTAACATTTTCCCTTTGGTGAACCTGAGGTTTGTGTCAGGATATTTCTCTAACTTCCAGGTCCTTCTGACTGAGACTGCAACCATCTGGTTTATTAACACCTCTGCCTACCTTTTGCCAAGTAATTGTGGTCTTGTCAAGACAACAGTTTAAGAAGATTCAAGTATTTTGGTGTTTTAGAATGTATAAGTGCTCAAAAAAATATTTTGCATGCTATCTGGATTGCGTGAATCATAAATTTTCAAGATCAATCAACCAAGTTTAAAAAGCAAGACTCATGACACTTTATCAATGTATACACTGCTCTAATCACAATTCATATTGGTTTGAGGGTAAATATATCACTTAAATGAGTTGACAGATTTCTTAATGGGTACTTTGTAGGAACAAAAATTCTGTGACATAAATGTCTATATAAACCTACCATTATGAATGTGCACTAATTTATACAGCAGGATGAATATATTAACAAAAATCTGCTGCCTCTATCCCTCTATCTCCTTTTACACTTATGGCAAGGCAACCAGCTACAGGATAAACTTGTAGCTCTGTTCCCTTCTGTGATCTTTACTCTGTGTCTCTAATTTTCACATGCATACTTGAAAATGTTCATAATTATAATGCTACAACAATATATCTTCTTTTGAAAATGTGTTGCATTATGAAAAATATGGAAATGTATAACAAGAAAGGTTAACTGCTGTGGCAAGTAAAAATCAATATTGATGTCAATACTGATAGCATTAGCCACAACCCTTTTTCTCTGAACATTTTTTAATGATACTTATTTGAAGAGCAGTCAAGATGCAGAAGATCAAGACTTTGTTCTAGCTCCACTGATTTAAATGCAAGGAAACTGTACCATGCTGAAGTGTTCTTAATGAAATAGCTGAATTTTAATTTGGTTTCCAAATACAAAAAATGTGTTTCACTAGCAACCTGTTAGGGTTTGTCTTCATACTCCTTTGATAAATTTCTTCAAAGTATGCTTATTTATGCATTCTTTTATAAATGGAATCCCAGCTCATTTTGTGTTTCTCATTGGGATATCATTTAAGCATAAGTCAAGCTCTGCCATGAGCAGTCAGACAGTTTTATAGAAAAGATTACTTAAATACCAAAAGAACTGGTTGAAATAAAGCCCTGGTGGATTCTTTAATAAATATTTTTTACAATATTACACATACCTTATAATGCTTTGTTAATAACTGTAGAATTGATGGGGTCTGGTACAGATTAGGTTCAGCAATCCAACCCAAAAGCTGCGGACAAAAGAAATTCCTAAGACCAGATGTCTGTTTACATAGACCAGAGCCTTTATTTTCTTGTTCATTCATTATCAGGATGTGGAATACCACTTCATTTTTTTTATTCCCTCCTGAACATGGGAATTTCTGCTTTTCCAGGTGATGAACCTAATTCCAAGCTCACTTGCTAGCTCATAAAAGAATTGCAAAGTTAGCCTACCATTTTTGACTTTAGGGAAGAGTAAAATTTATACAGGGGCATGTGACAAAAGATAACTGGTAAGAACACAGCTACAGAGCAAGCTGTGTACAGGATGTGTAAGTACTTCAGTTGGTTTTAAAAGTACTGCCATCTGATAATAAAATATGCTGCCAGCTCAAAAGGAAATTATTGAACACGGTTACCCATGCTGATTTTGGTGCTGGTGAATGCACTTTTCAGAACACATGATCTATTGAGCCTTTCGCTGGAAAATTTGTCAAAATATACCCTTACTCTTCATGTTTCTAGGTTTCTTTTCAAATCTTCCATTATCTTTTATGTGCAGAAATTACTATGGACAACCAACAGAAGAAAATTACTGTTTTAACCAAGAAGAAAAGACATATCCACTGGGGGTGTTGGTTGACAGACAGCTGAATACTGACCAGTGTGTGCCCAGGTGGTCAAGGAGGTCAGTGATGTCATGGCCTGTGTCAGAATAATGTGTCCAGCAGGACATGACAGTGACCACACTCCCGTACTGGTCATTGGTGAAGCAAGTTCTGTGTGCAGTTCTGGGCCCCTCACTGCAAGAAAGACACTGAGATGCTGGAGTGTGCCCAGAGAAGGGCAATGGAGCTGGCAGAGGGTCTGCAGCACAAGTCTGATGAGGAGCAGCTGAGTGAGCTGGGGGGTGTACCTGAAAAAAAGGAGGTTCAGGGAGCCCTTAATGCTCTCTACAACCATCTGAAATGAGTCCATCTACCCAGGTGGGGGTTTGCCTCTTCTCCCAGGTAACAAAGAGGACAAGAGGAAATGGCCTCAAGTTGCACCAGGGGAAGTTTAGTTTGGATTTTGGGGAAAATCTCTTCACTGAAAGGTGTGTCAAGCACTAGAACAGACTGCCCAAGGAAGCGGTGGAGTCACTATCCCTGATGTATTTAAAAAGATGAAGATGTGACACTTGGGGGCATGGTTATGTGGTGGACTTGGCAGTTTTGGGGTAAACAGTTGGACTTGACAATCTTAGAGTAGTTTTCCAACCTAAATAGTTCCAATGATTCTGGGATTTTGGATATTGTAAAGTTGTGAGGAATATGGTAAAAAATAGACTTAATCTTATTTATCTCTTCAAGGTATCTGAGGTTTCTCTTTCTTCCAGGTGATACCTGATCATATACTTTCAGTGACAAGACTTAAAAATTACTTAATAACTACCTTGGGATTTTTCTTCTTTTTTTTTCCTTTGGTTTGTTTGTGCTGCCTCCCATCATCTCCCTCACCCTTGGAGACTGAAATGACTTTGAAATTATTTGCTCAAGTACCTTTGGAAGTGCCCAGTACAGTAGAAAGCTCTAGAGAAAAGACCTTTGTTTCTCTAGAGAGCAAGAGAAATGAGGGTTCAATGACTGTGAAGGTAAGATGTAAAATCATGACAGCCTTTACAACTGCTAGATGAGTTTTGGAAATCTTTATATGAAAACAGACATTATAATGCATGCACAAAGGAAGAAACAGAGAAAATAAGAGCTACATGATTTCTGTACAAACTTTGTAGACACCTCAGAAAACACTGAAATCTTTTTTTATATTTAGATCTCATAAGGTTGAGAAGGAAGGGAGACACACAGCTACTGAGAAAACATGATTATTGCTAGTGAGTTTGGACAAAGTCTCATGAAAATGTTGTGTTCCAAAAATTATAGGAGGAGAATAAATTATTTACTTTCTAGTGGTATTTTTCTGATGGTAATTTTTATGATGATACAAATTTATAGCTCACACAGTACACTATCTTCTGTACAAATAGAGCTTCAACTTAGCTTAGGAAAAGCTGGCTCTATGAAATCTTCTTGGAATGAATGAGAAAACTGTGAATGTATCATCGTATACATAATATTTTCTGCAACGACTACCTCAATGTTTTTGACTGAGTTAATAGAGGAATAAAAGTATAATGCTGTAGATAAGACAGAAAATTTTGATTTCTTGGTTTGATTAGTAATGTAATGTAAGGGATTGTAATGCTGATATAACAACAGTTATGCAATAATTAGAACTGATATAAACTTAAAAAACATGAATAATTTGAAAAAAAAAATTAAAATTAATTAAAATGCTGTTCTCTTAGGTATTAGCCACATTTAGTTGCAAAATTTTGGAAAAAGAAGGAATGTATACAGGCAACAGATGGAAATAAATAAATAAATAAATGTGATTCCTTGAAGTTTTCCTCAAGGCTAAATTTAATAAATCAGACAGTAAATACGAATGTAGTTAGCAGAGTTAAAGTGATTTTTCCCTATTTTATACCAGTATTGGATACATCAGTTTTGATTTGATATGAAAGTACTCATAGATGATTACTGAAGTCACCCTTTGACTTCCTCTAATAACTCCCATATACATAACTAGTTAGATATTAATTTTGCTAAGTAGTAAGCGCTTAATTGGCTTTATCTAATCTGGGTGTAATCAGACACTCAACAGAGCAGAGGATTCTTTTAACCAAAAGGTCTCCTAAAGAAAAGATTGTCTCTGCTTCAGCAGCAGCCTCATTAGGATTGCCCTGAGAAAATTTCCTAGTATGGAAATGGACTAGTTAGCCTAGAAAAGCAAAGAAAACATTTTAAAAGCTTGCTTATTAGAAAATTAGTGTCCCTGACCTGAAAACTGCAGTCACAGCCAAATAAACATTTCCAGAATTTGCAATTCCATTTAGTATAGACAGAGCAAGTCATTTAAAGTATCTCTGAATTCTCATTTAACTTGAAGTTGTTTAGTGGCTTTGGCCCAGGAGAAATCTTATTTTCTCTGATATACTCTTCTGTAGAAAAATGTCCTTATTCTAGTAGAACTTCTTCCCATTTTACTTGCAATGGTGGGGTTCTTTTAGGTTTTAACTACTTAACACCTCTGCTGTAAAATGAAAACTGTCAGATAGAGTGATCTAGAGATGTCTACTGATAGTACCAGAGCCTGCAGAAGTGTTAGCTTGAGCAGGTCAGGGAACAAGGTTGTTTCAGCTGTGTTAAACCATTACAGTTGTCTTCACACTGTCCTCTTTTAGTGCAAGAATCATCTTCATTGCATGTAGAATTGAAAAAAAGATACAGAAAGGCAATGGACTGAATAATTATATAATACTTTTGTTAAATTGCACCCCGTAGCAGGAACACAAAAATGGGAAAAAATTGGTTCTGGAACAATGCATATTCCTTATTCTGTGAGCAAAAAAAAGCAAATTTGGATTTGAAAATTCTATTCTAGAGAATAGAATTCTCTGTGAACCTCACAAAGCCTTCACCTGAGATAATAAACCCAATGCTTCCATAGTTTTTGAACACGTAAGACTAGAATTTCTGAATGCAAGCTTCCAACACTGATGATGCTTGACAAGGATAACTGGATCAATTTTATTCCCAGTCTCAGAGGAATGCTGTGTTAGTACTGCCCATTTGCCTGAGCACTCACCTCTTTGATGTAAGAGAAGAGGGAATGAAATTTCAAAATCCTCAAAACTTCTGAAATGCTTGAAATGCTTAAAGTATCATGTGAAATACTTATTGCTACCCTACACGGGTTTGGTCACTGTTTGTTAAGCTGTGAATACTGAACAACAAACAAAGTTTCCCCTCAGGAGAGACCCTAGGATAGTAAATATATATTAAAAAATAGAACTCCTTATGTATACTTATAGTCATGCAGAGCTCCAAGACACTAGGAGATGATGTGAGAAAAGTGAGAAATGGCCTTTCAAAACAAGAGCAAAGGTTTGTATATTTGTGAATTCTGTTTTACTGTGTTGAATGGTAAGTCACTGCAAAAGAGTCTAAGAAAAAGGCACATACATGAAGATGTTTTCACAGTATATTTCCCTAGTGCTTTGAACAACCTATAGCTTGCAGAGTTTTTGAGCTAGTGCTATCTTTTGTTTGTTAGATCTGGAGCGATTCCTTTTCTTATGAATTTAAAACTTTTTTCCAACGCTAAATACTGACACAGGTTTCTTTGGTACTGAGTTTCACAGCTATGCTATATAGTTTGTAATGGCATATCTGTTTTTCTTTAACCTGACTACTGAGTAAAATCACATAGATTTAGCTATTTTATACCCACATTTCTCTATTCGTTATGATTTCATGATGGTCTATTTTTCATGTACTCCATGGGCTCATCCAGTATGGAGGATTGTGGTCAGTTTAATCCCTTTTGACTGTTCACTGCTTACAACTAGAAACTATTTAATACTTGGGGTTGACTCAGTCCCCTTTAGCTTTATCTGAATTTACAAAGAGACGTGAAGCATCTGCAATATCTGTTGCACAAATGATTTCAGTAAGGCACAAGCAGCCAGGGAGTTTTATTGTAGCACAAAAGAGAAATTGCAGACACTGCAGATGCATAATTATAGAAAATAATGTATAAAAAGAGACAAAACTATACCCAGACATAAAGGTTGTGCAAGCAGATTAAATAGGAGTTCAAAATGCATCACGTAGTTCCTAAGATTTTTAAGACCAACTAGACCTTCTTATCTGCTCTGCACTGCAGAGAGCTTACTCTTTTTCTTTGTACTGTCTTAAAGCAGTTTACATTAATTACAATACAGACACTCCTTAGCTTGAAAAGCAAATAATTTCCCTGTGATGATTCTTATTTAAATAAGGAAAAATTGAAGTAATTTTTTTTTTTAAATTTTGTGACCAAATTTCACTCTAACTCTTAGAGGAAAATCCTCGCTTTCACACCTTAGCCATTCTTGAAGGTTAATGGAATAAAATTCAAGCGCAACAGAAATATATTTATTGCTTTGAATCTATTGAAAAATAAGGTATTTTGTCTTTTTCTGTATTGCTTCTAACCAAAATATTGAAGCATGGACACTCAATTTTGAGTCGTGTGGTGAGGCACCTTTTGATGTACTTGGGCTGTCTTGAAGCTCTCAGTGCGAATTTACCACAGCTGATGTAGTTATGCAAAATGTGCCATCTGGTTGAACTCACAATGAACTCAGAACTCTTTACTACATCTTCCCTTTGGGTGAAAACCAGAGACATAAAACTTCAAAAGGACTTATAAATCATAACAGATTTAAATTTGACAGGAGGATTTTTAAACATGATTATCATGACGGGATTTAAGGGCACATTTATAGCCTAAACCAGATCTATAGATCGGAAGAGCGTC
>JAYDZK010000001.1:31401446-31468912 GCA_034509185.1 Euphonia xanthogaster
TCTCATTGAATTTGTCAACCTTTGAGAAGGCAAAGAAATGGCAGAGGAGTCTGTGGATTTTTAGATCCACTTTGGAATGAGTCAAACGTTTTAGAAATTATTTAAATGAAATGTGATCTTTAAAATAAAAGTCTGTAAAATAAAACACAGTCTTGCAGATTTATTCTGAAGATTTATAAATCATAACTGAAGAACCTTTTAAGAAAAACATGTTCTGAAAAGGGTTAATGTGTGAATGTTCCTATGTTTGAAACTATCTGGCTTGCTTCTACAGCCATCTCTTTGTTTGAGAGAAAAAATAAATCCTCTAAAGATTATACATTTCTAAAACATGTATGGAGTCACCTCTGGTACAGCCCAAACTATGAATTCCTGCTACAATAAAATCGAAATTATGCATTAGATCTAAATTATTAGGACATAATTTCACTTAACAATAATGGAATACTTGGAATGTTAAAGTAGAGAGATTAAATCATCTCTGACCACTTCTGGAAACACTTCTTGCTGCCATTACTATGAGGGTTTGTAGACTTTGCACACAACACATTAATGATTCTATGATTCTAAGGCTCAGCAGAGTTATGATGGAATGGGTGGCCTAAAGAGAGTTTATGTCACCATGCATTAATTCTAATTAATCTCATGGTTTTTCTTCCTATTTTTTATTTCTTTCATTGGTTTGAAGAAAAAAATCTCTCATTCTTTAGAGCAGAAAGTGTATTTCATGCATATCTTGTCAGGACAAAAATGTTCACACTCAGACCAAGAATCAACAGTAGTATTAAACATTTTGCATTCAACTGAACTTTGAAATAGGTCATAATCTTTGGCTGAGGAATTATTCTGCTACAGATTAACCCACTTTCTGCAGCAGCAGATAATGCCTATCTTGAACAAGTTGTGATGTCAGCCAATATTATCATTATCACACTTCAAAAATAGGAGATAGCTGAAAGAAAGTAATTTAAAAACAAATAAACTGAAATTCAAAAGTGTGACAGAAGCTTGAAAGAGTAATTATGGGGCTCTACAGTCAATATTGCTTCTGTATATCTCAGCTGGTTGATTAACTGGCAAAAGTACTTTAAGCTACTTCTGTCATTTTAAATTTACAAATATTTTTCTTTCCTGGTGTACTGGGCATTTCTTCATTTGTGTTTAATTTTTTTTTTTTTTCTACTGAGATCCTAATTAAGCAAAATAATTTATTCTAGACAAAGGATTAACCAGAATATTAACTTTTAGCTTTGTTAATAAGCAAGAAAAATGCTCCTGTGAAGCTGTTTGTAAGCAGAACTGAGTAGGAAATAGTTTCAAACAATGATCCCTGTAGCCAGTTAGTCTGGGCTTGGAGTAAAATCCAAACCATTCAGGGGTGGCAGCAGATATACAAAAATAGTCTTGATTCCAGTGTTGTGGACTCCCATGTCAGAGGCATCAAATATGCACTGAAGTCGTTGCTTGAAGAAAAGGAAAGAAGAAAAAGAATAAAAAAGAAAAAAACAATTGGTTTCATTTGACTTTCACTTAAAGCAGAATTTCAGAGTTTTTATAAGGCCTAAACTAATGTGACTTAGGGAAAATTATAATGAAATTGCTGCATAGTCCCATGCAAGTGTCCTATTTTATATTTCATTACCATAAAACCATGTTGCTCATCAAGAGAAACACAAATATCTTCCTCTTTATCTATATTTGGACTGCGACAGGTAGAGTGGATGAATTAATGTCTCAAGAACTGGTTCTTAAAATGCACCTCGACACAGAGAAGTCCCAGCCAAGCAGTGCTTGGAAAAAGAGCTGCATCCCCCAAGTGCAAGCAGATGATCATTTTCTGCGCATATTATTGGCAGATATTTTGTGATTACCCTTTGCCTGGCCTTTCCCGACTACATGATTCTGAACTACGAACCATTTCATGGTCAACATCTCATCCAAAATATAAAAAGAAAAAATTAGTAGAGTAGTCATGTTTTCTACAAACAGCAGCAACAACAAAATCTGTGAGAAAATTCTAAGTGGTTGGCTTCATTCTTTGAAGCCAACCACTTAGAATTTTCTTTTATATAAAGAAAACGCCATGGTAAAGTAGACAAAAGAATGCCACGGTCAATCTACAGTGACCGTAGCAGCCATAAGAACTTGTATGAATTGGCATGACCTTACTGGTGTCAAAGCATGATGTTACTGGCATCAAACAAAATTCAAGGGCAAGTACAACCTGCTTAGTAAATTATGTGATTATCTGTTCCACAGAGCATTACTAGCAAATAGTTAGATGAGCAGTAAATTGAAAGGTAGTCCTTTTCATAATCTTGAAAGTATAAAATATCTTTCTGGTGATTGTTAATCAACAAATTAGATATTTCTCAATCAGATATAAACCAATGAGAATGAGATTACAGCCTCATATCACAGATTTCTGCTTTACAAAATGCTTTTATAAGTATTGTGGGAATCAGCATTATTCTGAATTTCTGTTATTAATTTTTGTCAGAATTAAAATAACTCGTATGAAGAGCTGCATGGCAGAACCTCTTTTAGTCCACCATAGAAACAAGAATCACACTGGTGAAAAAAAAAAAGAAAGTAACAAAAGATATTTCTAAAGTGTGAGCCCCAATACTACCAGTGAAGTTCTTAAACACAAAGAATTTTTTTAAAAAATTAATTGAACATCTCTACTAGTTATTTTTCACAGTAGAACAAGGGTTTTTTTTTTCTCTCTTAATCCCTCATAATAATTATTATCATTACCCAGCTATATTATGGGAAGCACCCTGTGGATCAACATAAGATCTGTCTATTATTTTCAGCATAGAGAAGTAGCAAGACAAGGATGTTTTTTTCCCAGAGAGCTCATAATATGAGTGACAGAAGCTAAATCTATACTATTAAATTAAAAAACACCAAGAAATATTCCCAGGCACCAGATTTCAATTGTTTATGAAATTGTCAGAATGGTTTTAAGTCTGTTTCTGGACAGGTCCAGGCAGCACTCTTCAAAATGAACCTGGAGCATGTATCAGGAGGTAGTATGAACCAGAGGCAATTCCCAGTCTCCATTTTGAATTCTGACACCTTTCACAAATCATTAACACAACTTTCACAACACTGAGGAGCTATGCACAATCCAGCCTCTGTTCCCCTTGCAAGACCTGCAGAGTGAGACGGGGCAAAAATGCCTCATTGGCATCTCTAGCTCTCAGTTAGCTACATACAGACAAAAGAACATTTTCATTTTGCAGTTGAAATCTGGGATAACGAAGTATCAATTTTTTCTATTGTTCTAAATGTTTCACTTTCAAATTGATATACAAATTCTCAGTTTGTCTAGAAGTAGAAAATTCTCATTGATACTGTGTCCTTTTCACCTGGGCACAGCAGGAAGAAGGCTTCATGGGCTCTACCAAAGTCATGTTTTGCAGGGGCCTAATAGTGCCTCAGTGAGTCAGGCATTCACAGGCACCCTCTGGGGTGCTGTGTTCAGGTCTCTGGAGTTGACAATAAGAATGATATTCATCTGGTATTTTCCATTCTTACTATCCACCTTTCCTATTCTACCTAGACAGTTGCACTTCTCCTTGTTCCTCTATCAAGATCATATTCCAACTTAGAAGTGTATTTTTCAAAGGCATTTCCACACTGCCAGTGCACTAGTGTAGTTAAACATGAATATTTCTGCAATGTTCTCATGCATTTCCTTCTGAATTGTCCTCTCAAACTCACTAGATCTCCTCATGCTCTAAAACTGAAAAGACTTCAAAAGTATTTTTTCTGAAAAGGGAGAAAGAGGAGAAACCTTATAGCCTATATCTAAATATAGTTCAAGATACTTGATGGTGAAGAAGGTTACAAAGTTTGTTACACTTGTTATGTTTTTTAGTGGATTTTTTTTTGCTTTCTCACTCAACTTAGTGCAGCATGCTCACTTTGTGATTGCCTGCTTCGCAGAACCCCCTTTCTGTTTGATCACTTGAGCCCGTAATGGTTTTAACACTTAAAAAGTGGGTAATCTCCATGGACAGGACACGGACAAAAGGACACATTCTGAAGTTGTTAACTTAAAATCCAATTGCATGATTAATATAAAATAATGCTTATTTCTCAGCATTAGAGACAGAAGAAGGGATTTAACTTTTTAAACTGTAATGAGATGAAGTTTCATTCTCAGCTGCCATTTCCTAGTTATAACAGTTAATAGAAGGAAAACCAATCTAATTAAACTACAAGAAGGGCTAATCCAATAATGTTTTGAAGTGGATTTACCTTGACTCCATGTCAGAAATCTGCTCCCTGACTTCCCCTCTGAAATAAATCTGCTGTTAACTTTTCTAGAAGTTCTCTTACTGGATTCATGCAGGATTCAGACTGGAGGGTCCTGCTGATTCATCAGTTATGGTGGAGAAGCATCTGTGAATTTACACGGACACATTGCTGTGATGACAAGGAATGACCCTTGCAGAGGTGCAAAAGTGGGTGAAATGGCACAGTATTTCCTGCCCTGAAAATTACAGCGACTCTGTGACCTTTACAGGCTCTGAACATGTATTTCTAGGCAGACCTACACGAGTCTCTATATGTTACTCAAAATTGAGTTGCATCATCTGCAACTTTTTACAGTTGGTGTGTCTAGAAATAATTTCTGTACAGGTAAAAGATTTCATATTTTGAGAACTTAAATTCCACTTCTATGGATCTTTGGAGTGAGTCCAGAGTAGGCCATGGAGATGCTCAGAGTGCTGGAGCACCTCTGCCGTGGAAACAGGCTGAGAGAGCTGGAGGTGTTCAGCCTGGAGACAAGGATGTTACAGTGGCATGTTAGAGCCCCTTCTAGCACCTAAGGGAGATCCAAGAACACTGGAGAGGGACTTTGATCAAGACCATCACGTGACAAGACAAGGGCCAGTGGCTTCAGATAGAAAGAGAGTAGATTTAGGTTACATAATAGGAATGAATTCTTGACTGTGAAGGTGGTGAGGGACTGGAACAGTTTGCACCAACCAGCTGTGGACACCTCGTCCCTGAAAGTGTTCAAGGCCAAGCTGGAGCAACCTGGTCTACTGGGAAGTGGCCCTGCCCATGGCAGGGTGTTTGGAAAGAGATGACTTTTAAGATCCCTTCCAATTCAAACCATTCTGTGATTCTATGATTCGGTATAGAATCAATATATGAACATTTTCAAAATTCAGTCTTTGCAAACTCAATATGGAAATAACATAGCTGGTTCTTCTTCTGGAATTAAGAAAAAATATGTGCCTCCTTTGACCTTCTGTGAATGCCACAATAGTCAAATGAGAAGAAATAACTAGCAGGCAGTTTGAAGGCAAGTAAGGACAATGGTTTAACACTGACAAACAGGTTTTTCGTATTGGTTGGTATGTTAAAACATGAGGAGAATGAGAAAAAATCACATTGAATCACTGAGAATATGTGAGTGGAGCAACAGCAGGTCCCCACGGATAGGTTAAAAAGATAGATAAAATGCTGATATTACTAATAAAACCTGCAAAGCAAAAGAGAGACAAGAGAGACAGAAGAGAGAGATGAGCAAAATAAATTTGGAGAAAGTACAGTATACTTATTCAAAATGCCATGCTGCTAACAAAAAGAGGGATTTCCTGAAACTGCAAAAGAAAGCTTGGAGGAAACTAAACAAAATATGCTTGTTTGCCATTTACTCTTTTAAAGGGTGTTATATTTAATTTTATTTTTTTTAGAGAAACCTAAACTAGAGATTCATAAAAGATTAGGGTTTACAAATGGGGACATATCTAAAGGCTTTCATTCACAGTAAATTAGCAAAATAATTTAGGGTTGGATTATATCACCTGAGACAGCAATTATGAAAACATTTTCCAAGTTATTTGGCATGACTCATTTGCATCCAACAGTTCCATTTATGATGGAATAATATTCAATTATAATGTATTAAATTGTTATATTGAATATATATAATATTCAAAAATAACTGAAGCACTTAGAACCTGGAAGAGAGACTTTAAGAAAACTTTAGAATAAAATAAAATAAAAATTACAGTACTGGTAGATATAGTTGAATTTATATGACAAATTAGAATAGTATCACATGGCACTGTGATTAAAAGTTAAATTTTATGCACGATGGATGGCTTAAGTCCTATGATAGAGGGATTAAATCTGCTTCACAAACAGATTGCAAAATGCAATTGTTAATTTTGTGCAAGAAGAACTCATTACACAAGGTCACCCAATAATAGCACTCTTGCTCCACTGCTATTTAATATTCCAAGTCTTGATTTGGATGACAATATAAAAGTATTTCTGATTAAGTGATGGATAGTACAAAAAAACCCAAACAGTGGTATGTAAAACCTGAAAGACACTTGGTTGATGTTCAGTCAACCTGAACTGCCAAGCTTAATGGTCGCAGTTTGAGGAAACAAAATGGTAAAGGTTTGTGTAAAGAAATACATTAGGAAAAGAAAGAAAAATGGGAGATTATGACTTGCACCCAAAACATTCCACAGGAAATTGGGTGCAGTCATGACTGGAGACAACTTGAAATGCCAGTAGCTGGTGCACCCAAAGGAGTGCTAAACACCACTCTGTGTGCATGTTACTCCCTTAGAAGGATCAGGCTTCTGATCCCTAGCCTAAGGGATCATAGAATGGTTTGGGCTGGAAGGGATCATTAAGGTAATCTCATTCCAATGCCCCTGCAGGGACAGCTTCCACTAAAGAAGGTTGCTCGGGGGTTGACTTGGCCTTGAATACTGCCAGGGATCACTTCCTGAGCTTTTATTTTTAAAACCAGTAAACCATGTGTGAGTAGTTGTGTTTTCTCTTTTTGCATAAGAAAATGTAATATGATTTTTTTATTCCTTCCTTTGTTGATTAGGATGTGAGAAATATTTCTGTGGTGATTTCAGATTATTCACAACTGTGCACCAGATGGGGAATCTTCCAGATGATCTTGATACATAAAAGTTTGCAGCTTGAAATGCAAAAAAGCAGACTCCATGAAGAGCTGATAAGACTCAAAATCCCCATAACAGGGAATAGATGGAATTGCAACACAGAGGTGAAGTAGCCGCATTTTTTTTCAACTACTGAGCAGTACATAGAAATCTATGGGCATAGAAATTCCATACTGAAATATGCGTCCTGTACAGTTCTGATTACAACCTCCCCTGAAATATGTATAATTTACAGTGTTTCAATACATTATCTTTCACATTTTGTGAAAAATGTCCTTTGCAAAAAGTACTTATTTGAAGGGGAAAAAAAAAGGCAGCATAGAAGAGATTAGGACAGGGAGATTTTCCTCTAAATCACTTTTTTTGACTTCTATTTAAAAAGAGATGCTAAACTTCATATAACCATGCAATGTCTTCTGTTGAATAACAGACCTTTAACTACCTGGAGGATTTAATGATGAATTTAAGAATTTGTTTGATTGAAACTAAGCACCTTGTTTTCCTGAAACCTTTTCTTGAACTGACTTCCCCTTATTCAATAATGCTTTTATAGCTGCTCTAAAATAAATATTTTTATCCTGTGTGAACAACCCTGAAAATCATCAAGTTTTAGAGTAAATACGGAGTAATGCCTTTTATTAACTTTTATTTGTGAATTCAAACATATAAAGCTCTTGTTATCTACTTACTGAATTTATCTTTTATTGTACTGAAATGCTTTTTAGCTTGTGTGTACTGATGCTTGCACATTCTTGAAGATGACAGTAACCATAAGGTTGAAATACTGAAGACCATCAAAAAACCAAATATGAAATACTCATATCTTCAAGCACTTAGAGCATATCAAACAAGCAAGAGAAAAGAAACCATATGCATCTCTATGAATGAGACTTAAAACAGCACTGAAGCTTACAAACACAAGAAAATTTGAGCACTGAAAGTAGATAGACTGTTTTTTACTGAAACTATGTGTTTCAATGGAACAGATGGATTTGTAGAAAGGAAGATGTTGGTTTTGCAATTTTTTAAATCATGTATCAGTTTTCAGAAAAGGTCTGTTGGGACATCCTTTAGGAAGTGTGAGAATGATTTTGCAAATTGTAAACAAATTTCAGCATTACTATAAATGAATATTTTGATCATGTGCTTTCTGATGCCCTTTTTGGAGTGTAATTTAAGTGCCTTCCTTTTGGTTTCCCACTTAACTGTATTGCTTTATGTTTTCAAGAACATTTCCTTATGCTAAATATCCTGAACATCAACAAGATAGCTACATACCTGTACACTGAAACTGCATGGGGGACAGATAGAACAGAAATTGTCACCATTTAGACATGAATGTCTCAGGGCTCACCTAGGAGAGTAAGCTTCTGATAATCATTTTCCTAGGGCAAGTTTTGTTTATCAGTCCTGAGATGAGTTATTAAGCAATATTACACCTGAACTACCTCAGCCTGCTCAGTTCTTCTTTGCAGGCAAAAAATTGTTTGCATGGAGATCGTGATATCCCTTTGGAATTCCAAGTACACACAATGAGGGATGTCCAAACAGATGTTCCTGCTGTTGAAACATCAGCCTTGAATGACACCTATGAAGAAAGGATGGAGCTCTTGGGGCTATCTCATGCATTTGGAAATGTAAACCTCTGGCAACTCACAATACCACATCAAATCCCAGTTATTTTAACAAGTACAAGCAACATAGTCCACATGAAAATTTTTGAGTCAAGTTCCCTATGACTGGAGTTCATTTATTATCACTTTGAAAGTCTTCTAAAAGGTCCTGCATTACTGCCAATACTTTCAGGCTGACACCAGTGTTGCTAAATTAAAAAAAGAATAGAAAATATGAGTATTATTGCAGGCCAATAGTTAAGCGCGTTCTCAGTTGCTAGGCAATTCTATAGTTTCTGGCAAACTAAATGCCATCTTCTTTTTGTCTGTCTAGTCTTTATCTATTTTCAGAAGATAGGTACATAAATTCTTGATGTTTAGAACTTCCTCTGTACCTGACTTCTTCTTCAATAGGATAAGATATATGAAGGTGGTGGAAGGATAGTCCGGGACAACTTGCTCCATAGTCCTACAATTTCAAAGCTCAATAACTATTTGCAAAAGTATCTGGAATACTTTGATCAACCCTGAACATAGCTAAATGTGAGACTAGAGAGGATTTCAAAGTGTTATCAGTATCCATATCTTAAAAACACTTTTGTCCAGGGAAAATATATTCCAATGAATGAAATGCACGAAACAAGAAACTAGGAATTTTTCAGGTAAATAAGGACGTCTGAGGTTTCATTGCTGGTGTTTGGGTTTTGTTGAGAAAACACCAATACTTGTCTCTTAACTGAAACACCTTGGCTGCTTCACAATTAATTTGTAAAGATTCCTGTGGTAAAGCACTCATTTACTATTTTCTATAAGCACATTTCACAAAGAGAAGTGCTTTCTCGAAACACGCTAGTTGATGAAGATAATAAACCAACTACATGGCAGGAACTAGAAGGCTGCTGTCGGCTTAGAAAATCACCAGATTGCTTAGTAAAGTCAGTGTTGGTTTCACCAGAGAAAAAGAAAGCCTTAACTCTGCAAAACCCTTGAAACACGGGGAAGAACTTATGCGGTGGGGCAGGTTTTTTACTCCCGGGGTGTTCATTCTGAAAGAGCATAAGATGTGATTCTTTAAACGTTATGTGTCTGATTCCAAGATGTCAGATATCAAAACTTATTTTCCATGCAGCTTTGGCTTGAAATATTCTCTCTCCAAGTGACAAAATTTTCACACGTTTATTTCACAATAGCCTAAAGAAAGACTGATTTATGATAGCAGAGCTTTAGTTTCATGAGGAAGCCAGGCAATTGTTTTAAACAGAAATAATTTTCCCCCAATGAAAATATATCAGGTTTGAACATTTTCTTTCTACACAGTGGTTGGTTTTAGAAAAACTCCAGAAGAATAGAAGTTTACTTTTCCTTTAAAACAGCAGGAAAATATTTGATGAGGTGATTTTTTTTTTTTTCTGTGCAGTTGTTTGTAATGTTTATGGTAAGCAATGGCAAACATAAATGGAGAAGTTATGACAAAGTTCATTTGTGATTAGATGCTAAACTTAGATTTTGTAGAAATAATGTCATAGTAACCTAGAAGTGAGTAAAATATGAGTCCATTCCTACCAAATATAAGTCCCAAAAAGCAGAGGAACAGACACCTTTCTCTTTGCCAGAACTTCAAATGAAGATGTGACAAAAAGCAGAGATACCATGGCATGAGTGCTGTCTTTTCAATTTTGTTCTTAGTCAGATTAGGAAAAATTACAGGTTTAGTCTCTGTTTGCTCCTGGTAAAATGAATGTCCATGTAGAGGGCTTCCAAGAGAGCCACAACCATTACCAACATAAAATCCTTGTGATCTGTCCTCTTGGTGGTGGAATCTGACTGATACATCCCTTGAAACGCAAGTATTTATTCATTTTAAATAAAACTGACACCATCAGGCATCTGTGAACAATCCAACTATGTCTAACTCCTCTGACCTTTTCTCGCAGTACCAACTGCCTTGGCAACTGTAGTCAAACCTCTGCAGACCCTTTATTCAGCTCCTGCACATGTTTTAAATCAATCAAATGCTGTAAGGGCAATGCCAACCTGTTTATTTCATTCTCTGATGCTGTAGTTGCTTCTTTGGGTGCTTCATCCATCATTAACACACACATTGCAGAGGAGATTGAGCAGCTCTGAAGGTTATTAATGAGATACTGAACTTTTTAGGTCAGACAGTATGGCAGGTTTTCAAAACAGATTAGAGATTTTGGCAGTTCAGCTACGAATGACGAAAAAAGCTGTTCTCCAGATCACGTATATTCCATGCACTTTGCACTGCAGAAACCTCCCAGGGTTCCTAAAGTAGGTGAGGCAAGGCTGGCAGAAAGAGTTCAGTTTTCCTGTAGAATAACTAATAAGTTTGGGAATAAGACACAGGTCTTAAAAACCAGGTTTTCAGGGGCAGGTTTCCACTAGTCATTTTGTGGAACACAAATGCCTATTGTTTGTACTTTCCTATAATCTCTTTTCAGACAGGCTTGTCCAGCATAGTACATGGTTTGATTACAGACTCTGAGAGATATAATTATGAAATAGAAACAATAGGTATTTTTGCGACACAGCACTGAACCAGCTGCTAAGCCGAAAATTAACTCTAATCGGCTGCAAAGAGTACTGGCCACATATCTAAACTAGATGTCACTTACTGGTGATAGTTTTGTGCCCTAAGTGTGTTTTCAGATTTAGAGAGAAGCCTCTCCTTCACTTGCCCACACAAATATAACCCTTTTGTGGATACAACAGTGGACTTGAACAACATGCTTGTAGATCAGGTGTGCACTCCTGGGCAAAATGAGAAAATCTGAATTAAGATCATTTATGAAATATTTGTTTGAAAAAATGCCTGACTATAGGTAAACATTTTTTGTTAAAAACTGTGGATAATTATTTTCACTGAATGTAATTGATTTTCATATTTCATTTTAAAAAATATTCAATGGTAAAGTGTTTTAGAAATGTGACAGAAATTCAGCTTTTATTTGAATGTGTGAACCCACGTTCATGCACCTGAAAGTCATTGTATATAATATATGTGTGTAAATCTACATTCTCATGCACATAAGTAATCATGCATGTCCTATACTATTCTTTATCTGTGTGCTTATGTGTGTGTTAGTTCTGGTGAAAATATTCTTCTGGCATATATCTTTATCTGGATGAGAATTATGCAAAGTTACCCATGACCTGGTGTATCTGGAGGTGACAACTCAGATGTTTCCACTTCATTGGGGCAGATCCAGATGTGTACTGATTTACAAATTTTCCCTTTCATTCTCTATTCACTTGACTTCTCTGCAAATATTGAAGAACTTTGGATAGGATAACAAGGAACACATGTGCATGGAGGAAAATATTATATAATCTATATAAAAATGTTATATAATTAGGTGGTTTTGTGTGGAGATTTATGATGACAGTAAAGATTGGAATAACGAATCTATTCTCGACATATGTATAAATAGAGAACAAAGAAAACCAGACATATAGACGTTCCAAGGCTTCTCCAACAGTGCAGGATTTTTTTCCAGAACAGGACATTTTCCACTTCCCCTGCCCTGCTCCCACCCACCATGTGGTTTATAATTTGTAAAAAACCCCAACTTTTCAGTTTCAATGCAGTAAACTTTCCTTACTCTAATTAATGCCAATATTCAATGCCTGAACAGTGTAAGAAGCTTAATTATTTCAGTGGTGCTCCTCTGGTGCTCATCACCATGGTATCTCAGTCCAAAAACATTAATGAATCATATAATAGAATGGTTTGGATTGAAAGGGACCTTGAAGATTGTCTAGTGCCAACCCCTGATCTATCTCCATAATGCCCTTACAAGATAGTAACTGTACAATAGAAAAAAAAAGAAAGAAAATAAAGCCTCTTCATTTTCTAGAGAATCCTTTGAAAAAGTTTTTACTAATTTAAAAGATATAAATCACAAGCACCCACCCATTTCCTAAAAAGCAGTGACATTACAGTGACACATGGCTATTAAACATTCACTGAAGGCCTTTGATTTATTCATCCACATTAGCCCTCTAAAATCAGAGGCATTTTTATGGTTTCTCCCAGTTTAGGAAGTTTTAAAGTGGCTAGTTCAAGGTGACCCAGAAAACCACTATGTCACTATTACCAAACCCAGCTTAATAGATCCCTTAAAAGAAGGAATATGGAGCCGTTTTGAGGAGATAGTGCATAAAATCATAAGTGAAGCATTACTTCCAATAATGGTACTGACCTTTTGTAAGTGCAGTGATAAAAGTGAGCAGGATCTGGAAGACGTCTACAAGAATCACAAGTCACCTTGAGAATGCCTCTTCTAGATGTCCATTTTCTGTATTCTAATGTATGTCCCCACACAGCATGAGTTGTCCCCCAAAAAGGATGCAGAGAAGAGTACAAGAGTGGAAATCGGATGATTTATAATTATGAGTATGCAATCTCTCTGTGAACGATTCCTCGGGATCCCCTAAGGATGTTCATCTTACTATGTAATTTCTGCTTTAAGAAAATATGCTGAAAATATTGGTTTGAACAGTATATATAGCATAAAGCCCAGAACTGCAGAGTGTGGCGAGGGATATAGCTCTGGACTTGTGATATCATGCTGTTCCTATTTTCATTTTTTACGAAAAAATGAGAGGTCTAATATGGGAGTTTTTTGGTTTTTGTTTTGCTTTGTTCTGTTGGGGTTTGGTTTCTTTTTTCCCTCCTTCATAAATATATCTTACTCCTGTAAGTCCTTACTCGTTCCTTACAAAACAGGAGAAATCTTTCCTTGAACATGTCCTAGGCCTTTTAACTAAAGAGCAAAAAAAGAGCAAGGAGACAAAGGCAATTTTGTGGCTGCACAAGTGGTACTCTTTACATCGCCTCATTCTTGCTTCTGCAAAAGGGCTGTTGGGCTTTTCTTTTTAGCATTGACACTATAAAATGCTTTTTGAATGGTTTAAAGCAGCAGACATTGTAAATCACTTCAAGCAGAATTTCTTATACATCCTATTCAATCAACCCCATATTTATTTTTTCTCAAAGTCTAATGCACTTTACTGAAATGAAGCTTTTCTTAGAATGGAAATTTCTTAGCAACTGTAAATGTCTAAAGGTAACCCTTTCTTTTCCATAAGAGAAGTGTACTTGAGTCAGATATCCACTCTCTCTACAGAAGCTAAAATGTACACAATTAGTGCAGAAACCACGAGTTAATATTCACTCTTCCTCTCCTCTATAGCATCTTCATTGTGGTAGGGGTGTGGAGGTTTTCTCTGCTTTGGGCACTGTACAGTATACATGCAACAGAAAAGGTGGTGACTCATCTGCACTAAAATACCTGAAAAGAATTGTTGCTGCCTTCTGAGATAAAAGGTTATTTTTTCAATATCAATTCTGTGAAAGAGGTTTTGAAACCTTATTCAGGATATATTGTGTGAGAAGGACGTGGACTGTTGGAGAGGTGCCATCACATCCAAATGTATAAGCTCATACAAAATCTTTTAAAATATAGTTAATTTCTGGTTTAATGAATGTTTCATCTGACAAACAAATAATTATTTTTGTAAGTCACTGAAAGTTCTGAAGTTGTGTCAAGAGGGCTCCTCCCATGTGAACCATTCAGAGCAGATGTGGTTGGTAGGCCTGCTTGTGATTATTTAGTGAATTTGAGCTAGGCAAGGGAAAGATTAGGTCAAAATTAACTAAAAAATTTAATCAGCTGCAGGACATGCACCTGCTAAACTCATTGTTAGATTTATTTTTTTCTTTATTCATTTTTGAGGGAAAGATCCTGAGAAGTACTGTATCATTAAGCAGTTTAGAAGTATTTCTATTTAGAAATATAAATTAAAACTGGTAGCATCTCCTTAAAGGAAACTAGTTTGGAATTTGAGATTTTATCCCAGAAGGTAAGTTTTTCTCTGTTTTCAAAAGTTCAGTGTCAGATTTTGTCTGCATGAGCTTTTAATTCATACAGATCTACTTCCCTTTCTGAGCTCTGTGAGTTAACTTTTTTATTGTCTCATGAGACTGGGCTGTAGATTACATTAATGAGGCCTGAGAAATTCCGTTATTCTTGAAAGGAAAATAGTGGAATGAGCTTGGACATCAGAACATGACATATAGCTGCAGTGTGCAAAAACTTTGGTGAATTTTTATCTTTGAAATTATTCTCTTCCTGCTCTCAAGGAGCTGCAAATTCATGGGCTGACAGGCTAATATCAGCCTTGATAGCCTTCGTTCTGCCACACTCTCTTGGACAGGGTACTTAATGCAAGGGTATGAGATACGTAATTGACATTCTGATCAATAAAGGTCTGCTTGGCAAACTTGCAAACGACATTGAAGTGGTTTCCCAGGAGCTATTTAAATATCAGCAAAGGGGTACAGCACATGATTGCCTTCAGCCGCTCTGCTGCGCAGCACGTCAGTAATTAATGCTCAGACTTTTTTATCTTCTACTTCTTAAAGCAATAGTGGGTTGCTGGCTGAAGAAAACAGATCACATACACTCTTTTATCAAAACAATATGCAGAGATATATTAGTATAATGAAATGGGATTTGTCATCATTAAACATTGGATTACAACAGCCAAACTACAAAGAAAAATTATTAAAAGATGGAAGTATTCTATCTGAAGAAATAATATTTTCTCCCTTGGTGTCCTGGTTTTGGCTGGGCTAGAGTTAAATCTCTTCTAAAATGATAATGCCATGGGGTTTGAATTTAGTATGAGAATAATATTGGTAACCCCCTGATATTTCAGTTGTTGATGAGTGGTGCTTACTCTAAGTCGAGGACTTTTTTGTGTCCCATGCTCTGCTTGTGAGAAGGTGCACAAGAAACCAGGAAAGAACATGGTCAGGATGGCTGACCCAAACTGGCTAAAGGGATATTCTATACCACAGAATGTCATACCCAGTATACAAACTGATGGAAGTTGGCCAGGAGTCACTGTTCACTGGCGGGGGATGAACTGGTAATCAGCCAGTGGATGATGAACATGGTACTGGGCATCACTTGTTTCCCTTGAGCCTCCTTTTCATTATTATTGTTGTTATTTTTACTACTTATCATTAATTATGATCCTATTGCCAAATTATTATTACCATTACTATTACTACACTACTACTACTTTGTTTCAATTATTAAATTCTTCTTCTCTCAAACCATGAGTTTTCCTTTCTTTCCAATTCTCTATGAGTGAGCAAATGACTATCTGGTACTTAGTCAGCTGCTGAAACTAAACCTTGACACCTGAGGCAGTGAATTCCCAAATACTTCAGCCACTATATGCCCTACAGCACCTATTTCAGCCTTGACTCTGACCACAAGAATTTAAAATAAATGAAAAAAGTCAATTCTTAAGTTCTAAGGGAGACATATAACACTTTTATGCGTATTTTTCATCCGATTAATAACTCGTTTTTAAATGGAATGCTTTATTGTTTACATTGCTAACAAAAGGGATTTGGAGAAGAGTAGGATTAAAAGATTAAAAAAAATGTTTAAGCGTCTCTATGTGAACTTCAGCACTGGCGTGACAGCATTAAGCATTAACTAATATAACCCTCTGATTTTTCCTGGTAAATTGAAAGGCAACTGACCTGTGTTAATAAGATATATAACCAGAACAACTCCAGTGTCTTATGCTAAAAAAAAAATTCAAAGGATGCTATATTCTTCAACTTCACAGGGATTATGACTTCAGCAAAACCCAGAAGTGTAACATGGTTAGACCTTCCTTGGTAAGTGTGCTGGTTTTCACTAGGACAGAGTTAATTTTCTTCATAGTAGCTGGTACAGAGCTGTGTTTTTGATTTGTGCTGGAAACAGCATTGGTAACACAGAGATGGTTTCACTATTGCTGAGCAGTGCTTACACAGAGCCAAGGCCTTTGCTGCTCCTCAACCCCAGTCCACCAGCAAGGGGGCTGGGACTGCACAAGGAGGACAGAGCTGGGACAGGTGACCCCAACTGATCCAAAGAATATCCCAGAGCACAGGGCGTCATGCTCAGACCATATGACGTCATGCTCAGCACGTAAATATGGGGAAAGAAGGAGGGAGTGGGGGACATTCATGTGATGGATTTGTCTTCACAGGTCACCATTATGGGATGTAGCCCTGCTTTCCTGAGGATTCCTGAAGACTTGCCGGCTCATGGGGAGAGGCAAATGAATTCCTTGTTTTGCTCTGCTTGCATGTGTGGATTTTGCTTTTCCTACTAAACTTTCTTTCTCAACCCATGACTTTTCTCACTTTTGCCCTTCCTGCTTCTCTCCCCCATCCCATGTGGGGAGGGTGAACGAGAAGCTGAGCGGGACTGAGTTGCTGGCTGTGTTAAACCACTAAAGAAAATGCACCAAAATGTTTGTTGAACATAGGCCCTGAATGATTTGCTCAAGATCATACTGTGAATAAATACTCAGTAGAGAACCCAGAGAGAACAGTTACTTAATTGCACCTGAAACAAATGAGTAATGCTATATACACTTGTCTGCTGTGGAACTTGCTGTTAATAACCGTGAATAGAGAGAAACCTCTTTTCTACAGCACATGGTTACACAGCAACTGTGTAATTTGCTGGACAGAACAAAAGTTCTCTTAGTCTGTTATTCCAGCACTTTACCAGTGTTTTGGTTTTTTTTCAGAGCATAAATGGAAATTCAACAAATACATAATGTAATAAATGTCAAGTGCCAGGCTGCTTTTTTATCAGCAGGACAGGCTGAGGGCACAAGTGCAATGAAATCTGTGCACAACAGAGAGGTGTTGAGGAGTTGCCCAGGTTCCAGTCTCTCTGCTGACATTCCATTGCCTGTCCTTGGCTGTTTGATTTCCATACAAACTCACCCCCATCCCCCTAAAAAACATAAAAATGGTCAAGGAAGCAGTTGTTTTAGGGACGGTAAAGCCACAGAAGACACAAGTAACAAACAAACAGGTGGAAAAGACATATAAGGGGATTTAAATAAAAGTACAAGCTTGCTTTGAAGCAGTCTGAAGTGATATGATGACAGGGGAATATAGAGCCACAGCTAGAGAGACACTGGGGATCACTCCAAGTGATGCACTGGAGACAGTACAAGCTCTAAGGATTAAGTTAGTTGCAAAAAGGCAAATGAGGAAAACATACAAAGAAAATAAAAAGAGGAAAGGAAATCAGAGCTACTTACTAGGCATAAATCAATGTCTCAAAAGGTCTGCTAGTCTTCCTAGGATGGGGGAATCAAGAGCTTTCTTTCCCTCAGGTTATTACTGCAAAATGTCTGGAGTCTCAACCTTTACAGGGCCACAAATTCCCCTTTTCTGAGTCTTCTGCCTGAGTTCTTAAATTCTAATAAATCAAGAAAAATGACATTTCTTAAAATACCCTTTTACCTATCCTGAGATAACTACAGCCTGGGAGTATTCAAAACATACATGAAGCCTTCTGAAGCCCTTGGGGTATGATTCATCTCATAATAACCACCCCTCTTTCCTGTCTCATCCCAGCTAATAGTCAAAAATCTCCCAGTTTCTTCGCCTCCCTACACTTCACCCCTCTTCCTTTCCCTGTAAAGGATGTCTGTGAAACAGAGAGCTGATACAAATAAATGAGAAAAATAGCTTTAAAATCCCCATTGTTCCATTTCTGGTAGATGAGTTTCTCAGTCTTGTAGAGCAAGAGAAAGAATCTCCAAATGCTCCTCTGGCTGCCAGTTCTCAGTCGCATAGCTCTGAAATATTTTAGCATAGCTGGGAGTAACTACAGAAAATGGTAACAGATGAAGTCTTGAAAAAAAGCTAATGTAAAAGATGGAGAAAATTAGCTAGAGTTTTGTTTTGTGGAGGGATGCGCTTGGACCAATGGGAAACTGTGGGATTAAATACTCCTTAACTAATTTGGTCTGTACAAGGGCTGAGTTTTTTTCTGAAATTGAAGATTTCCTAAGAAGTTTTATTTCTCTTACTTGATGGTAACCTATAGCCTTTGTGTTTCAGCACAGAGGAAAAAATCTAAAATATAGAGACTTGTGTTTACAGACAGTCCCTGTCTATGATGCACGTGGCACAGCACAGTTGAGTGTCTTATATCACAAGGGCACCTATGACTAGTAGCAAAACAAATTACATGGATTTTCATGACCACCAGTTCCACTTGAAAAGTTAATGTATAGAAAGTCATCATATAACTTTTGATTACTGGCTGGGAACATAACTGGCCAGCAGTATCAGCAATCAGTTAACATGTATTTCTCCAAATTCTTTCAGAGCTGTTCAGTTTATGAAGCAGACTGTAACACTACTGGCCATGAAGTGTCTCTTGGGCTGTTCCCCAATTCTGAAAAAGGAGGAAAAAAGTGCATTTATACTCCAAAAGTGCATAAAGATTAAAGGGCAGCCAGCCTTATCTTCAAGATAGCAGTGAATCTCCTTGATATATGTCCTGAACTGGAAATCTAAAGTTGTCTGCTATGGTGGTTTGGTACTTGCCTCTAAACTTAGCTGCCAGTGGTCATCACAGTAGAATGTTACTGCATTAGACAATTTTGTCTCATCCACAATGATGGTAGTTTTCCTAAGAAAAGTGAGTTTGTATATAGTCATCAGTTCAGCTGGCTGCAAGAACTTAAGTTATTATTACTGTAATATTAAAATATAGCTTATTAATACCATCCACTGTCTTTAACATCACATATAATAATTACTTTAGTGCTGCACAAAATTGGTACATTTCTGAATGTTAATCTAAGAACTAGCTTTTGTCTTCCCCCCTTCATTCTTATCCTCACCCACATGTTGATGAAGAAGTCTTGGCAAAGAATTTTTCTAGGTTTTTAATTAGATCACCGTGTACAGAATATTATTCCTTCATTACAGTAAATTGCAAGTGTGTTCTTTTCTAGAAGAGACAGAGAGTGACTTCGACACACACTTTCCTCTCTCATTTGCTCTAGGAATAGTTTTAAAAATCCACAGGAACCAGGAAGCAATAACAGCAACAGTGCAATGATTTTGTTACAGTTGGACCTGAATAATCAAAAAAGCTGCTACTGAATATAAGCGGAGATTTCTCCAAATCTGTTCAATAGCCCCATGCCAGATGATTAGCTTTGTATTATCAGTTTAGATAGCCTAACTTTCAACCAGAACAGCTGAATAATGCCACTTCATTAAACTAGGAAGAAGATAGTCCATTCCTGTTTCTCAATTCCCTTGGAAGCCTTTGTGAATAAGTTTGGAAGTAAGAGAACAAAGAGAACAGCTCTGAGATGTTGGCATTTAAAGTAACTTCAGAGTAGCTAACGGTGCTGAGTGCAAGTGAGGCTCCTCTTACTGACAATGGAAAAGATAGTAAACAAATTCCAATTGATGAAAACATAGATGTGAAAAGGTCTTCAATAAAAATCAATTCTTCCCTTTTTTTTTTTTTTTTCTTTTTAATAAAAATTCTTTGTGAAAATCATAATATCCCAATGGCTCATGGGTTCTGGATTGGTTAAACAGACAGGAATATGCAGAAGACAGTGGCATTGGGAAAAATGTCCAAACAAGTTTCTATCAATTTTCTTATGAGCTGGATGATAGCTGCATAAACTTAATAAAGGGTGGTACAAAGTTTATTTTATCCATGTCAAAATGACTCTCCAAGTCTTAATAACATGCATTTTTGTAAGATCATATACTAACTAAGTAGTTCTTTGAAGCTGTTCTAACTTTTCTTTAAAATATATTGTCCTTCACATTTTTATGTTCTATCATTTTGCTAGAGATAAAGCAAATTACTATTCAGAAAAGAGAATAGCAGTAGAGAATAAGGCATAATTAATAAAATTTGATTAGGACTACCCTGAGTAACCAAAAAGAGCACCTCAGTCCTCATTCAGGGAACTTTTTGTATGCCTTACACATTCAAATGTTAGGTCTACCTCAGCAGGTGAAAACAAAAGGGTAAGGCTATATCAGTTTGTACAAACTGTCAGGCTCAGCTGAAGAGTGCCTAAAGATTTTAAGACAAAAGCTGTTTTATGAACTAATACATTTCAGATCTACTTCTTTAGACGGTTTAGCTGTGTACAGAGATTAGGGTCTTAGGAAGGAGTTTACAAAGCTCAGGGAGTCACAGAGTGGTTCTGCTCCACTAACTGCTTTTAAAAAATCTCAGCCAAAACTGTTTCTTTTTCAGCAGGGTTGTGTGCTATGTTCTGTTTACATACTGAAATCACTGATGGAAAAACACTGTTTATTTTGGGCCAGAGTTAAAGCTGTAGTAGTGTGATGAAATATGCATTTCCATCTGGTTGATCAGAATAATCCTCTTACATCTATAATGTATTCAGCATACGCCTCATGATATCTTTAGCCATTAATTCCCCTGACATTAAGAGTTTGAAATTTAAATATGAGGCAGCAAAGTAGTGCATGGGCTGTATTTAGGAGCTACGCTTAGTTTTCAGCAATATGTTTTTTATTTCTCTTGGAATTTTCTGGGTTTTTTCTTTTCCTGTATAAAAAATGATGAGCCAAATAACTGAATTCAAAAGACTGACCAGAAAAAAACTGATGATAAAACATACTTTATTTCATCTTCCAATTTTGAGATCACCTCTGGAGAAATCCACAGGTTAAAGGTGCTGCCTGTAAGTCTAAAACCAGCATGTTTTCAGAAAGCTTGTGCAGACAGGACTACAATGCCAAGAAACAATTCATCTCCCCAGTATCTCTCCTTCTAATGTTGAAAGAATTCATCAATAGCAGAATCTCTTTTCTATTGCTACCTTTGTATACCTTGGTGCAGACATGTGAAAGGACCTTCCCATCTCACCTCTGCCAAACGCTCTCGATAATATCTTTGCCCTTTCACCCCAGGAGCCACCTTCCTTCATTTGACTTTTTAATATTTATTTTGGAGTTCCTGCCATCAGCCAGGGTATCAGTACTTTGATAATTTATTGGGTCAGTTTTCTTCTCTGCCTTTCCATTTCTTTACTTCATTACAGTCAAACTCTACACATCTCTGGACTCACACCTTTGAACTTGAATGCACAGATCTGTCATAATTTCCTCCTAATTTTCCATTTTCTTCTATTCTAGTCTCTTTTTCTGATTCCCTCTGCTGCCCTAATATTTTTTTTCCTGTTGCTATTCTTCCTTCCTCTCCCATAACATTTAACACTTTCTGATGAAAAGACTATTTCTTCCAGGCCAAAATCTAGTGCAACACATACTTTGTGACCAAAAAAAAGTGTTGGGAATGGATGATAAAAGTCCAACTGGCTCTTACATCCACAGGTTCATGGTATAGTTCTCAGGTTTGTTTCTGAAAATACCACACCTATCACTCAAAGGTCTTTTCCCCAGAAATAATTTGCATTTGTAGTTCAGTTTCTGCATTCATAAGAGTGTCATGTAACAATTACGTGATTTCTTAAAACCTATGCTGTTCTTCCATTAATTTTAATCACTAGAGGTATTCTCAAGGAGTTTTCAGTTTTGGATCTTGTCCTTAACTTAGTCCTGACAAAAATAAGAAGGTGTAAAACTCATACATAGTTCTGATATTTTTTTCTTTAATTTGTTTTTGCCACAGTGTAAATGAAGCCTTTTGAGATTTTAATAACCAATCTGCTTCTTGCCAGAGGAGACAAGACTGCTGTGAGACCTGCCCAGGAACAAGTTGCAATTCCTCTTTTTAGCCTACCTAAAGCATTGATAGCATCATCAATAATATCAGAACAGTAATGTGCTTTTTAAGTAAACCTGTGGGTCTCTGCCAGCTGCCTCACTGTGCACTGTGAAAAGAACTTATCATTTGCCATAAACATCTATTAAAAATACACTGTTGGCAGTATTTTATTTTAAACAAAAATAGATAAACTGTATTCATATTCTATCCTGCATCTGGAAGTTAATCCTACCCTAAACAATTACTTTAATGTAGTTACCAGAATTTCCACTGCAGTCTTGTATGGATCTAGCTAAAGGTCATACATAGTAGGTGACCAGTTTTTACTGGTCTCTTGGGTAATGGCTTAAGACAGGATTCACTGTGTTACACTAGAGTAGGTCAGACTTTCAGGGTCGAAGATAATTGCTAGTCTCCTTTGAAAGTGGGGCATTACCAAGGAATTGAAGCTAGCTTGTGAACATAGATAAGAGACAACATATTAGTTGTCCACTATTCCAGTCAAAGCATATTTCTTGCTTATTTAGTACACGCTGAACAAACAAAATGGATGTGACATGGAGGGTCAGAAATTCTATAACCCTTCATCTCAAACAGTATGTCACAATATTTTATTTACTCGGTTTAGAAAAGCAACTCAATAATTAAATGCAACTCCCATGTAAAAACGCCACTGAACAAAATCCTACTTACTTCTGTGATAGGAAAACAAACTAGACTAAGCTAAATATAATTATTAAAATACCAGACCAAATATTATCTATTGTTATTGTTTCAGTCTTTTCTAAAAAAGCAGAAAAGTATATATTTTACATAAGCAAGCAAATTATGATTATCATTTCTGCAGCTTGGATTTTAATTTATAAAGGCTAAATATTAGGTGTCACTGAGATTTTAAAAGACTTTTTTAACGCTCATTAAGACATTTGCAACTTCTACCTTTTTTTTCTTCTCTTCTCTTTTTATGCTATCAATAAGAACTGAAGTATTATGAACAAATATTTTTAACATAATGTGTTAACTCAGAATACACACACACACACACACATATATATGTATATATATATATGTATATGCATATTCCTTACCAAAATCAACTGCAATTTAATTACCACTTTGTTTGCAACAGATATTGGGAAATTATGTTGGATTTTTCTCTGTTTGCCATGCACAGAATGTACATAATTTATCATTTCCTTCATCCAAACTTTCCTTACACATTTAGCCTGAGTCAAAGTTTTGCAATATTTTCTTCAGTGTTTCAATAATTGACCTCCTTACAAGATTTTGTGATGCATCCAGCATTCATTAAATTTCTTTAAATAGATTCTCCTCTTCTCTGTGTCTCCTCTCTGTGTCAAGCATTTGTGTTTTTCTGATGCTCTTCTGTAGGTTTGCAGGTTGAACTAAAGACATATCATTAACATTTTATTCTTCTTGTAAGTAATATTCTCTTAAACCAATAAAGGGTTTGGCATAAAAGAAATACTGCAAAGATGGGTAGTACTACTTTCTTATGATGAAGCAATGTGATTTTTAACAATAAGAAACATATTTAGAAAAAGACCTTAGCATTAAATAATTTTTAAATACCTAATGTTTGGAAATAAGTTGGAAATCTTGATAAACAGAAGATAGACTTGTGCACCTGAAGTCCAAATTCATATTAAGATTTAATCATGAATCACTAAAAGCCAAACTTTTTGATAGCTTTTCCTTTCTTTTACCCAAACTGATATTTTTTGCAATGTAACAATATTCAGTATGAGATATTTTTTTTTTTGTTTTCCTCTTGAAATAAGGGGAACACTCAGTTCTTAAAATGTATGTTTGTAGTGTTGGACTCAGATTACATTCTGATCCTTTTAGCTAAAAATATAATAAATAACTCAAGGAGTCAGATGATCAACAGCAGTGAGTTGTAATATTCCCATAAAAAGATAAGAAAAACATAGGCAGATGGATTATTTTTTCAGCATATTTCTCCAGCCTGCAGCGGTTTGTGAGTTTGTGTGACAAAGTTTGCACTTAGATCATCAAATTTAATAGTCTCTGATGGATCTACCTTCCAAAAAATTTTCTAATTCATCTTGAACCTCTTATGTTCTTAGTTTCCCCAGCTGCATAATTTAATTATGCAGCATCCAACAAGTAACTTCATTTGATTCTTCTTAAATTTAAATAATTTTTTAATTTAAATGGTGAATATGAAGAATTTTTTATCAACCTTTCAATATTTTTCATTATATTAATTTTTTTCCCTCCAGTACTATTGAAAGAGAGGTTTGGGAGACAGACAAAAACCCAGAGAATCCTCTTCAGTGTCCTGCACCTCTCAGGGGCTCCTCAGGAGGATCTGGCAGCTCTCACATTTGAGACATGATACTGAAATTGGTGTGAAGAGTGTAAAAGGCTCTTGAAACCTGGATGTATTGGAAAATCATGCAGAGAGAAATAGATGGTCTGAAAGAAATAATGTTTCAAGATTTCCTCAGTCTTGAAATTATTTGACAAATCAAAAGTGATTAATGTTATTTGTCAACAACAGAACAAAGACTCTCAAAAGTATCAGAACATAACAGCTGACTAGTGAGCTGAGTCACAACAAGCTGTGTCTCTGAATTCTTTATTTCTTTTAAACTTGTAGAAAGAAAGCTAGCAGCAGGATATTTTTTTTGCAAAATAAACAGGTTTCAGCCTTGCAGTCATTTTTTACTCAACTGCAGTGCTTTTGCCTTCACTCTTGATGTCTAGGTCAATGGAACTTTTCCACAGCAGAAAGTGAGTAACAGAACTGGAAGGAAGACATTCCTCCCATTCTTTAAAAAAATTAAAAGGAAAATTATTTTTATATTATTTCTGTGAAAGGTGGAAACACTTTTCACACACACACATTGACAATTGTCTAAAATTTGTTTTTCATTAGAAGTGTAAATGAAATCAGTATATCACAGCAGTTTAGACTCTGTCATGGCCTGCCGAAATAAAACACTATAATCCCTCTATCACAGCTACACAGCTGGGAAAAAGAAATATTGTGGATCTAGCATGTATTCACAAGAGTTTAACCAGATATTAGTGTTCAGTAGAAGGTGATAGCTGTATAAAGAAATCATGAGGAAATGCCTGCAACATCAACATAAATTATGACTAATAAAATCAATTGAAGGCAGAAGCTCAAATAACTCACAGTTACATCTGTGACTACAAAGGCTTTCCCCATTGATTTAAGTCTTAAAACTCCATGTAAATGTAATTTTACTCATGTAAGGTCTCTCTGACATCTTGCTGTGAGCTTCTAAGAAACTTCAAGTTATAAAAATAACTTGTCTGACTGGCACCTAATATGTCCTGTCCTTTGATGACCAGTGTTAATGCCTGGCTTTGCTTTACCAGGCTTGTTTCATGCACTCAACACTATCTCTATAGAACCTCTGTTCAGTGAATTAAATAAATGCTTCTATCTCAATGGAAACTCTGACAAATACCACAGGAGAGTAGCAGTCTCTAGAATGTGTAAAGCAATGCTAGAGGCAGCTGGCTTTTGACATCCTTTAATTTGTTCTATTCTCAGAATTAGAACTAAACCCCTGGTAAAATCTTTTGCTTGTTGAAGGAGCCAGCTTGGAAGTTTTCCCGTCTGAAACATGTCACTTTCAGCATGAAACAGGAAAGCTGAGCAACTGGTCTGCCCTATAATTAAGTTTGAACAATAACCAGTCATGCTTTTATCACCAGGTAATTTTGTTCTGCCTGAAATTTGCCATAAATTCAAAAGCCTCCCAGTGTTGCTTCAATGGTGAAGAGTTTGTTTTGTTCTCTTGGAAAATAAGAATATCTGGTCCAAAAATAGCAGGTCAAACTCCCTGCTGGCATAACTCCATTAATTTCAGAGACCTAGCACTGGAAGATAAGTTGGCCAAGAAGGATCTCTCTAAATGAGAATCTAAATTAGATGTGAGACATCAATGAAGATTTTTAACTTTTTTTATTTTTCTCCTCACTACTCTCCAGGGACCAGATGCTCAGCAGGTATAAATTACTATAGTTGCACTAATTTCATGAGCCATGACAATTTGCACAGATTGAGTATGTAACTCTAGATAGCAATATCCTTTCCCAGGAGTGAATAGATGAACACTTGACAAAGCTGTCAGAAGAGGTCATATTTTGTTAATGTGAGATGTAGAGAATTGCAGGACAGATAGTGCCACAATGTTCTCAGTTAATAATATCCTTAAAATAATTTGAAAATTAATTTCACTTCAGGGATATAAGATAGTCTTTTGATTTCTCATAAATGGCCTTTCTAGGTGTGATCAAAATTCTGCCTAGTCTAGTATTCTGTTTCAAATTAAAAGTGAATATGTGGTGAGGAACTGGAAAAATAGGATAATTTTGTAGCAATCTTTCCCCAGAATGCTCCTATAAATGCGAGTGATTTGTGGTCTAGGGAGAGGTCAGGACAGAGGAGATGCACTGTAAGCCAGAGGAATCATAGTAGTTGTAAGTGAAAAACTCAAGTCATGTTCAACATAAATATATAAATCATTGTCTATTCATTCAGTCACTGTAAAATTCAGGTGTTATTGCTTGTTTTCATCAGAGTTGCTTATATTTGTATCATGCAGGTTTTTTCCAAATATACTTTTGTAACAGAAAATAGCATTTGGCATGAATACGTAATTGAAAGGGCTTGATGAATTTAAATGATGTTACTGGAGTTCTTAAACCCAAGTCAAAACTCAAACCAAGATATTACAATTATTAAATTACAATTGTTATAATTACAAAAATGATAATGAAGTTCTTCCTCTCTATTTCAATGTAATTAAAATGTTCTTTATGTATTAAATAGCAGGCAGTATATCTTAACTTCTTAATTTGAAAAAGCATCTAAAAAAGAGGTGTAAAACAAATAAATTAAGGAAAAAACCTAAATATGGCTGAAAGAAATATGTTTAAAAGAAAGGAAAAAAAGCCCAGTATATTTGAAAGTGGTAAACTCAAGTAATTAATATATGTAGAAGTTTTAATGTTTCCTCTGATGATTCTGGTGCCTGGTTTGTATCTTGTGGCCTTTTTAAATTGTATTTTTACAAATCTTTCAAGTTTGGAAATCCATCATGCACTTTGTATGTTCTACTTGGCCTTTAGCACTCAGCAGTGGCCCATATAGAACAGGACTAGCATCTCTCCAGATCAATGAATATCAGACATACATAAGATTTTAATATCTGATAAATCCAGTAATACAGGAAGCATAACAACAGCTATAATAGAGTGAAAAAAATGAACGAGTGGGACTTTATTTGTTTGGGGTTTTTTTTTGAGGGGGTGGGCTTTCTTCATATTTTGGGGGTTTTAAATTTTACATGGCAGGCTCACTTTCAACATTCACATTAAATTTATGAAGGTTAAGGAGAAAATGATGCCGATAAAAAGAAAAGCAAAGTTAATAATGGTAGGTGACTTTGAAACAAAACTTGAAGACAACTGTTGTTCACAGCTAAGGAGCGTATCACTTTGGAGGGCAGGGAGATAGTGCGAAGTATGAGAACTAGCTGTCTAAATTAATTATATTAAATTTAATCATTGAACATTATGCCATTAACATCATGTATTTTCTTTCCTTTGAAAATCGATGTAATAGTTATTCGTTGGATACAGGCTAGCATTTCATTCAGACTTCCAACACATTTACTATATCTTTATTTATAAAAAACCTCAATAAAACCAGAGAGAAAAAATAATACACAGAGCCTCAAATGCTGATAATAAACAATAGACTAGAAAATTTGTTTACTGTGATTATATTGTTCTAAGAATTAACATCAGCAGGGCAGGGCAAGATTTTGAAAGACTACATTAAATAAAAAGTTACTTCCATCAAGGAAAGCACAGTTTGCTTAAAGATGTAAAACTTTAAAGATAGCTTTAAGTGGAAGTAAAGAGGAAAAAATATTATATCTGATGCTGCATGACATTTGGTGAAGATGCTCATAAGGCTGTTCTCCATGTCCTGATGTGCTGTTAAGAAGGTGCTTTAGAATTGAGACCTTGGTGTGCTGTTTCAGCTATTTGGGGTTTCATACAATCTTAGGCCATGTGCCTGGGATTCATTATATAGGCAATATTATAGCTGTAATGCCTTACTCCCTCATACAGAAATAAATCCCCTCTTGGCAAGTATAATTTGTCTTTGGGCTATTGTAACCATCAGTTACGTTTCTATTGAAATGAATGTTCACTGCTGACTGGAAGGACCTTCAGCAGCTCAAGCAAATAAAATGGCTTTTATTAGAAGACAGCTAAAAGGAGCAGAGGCATGCACGTGACGTTTGTTCTAATATTATTTGTGTGTCTAGGGCTGTATATCATTGTACAATTATGTCGTATTTAAGCATGGAAAATATAATTAAAATTGCTTTAATTAAAGAATACAATTATACTTGCTCATGTTCAAAAGGGAAAATAAATAAAATGAACCATTGTAGAGGCCTCATTGATTTGCACAATGACAGAAGTCATTAACTGAGCTCTGGTTAAATGGCACTCATCTGTTTCCAGAGAAAATATGCCTGTGTTGTAGGTCTGTGATATATTTCAAAGTATTTTGCTTTTCATGCATTATATGTACAAAAAATGCATTCTGTTGACTGGTAGCACAATAAGCAGGACGTATTTTGATAGGTAAATGGCAAATTTAAATGTGACTTTCTTTTTAGTGCTCTGGAATTTCTATTTTTTTCCCTGTATGTGTAATATAGCCCTACTGAAGTCTTTAAATATCTCATGTGGCTTACCCTTAATGTATCTCTCCCTGCATCTAGATAAACGTCATCATGTCCATCCAGCAAGTGTAAGTTGAACATGCTGCTCTCTTATGATTTATTGTCTCAGGAATTTCTTCAGATTCAATTACATGAGGACTGTTGTACCAATTACAGCTGGAATGCAGGGACAGAGCAAAATCAGTGGCCTAGGAACTCTCTCTTGACTGAGAGAACTGAGCATGTTTTATGTTTAAGTGGCAAAGTCAGTTAAAACGTTTCACTTTGCATTAATTTTTTTTGGGGGGGGGGGGCAGGGGGAAGATCTAACTTCCCAGTTTTAGTGGTTAATTAAGGAAAATCTATTAGAAGATATTACTGTGCAGTTTTATAGTGCTCATTACTGAATGGTTTTAAAGAACTTTGCAATTGCTGGATTGGTTCCTCAGCCAACACAAACTGCTTTCATGCACAGATTTCATGAAATTGTTTTAATGAAGTTATAAACAAAATTTTAACATATTAAAGAAACCATCCTGCTGTCACTGTTCTTGGTATCATTCTACAGAAGAGTGGAATGAGAAAAAGATTAGAAAGTAAGACTAATTCACCTACTCTGAGGGATTTGATTCAGTTTAAACACCTAAATCTAGTGATAGTCCAGCATGGTACTTAGTTACACACACACATAAGTGGGCTTATAATGCCCTAGGATATCAGGCATCCACGTGTAGCCAGCACAGGAATGACAAGACCAAATCACTATGAATCTCAATGGTATGGAGTACGTATATTTAGGATGTGATTTTCACCACAGATATCTTCTGGTTCCATCCAGCACACAGCTGCCACTCTGCAAAGTCTAAATCTCTTTGTCTCTTGGTCACTTCTGACAACTCCATACGGATTTTTGGACACGTAAAGGCAAGTCAATTGGTCATTTTGCTTTTTGGTGCTGATACTTAGCATATCTAGAGACATCTAATTTAGCATTTGGAGCTTAATCCCACACTATTTATTCATATTTTAGACACCAAACTTTAGATACTTTGGAGGTAATGGAAGGTATAATCACTTTTGTCATGTGACTCATCTGCCCTGCTTTCTATCATAAAACAAGAAGAATCATAAGATCTAAACTCAAGTCATATAAACTATGTTCCACTTGGCTAAAATAGCTTCACAAGGCTCCTTGGAAGCTAAGCATGCTGTTGTCATGACCTAGTATTTGACATACAAACCATACACTAAGAGCTGAAGAAGACAGCAAAATCAAAGAGAACCTGTAAAGGTCCTACTAAAAGCAAATTAAAGGACACTGAACACAAATACGTGTGGCATCAAAATAGCCAAGAAAATAAGAAGAGAATTTAGAATAATACAGCAACTTTAAATACAGCTAAATAATCCTATATACAGATTTAGAAGATGCCAGGTGCATTTCAAGCCTAATGGTTTTTTTTTCCTAACTGAAAGCTCATTTTATCTTTTAGCAGGCATGATGTAGTGAAATAGATTAGTTTTCCCTGTAACTTTTGCCTCACTGAATAGTTTGTCAATCTGCACAAGGTCTGATACATGACAAAGTAGAATTTAATGCATTACAGAATGGTCAGTCAGAAATGGTGTAACTTTCACAGATAGTTTATCTGAAAGTTCAAACCCTCTCTGCTTTTGTATGCTAACCAGGGGACTCCCTGAAAAAGATGATGATTAAAACATTTCTACTTATTCCTAAATTTGTCTATTAAATTGCAGAAGAATGGTGATGCAGTGTTGAAAGGAAAAGACTTACCTGAACCATAAGAAAGAAAATGGTGCTAGAATCAGGTAGAGAGGTAAACTTTTTACTGTTACAATGGCAGCATGACTGATGGGCTGAGGTCAAATGTGACCAGTGAAGGTGAACTGTGCAAGTGTTGGATCCAGCTTTTGGGTCAGAACAAACCCATGCAGGGCAACAGGTTGGGGTCAGAGTGGTTGGAAAGTGGCCCAGCAGAAAAGGACCTCAGCAGCATGAACCAGAGTGTGCCCAGGCGGCCAAGAAGGCCAATGGCATCCTGGCCTGTACCAGCAATGGTGTGGCCAGCAGGACCAGGGCAGTGATTGTCCACCTGTACTGGGCACTGGTGAGGCCACACCTCAAATCCTGTGTCCAGTTCTGGGACCCTCTTGAGTGGGCTGGAGACTGTCCAGAGAAGGGCCATGGAGCTGGTGAAGGGTCTGGAGCACAAATGTCATGAGGAGCAGCAGGGGCTTTGAGCTGTGCTGGGGAGGTTTAGACTGGATATCAGGAAAACTCCACTGAAAGGGCTGTAAACTACTGGAACAGGTTGCCAAGGCATTGATGGAATTCCCTGGAGGTACTTGAAAGACATGTTGATGTAGTTAGGGACATGGCTTAGTTGTGGGCTTGGCAATGCTGGGTTAACAGTTGGATTCAATGATCCTAAAAGGCTTTATAAACCTAAACAATTCTATTATTATATAATAATCATTTAAAGATTATATCAGCATTTTCTTTTTATACTTTATAAGTAAGTAAAAGTTCCTTTAAATATAAAAATAAACAACATCTTGGTGCTATCTTGGGAGCAGAAAGTGAACAGACTTCAATCTTATTAAAGGAGATTAAAATTCTATTGAAGACACAAAGGAAGATAAACTATCATCATTATTATTGCTTAGAATATGTATAAAAAGGAAAGCCAGAGGTAGGAAGTTCAAAATGAGCTCTTGTTGGGGCATTCTCATTTGTGTCTTCTGGTGGATGCTGATTCCATTTCATTTTGTAAATCTTTTCCCTACCACAGAAAGCCAGGCTGAGATTAATCTTGTCTAATTTTAAGCATCAGCATTACAGACACCTACATGTGGGACAATCACATGCTGAGGGTGACTGACTTGATGTAGTAATTCACACAAACTGCCTTTTTTTACTTTACAGGGAATTTATAGCAATTAGCATGGATAGCAGCTGCCTAAATTTCATCACATGAATCTCAGCCTAAGTAGTGACAAAGAGAGTCACCACAGTAAGTACATAATACCCAATCTATGAAAAACATCAAAAGCACTGAAATGAAAAGCTATAGGTGTTGCTGTATTGAAAACAGGTCTATGTATGGCTTAACCAGTGCCACAGCTGTGCCACAGTGTTAAACTGAATAAAGCTATCAGCCTGTGCTTTTATTTTTGCATTATGTTGGTTTTGGTGTTTTCGAGGCATACGGAAAAAAAACTCAGGAGAAACTCCTAAAAACCAAGGACAAGTAAACCCTCATGGAACAACCATCATTCAGAGGACAGTGTCAGCCATGTAATAGGAACGCATAAAAATGTAAAGCACACAGGGATAGTGCTTCAGGACCCAACACCTAGTGCTTGATCAGCAAAGACAGTCTAGTAAGGAGGAGTATAATGATTCAAGCTTGTTATAAGCCAATAACAGTCCAGAATTATTCTCTCTACAAACATTTTTTTTTATCTTGGGCTCTGACTTTCTAAGTACCATCCTATTCTGAGTTCGACTAATTTATCTTTTTCCTGTTATTAGTAGCACAGCAATGATGCAGAGTACATTTACAAGGAAGTTTGCTCTTGTTCTTTGTGAAGGATTGACAGCATTACAAAGATAAAGCAATTAATGAGGAACAAAGAAAACTGTGTTTACTATATCTACCCAACACTTAAAAAATTATATCATATAAAACTAAGTGAGAAAATATATTTTCGAAGGAAAAGTCAAGAAAATTTAAAATCCCCACCTTATTGTCAGGGAAAAAAGAAATCAAGTAAGAAAACAGGTCAGTGCAGGCCAGGAGGAAATTCCCTCAAGCATTGTAATTAATTATTTTCAGTTTAATATTTTAGTAAGGTGTTTTTTCCTTTTATTCTAACTACAAAACATGTAAAGTTCTGCAGCAATTGAAATAAAATGGTTAAAAAAGTATGGAAATTCTGAAGATGTGCTTTCTCAGCTGCACAGTATCTTCTAAATGAATTAAAATTATTTCAGGTTCTTGGTATGCTTTCTATGGAAATTCTCAATAATGCAATCTCTTTCATTACCTGACATATGTTCAAGGCTTTATAGCTATCAGGATGATACATCAGGCTGGTCTCAGAGTTTGCAGACTTTTTGTCCCTGGCCATTTGGGGATACCAAGGCAACAAGCATTACTGAAATCAAAAAGCATGAAAATGAGGAGTCTGATAGGTGGTATGTCCTCAAAATTCCCAGAGTTGCCAGGCATGTGACAACATTCTGGCAAAGACATCAAAAAAGGCCCTCTGAAAACATAGACTCTGGAAGGCCTGGGTACCTGGATCAAAGTCTTGAGAAACTAAAAACAATCCACCTCATTATTCTGACAGGAAGGTGAGCAACCTTGAGGCGAAACTCAACCTGTAATTCAGTCAAGGTTTTGTCAAGCTCAAAATATTAAGTGCAAACTTTTAGAAGTAATGAAATGAATGGGTTTTGATAGAACTTGACTTGTTAAGAAAATTCTGATCTTAAGGATTGGGAGTTTTATAATACATCAATGTTTCTAATTATGCAAGTATCAAATATCCTTATGAAGTTATTAATTTCTTATTAAATAATGGAAAAAATTAGTTACAGTGCATAGCCAGTATTCATAAAAGCAGAAAAAAATTCATACCATACAGGTTAATCTTAGGCTGAGTGACAATTTCTTTCCCTCTGATAGGCAGAAGAAAATCTCCTGGTGGTTTTCAGAGCTTTAGGATGGAAGAACCAACACATTTGGTGATGGAAATCATCCCTCACAGTCCTTACACTAAAAAACTCGGAAGTCAACCCCCACTGGTACCTCACCCTAGGATGCAACATTAGAGCTGCTTTTATCTCTGAACCGTACCTGAACATCTGTAGCTTCTCAACATCTATAGAAGATCCATGCTGATAAGCCCCTGCAGCAGCCTTTGTGGCACCAGTGCTGCCCAGGCCTGTGTAATCTGTTCCTTGAGCAGGGCTCAATCAGTTCTTCTGCAAGAGGGCGGCTTGAGAAACTCACACCTAACACAGCACTTCTGGTTTGTCTTGTTCCTTGTTTGATTCTGAAAATGATAAATCAGCTAAAGAGGTATAAATGAAGGCAGATTAACCTTTGAAACTGCTGCTAGGAGCTGCTGATTATCTTATACAAGTCAATGAATCTTCACCAGGATCTGCATCACACACACACACACACGCACAGTTTTTAATATCAATATATTGAATACGCACATATTTTTATATGCCTGCACCATCACAATAATCTTCTACAATTTCTAATTTGAAGGTATTTTTTTAATACATTTTTCTTATTTCTGTCATTTTAATTTATTGGTGGAGGGGGATTGAGAGAGAACATATTTTCTTTTCCTTGGAGCATAAACACCCCCTTGGTAATCACATGGATGACATACTTTGCACCAGTATTGTAATATATCTGCACCCTTTTTTTTTTCTGTTCCTGTGAGGTCTGCAAAGCATCAGTATTTATGTTTTACCCTTCTTAGTGACATCTGTGTCAAATGACTTCCTCTAGCTTAAAAGGAATGAAACTGAAGTGCTATTAGCCCTTGTTCTAAATTGCTGCTGACTTTCCTTTTCAATCAGCCTTTTCTCTTAAAGAGCTGCTGATTAAGCCTGAATGAAGACTTTGACAGCTATTCTATTTAAAAACAATTCTATTTATATACCATATTATTATATTTATGGATACATGTGACAAAACCTGGTTTCTTATGATTAGTGAATCTTGTATGAGAACAGAACTTTGCTATTCCTATATTTTCCTTTCAGAAAAATATGATCTAACAAATACAAATCTATCCCTCTCTAAAAACATAATTATTTCAAATGCCACTCTAAAAGAGAATGAAACATGGACAGAGGGCCCCATAGTGATAACTACCAGTGGGGTTGCAAGTAGGAAACGAGTGGCAGTAGGCAAAAATAAGGGATAAAATAAAGTGTTTTGAGATCTTGCAGTTAATCTGTAACCCAAATCTGGCTGGTAATATGAAAGAAAGCAAAATATTAGAGGTTGTTATCTGTTTCTCAGTTCCTTTCTGAAACTGAAATTTGAGTTTTTACTTTGCATGGCATTTGGTCCACAAAGCTTTTATTTCATCCCTGAGGACCATCATACAGATTTTAAACTCTGGCTCAAAAATTAAATTCTTATCCCTTTGTTTGGCAACAAGAGTCCCTGCAACAGCACATGGAGGAAGTTAAAGGCTAAAAAATTTGGATTTCCAACAATGAGCTCAACTAAATCAGATAATTGGAAAGGTTTAAGCATTGCATATTGCTTCCCTTATGCTAGATTTGAAAGCCCCTATGAGACTGCCATTCAAAATTGCAAACTTCTTTCAGCTTAAAGTCAATTTATTTTTAAATACAATTCCATTCACTTTAGAACACTGACAAAGGAGCAATCACAATGTGGAGCTCAAGAGCTTAGTAATATGGTTCACGTGCATTATGGGCCTGCAGAAATAAAAAAATATGTATTTTTACCGTACCAGGACAATATCCTAATCAGTATTAATGGTCACCTGATCATCTTTACTCTGATCTAAATCCATTAAAATAGATTTAAAACTGGAGCCTAAACTTTACAAAAATCAAGAGCAGACTTAAGCTGAGCTAGACAACTGAAGAAAAGGCTGTGGTTGTTGTGTGCCTGGACTTTAGTAAAGTTTTGAACACCATTTTCTACAGCATTCTGCTGCACACACTGGCTGCCCAGTGACAAAGAAGCTGAACAGCTTCACTCTTTGCTGGATAAAAACTGTAGAGGCCCAGAGAGTGGTGGCAAATGGAGTTACAGCTAGTTGGTATGCGTGAACTTGGCAGTGCTGCGTTAATGATGGGATTCGATCCTCTTAAGAACTTTTTCCCACCTAAATGGGTCTTTGATTCTACAGTTCATAATTTACTGTAAAGGTTATGCTAAATGTTTGGCGCTGTCTTTCTCTGGGCATAGGCCTGAGTTCATGAACATTATTACAGAGCTTATTTTCTATTAAGCTATTTCTAAAATGAAAAATTGATTTAGGTGCTCTCTGTGCTCCTTTCAGATTAATAGGATTTCATAGGATTCTTTAATTTATTTATTTTCCCAGGAAAATATTTTCTCACATGGACTATAACAATAATAAATAGCATGAGGATAACATATGCGCAACTGAATCCCTTAAGATTCAAACACTAATCTAAGGAAAATATGGAAGGCTGGTCCTTAAATAAGGTGGTTCCTAGTATCTGGCAAGTAATATATATCACTATGTAGGGTAAATATTTACCAAAATTGTGCAAAAATAGATATAAATTTATAACATGCAAAATTTATTTCTGGGGATACACTTTCCTGTCCTATGGTGAAGAGACTTTGATATATAAAAAATAAAAGAAAAATAATCCCCACAAATCAGAAGTATCCAAAATGCAGATTTTGAAGCTAAAAAAATATTCAAATGATGAATAAATCTGAGTAACGTAAAATTGATGATAATTAAAGAGGAAAGTAACGTAGTCAGAGGTGGTGCTTTCTTGGTTCCTTGAGTCTTGAGATTGATTTAAGATCAAGTTAGACCCCTTTCTCAGGGGTATGTCTATCAAGAACTTCCAGACTAAAATCTATGAAGTAGGTGGACAGACTGTTCTGACTGAATTCCTTACATTTAAAGCCAGAATTTCAACCTCTCTGAACTCAGTGGAAGAAGATTGTTTAAATGTTTAACTTCAGCAAGCCTTAACTCTGTATATTATGAAGACTCCTCTGCCTGCATAGTATTCTACTGATTAGAAAGCATTAATTACAGCATACTTAGGCAACGATACGAGAGAAGGAAATATGGGTGCAAGGCAGTAGAAGTTATCACATTCATAAAATGAAACCACCAGCTATTAAATGCTTTCACTACAATATTTAGTGCTGTTAAAGTATTTTGAGCTTCACACAAAGCCAAAATCTGAGAATGTAAGCTAGTAAGAAATTATATTCTTACTTTCATGTAATGTGCAGAAAGGTCCTCTTCCTATGTGATACTATGAAAAAATCTGAATAATTATTGAGGGAAACTGGATTCATTTAGTGATATAAAATAGAATGTCATTTGATTTTACAACTGAAAGATTCAAAAACTCTTTGGATATTACTAAATAGTATTTCAATGTATAAAGAGTATTTTAACAGGATTTTTTCTCTGGGGAAAACATAAAAAATAAGTTTTTTGTTGTGATCTTTCTTGGCTTTTTGAAGGTCAGAAGTATTTGTTGTGAAAACAGAACTTTACAGAAGTACATGGTCATGGGAACATATGTAAGACGTAAAATTTGCTTGGATTGAGTCTTTTTCAACTAAGCTTTGACTTTAACACATGAAGGACTTAGCATCTTTAAAAACATAAAATTTGATGAGATCACAGACAGAAGAACACAGGGAGATATAAACAACAAAATAAATATTAAGTCATAACCAGTTGGAATTCAGCATTTTACTCCGAGAAAAAGTTCCATCAATGCCTAAATTTTGTTAACATGTATGGGATATGAACAATTTTGTGGAAATGAGTCTGGTTGATTTTGTCAACCATGAAAAATTAAACCAAAAAATTAATACAATGAAAATTTTAAAATAAAATTAATAGCATCCTGCAAAAAAACCCCTTATTTTTCCATAGTCTTTTGTACAGTAATAAAGTATTTTATGCTTTTTTTTTGACACTTTGTTGGAACAGCAGAAAAATAATTAAAAGCATTTCTAACTCTTTTTTATATATTGCCTACTAGAAAATTTCAGGGTGTCATAAAACCAAAGATTATTTGAATTCTTTTCATGATTTACATTTTTCTCAATAAATTGGGGAAAAAGTATCCTTTAATTTTTATAACATCTTATAGCCACATACTGTTTTCTTCATATTTGTTACTCAAAGTTCTGTAAGCTTGTATAAAATCACCCTCAATTCAGCCACTGTCTGCATCAAGAAAAAGTACTTATTCTTACTTCAACTTTTCTTACAATGACTATTATTTGGACTAGACAAAATTATAGATGGAGCCACTTGGAGGCGTGGAAACCTGGGCAATGACAAAGTATGCCCAAGATCCTTTTCCTGTGGCTCTTGATAGAATGGTCAAACTTCTTCCCATCGAAATACCCATACAGATAAATCACAATATATTTTCCCAGTTCTAATGAGCAAGAGGTTTGAGTATCTCCAGGTGTAGGGAACTGTCAAGCAACTGTCAGTCTTGATTGCCCTGGATGTGACAGTTCTTTGGCACACATTATTTTGGGTTATTTGGAAGCCCCCAGTGCTACCATAGCCTTTCTAGAGCAAGCACTGACCAGCACAGTCAAGGGAGGTGCACTTGAAGTATTGCATCAGAAATGGCTGAGCAGCCTCCAGGCCATTACTTCAATCTTAATGGGAGAACACAGCTAAAGTGGTTGGGTGGTGATGATGTTCCTGTTTTTGTCATTTTTTCCTGCTTCTTAGAGCCATTTTGCCTCTTGTACATGGCCTGGCTAGTGAGCCAGATGGTCATAATATCTGATAAATGTTTTGAGTGAATGGAGTGGATACTGCTGTGCATTGACAACTGAGCATCTGATGTCAGAAGTAATCTGTTTATGCAGAATTACTAAGAGAGGAGGAAGTATAATTGAAGGACACAGAGAAACAGAAGGGGGGGTTTCTACAAGAATGATAATGAGAATGATTAGGAGATGAAATAAAACCCTCCTCCATGAATAGAGATTGCAAAGAATAGTGTGATTTCCTCGAGAAATTAAACAAGCAAGAGGGGACATAATAAAGTGTTAAAAAACAAATGCTGTGTGGCAGGAGGAATAGGGACTAATATTCCTCCTGGCATAAAAGAGGCCTTCAATCAAACAAGAAGGGACAATTGCTGATTATTTCTAGACAATGGATAATTAGGCTGTGCAATACACAGCTGCATGATACAAAGGGAAGACTGGACAGCTATATGACTAGCAACACTACTGACTTAATGATTCAAGTTTTGGGTAGGGACATAAAACCCCATAATTTAAACCAGAGTATCTTTCAGCTATTAATAGCAAGTCATTTGGAATTAAGCAGGCTCTGCTATCTTTTCCTGCACTTTGCTGTTTTGGGTTTTTTTAATTTTGTAGCTACTTCTCTGCAGCTACTGTTGAACAAATGTAGAAGATGAGATGAACCATGGGTTTCATACCTTATGGCTTGCACTAAACTCTCACAAAAAGCTACAGCATATTTCACCACAGTAGGTGATAGACTTCTAATTTCGGGAACTGTACATTGCAAATATATTGCCCCTTGAACAAGATGTAAAATGATCTCATTCTGGTAGAATTATGCAGAACCTAATAATCTCCTATTAAGTCTCGCTCTCATACTTTCAACTGCTCATGTAGTATAGAGATATGAATATCTTCAGAAGAATCACTTTCTGTCATAAATTTTATAACTAATGTGCAGGGAGTGCAGGTGTTAGAGATACAGAAACCAAGCCTTAAACATTTCCACAGCCATCGTCTTTCAGCTTAATGGGCTGACACTTGTACATTGCTCAGCTGGCTGGTGCTAAATCTGTCCTGATCTGACCTCCAGGCCATGCAGATCTGATTTACTGTGTGGTGTTGTTCAGAAAAAGACAACTTCTGTTCTGCACTTACACCTGAGACATCTTGTACAGAGAGCTAACGTGGGCAAGCTGAGCAGTCTTAATGAACTCTCCTGATTTTTCTTCTTGTTGCTGATATTTCCATGGTCCAGCAGTTCCAGGAACAGAGCTTCACATACAAATTCATTTCAAAGTGTAGCTTTTCCCAAATAATTCTTTTTCAGTAACTCTTCTTGTTCAATAGAAATGTATGAGTCAGAAAGCATCCAGGAGATGCAGAACTGAAGTTTTGCCCTTTTAGGGCTAAGCATTACCATTCACAATCTATGCATTTGTTAGACAACTGTCATGATAGCACTGCTTGGCCAAAAGCAACAGCAAAATTCAGATCCCTGAGGATTAGTAAGACCTTTGGATAGTGAAACACTTAGTAAATTGGCATGCCTCTACAGCATGCTGGCTTTGACTCTGTAGGAGTCCACTGAGCATCACTTCTGTAGAGTTAATCAGCTGGCAAGTTTTCACAGCGCTCTTGTCCTTGAGTAACCTGAAATGCTGGTCTTTGGCCCTATTCCTGAAAGTAGCCTTGCCATGGAATCATAGAGTGGAAGGCACCCACAAGGATCACGGAGTCCAGCTCCTGGCCCTGCACAGGACACCCCAGGAGCCCCCCCATGTGCCTGATAGCATTGTGAATATGCTTCTTGAACTCTGCCAGGCTTCCTGCTGTGAGCTCTTCCCTGGGGAGCCTGTTGCATTGTTCAATGACTCTCTGGGTGAAGAACCTTTTCTAAATATACAGCCTAAACTTCCCCTGACACAACTTCAGGCAATTCCCTTGTGTCCTCTCACTGGTCACCACAGAGATCTGTGCCCACCCCTCCTCTGCCCCTCATGAGTAAGTTGCAGATTGCAATGAGATCACCCCTCAGTCTCGTCTTCTCCAGGCTGAACAGACCAATGACCTCAGCCACTTCTTATAAGGCTTCCCCTCTAGACCCTTCACCCGCTTCATAGCGGACACTCTCTAATAGCTTTCTATCTTTCTTATATTGTAGTGCCCAAAACTGCCCCCAGCCCTTGAGGTGAGGCTGCCCCAGAGCAGAGCAGAGCAGGACAATTCCCTCCCTTGCCGAGCTGGCAGTATTGTTTCTGATGCCCCCCAGGGCATGGCTGCCCCTCCTGGCTGCCAGGGCACTGCTGAGTCACATTCAACTTTCTGTCCACCAGGACCCCCAGGTCCCTTTCTGTGGCACTGCTCTCCAGAATCTCGTTCCCCAGTCTGTCCGTACACCCAGGGTTGCCCCATGACAGGTGCAGAATCTGGCAATTGTCTTTGTTAAACTTCATACAAATGGTGATTGCCCAGCCTTCTAATTTTTAAGGATAAGCTAGAGGAATGACAGATGTGATGCCAGAGGAGAATGAGAATGCATTTTATTCCTGGCATAGAGAATTTGCTGTGTGGAAGTTGTGGCTTCACTGAGGATGTATTGGTGTTGGCAAGCAGACCACAAGGTGTGAGATGGAGGAGTTTCAGCAAATGGTGCTGATGGAAAGCACCATCTCTACTTCAGCATGGTGGGGTGGATTCAGTGGGGAAACCATTATCACTTCAAGGGACATAGCACAGTGGCTGAAGCAGAGTTTATTTGGTTTTTACTACAGGTCATATTTTCAATCCTTCCTGGTCCAAAGAGAGCTCACTGGAAAGTCTCAGAAGGCTCAAGCATGTTAACATCCATTACATCCTCTTTACATCTGCTCATGATAATAATTTAGGTTGGTTGCCTAGGGAGGTTGTGGACTACTGGAGTATAAGGATCAGTGGAAGTATTCAAAAGTTGTCTATTCATGGTCTTGGGCAACCAGCTTTGGCTGGCTCTACCTGTGGGCACAGGAACAGGAGGGATTGGACAAAATAATCTTCAGTTCCCTTCTAATTTCAACCATTCTGTATTCTATTAAAGCAGTGATAAGGCAGCTACTTATAATAGTTTACTTAAAATTGGCAATTGTGTAGAAAAATATCACCACATATAATCTATGTTATGATATCCTCAGGGTTAGAATGCAATGTCAGAGTGTTAAGACCCCTCAGTCTTGCAAAGGTAAGGCCAGACTAGTGAGGCAGACCATTGCCTCTGACACACTGGTGACTATAACAGCAGGGGAGAGCCATGCCCTACAGCCCCTTCCACATCTGCTGATTGTGTGCGAGATACCATTCAGTTGTGCATACTCCTACATGAAGGCAACATTTTCCCTATCATGAGACAGGAAAACACTTCTCAGTGGCTGGGAACATGTTCTTTCCACTGTTGACTTCTTTTCAGAGGGAAAAAAAAGAAAGAAGAAAGGCTAGTAAACTGTGCAGCCCTGAACAACTCACACCTAAGTGCAAGTAAATTTCATACAATGGAACAAAATTTACCCTGGATCATGAGGCAGCAATGTCGCACCAAAATGGTGTTTACTCCAGCTTCAGATACTAGGAAGCTACCAGCCTGCCTAGTTACCTAGCACCTGGCACTGGAGACACTGCTTTTTTACAATGGCAACTTCCAAATTTTACTTTTTAACCAGTAATTAATCCTTCAAAATCAGAAAGTATGTACAGAAGATGTAGTGCTTTCAATTGCTTGAATCAAACCAACATTCTCATTTACCTATGTAAATACAAAAAAAAATTCTGACATCTCTTAGAATCACATCCTGTCTATTATACAAAATCATTCTTATAAAAAATATTTCCAACAAAGTTCTCCTTTAAATGCAATCATCTGGGCCAAATTTGTTTTGAAAGGATGAAATGCAAAGATAGTTTGACACAGGATTGTAATATCACTGTGCTGCTGGGTTGTTTTGCAAAGCTACAGAGAATACAGTGTAATCTGGTGTTCAGGGCTGGGAATGGGGCAGCCTGAATTCAATCTTTCTTTGTCTTTTGACCTATTGAAATCATAAATGAGATGCTTGACTTCCCCATATCTGCCTAGAAATCTCCCAGCAAGGTCCATATAAGTAAATGGTTCAATAAGTCTTGGGATCTACCTTCTGTGGAAAAATGTACTATTATGACAAGCAATTCAAATAGAAAATAACTAGCTAACTAGCTTTATTACACCTTTTCTTTGGGATATGTATTATCAATTTATTAATTTTGTATTAACAATTATTTCTTATCATGTTTATGCCATTAAAGAGTGTTCGGAGCCCAAGCATGTCTCTGAATCCTGGGATAAAAATGCTTTTTTGGGTATGCATGAGTAGTACTCCAGGCTGCCTTAAAGCATACCTGCCTCAAAAAGATCAATACCACAAAGAAAGGCAGTAGTGGTCCTTTTTTTCATGGAATGTCCAGATGTCAGCGAAGATGGGATTTCAAGGATCACAGAATCACAGAATATCTGGGTTTAGGTTGGAAGGGGCCTTAAAGATCATATAGCTCCAGTCCCCCTATCATGAGCAGGGACACCTTCCACTAGATCATGTTGGTGAAAGCCCCCAACCTTTCCTTGAACTCTTCCAGGGATAGGGGCATCCGCAGCTACTGCGCGCAACTTCTACCAGTGCATCACCACTCTCAGGGTGAAGAATTTCTCCCTAAAATCTAAACTAACCCTGCTGTCTGTCAGTTTGAAGCCATTCCCCTTTGTCCTGTCTCTTCATGCACTTGAACTCTCTCGTAGCCCTTTTAGATACTGGAAGGTGTCCTAATGTGTCCCCAAAGCCTTCTTCTCCAGGCTTAATAACCTCAGTTCTCCTAATATGGTGAAAAGGTTTCCCCTGTCCCAAAGAAAAATGTACTCTGCCATAACCAGAGAAGATTGGATGAAAGCTGGCATTCTTTCCCCCAGCTTATTAAGGGAAGTGAAGATTCAGATAAAGTGGTAGTGAGGAAAAAGCAGCAAGTCTGTAATCTGTAAAAACCTCTCATCAGACCTACACATTGTAGAGACACCTTAATAATGCAAAGGCCTCTATCATGCTTGAAAAATATACAACTTGTCTAACACAGTGAAATGTGGTGCAAAATCTCAATTATCTGTGAACATATCAGGTCTGATCAGACTCTAGTCATCCCTGGTTCTGAATACAAGAAGTTTTTTGTCTATACTCTTTTTCATAGAGTTCATTTTCTCTCAAAAATACATTATTTTTGCCAAAGCATATAACAAAACAGACATATTCACAAAAAGTATAAGCACACGCATGAAATACCTGGGCTACAAAGTCCTTTCATGGTAAGGAACTTGTGGCTGGGGAGCGGCAGGACTTGGATTGTGTGTTTCAGTCAAAACATAGGCATTGGGTCAGGACAGATTTTTTTTTATCAGAGCTGAAGTGGTAATCTGATGGTGTTGAGAGACCATGGAAGTCCTTTGGCCGTGAAAGGAGAAAGTCTCCTCAGACAAAGGAAAGGAGGCTGGATTTTGTCCTATGGGACCTAATAAAACATCACTACCTCCCTTTATCCAGCCTCACAGTGAGCTCTCTCAGCAACTAAGACAGGACTCATCAATCTTACACTCACCCATAGCCCCTGCTAACCCCACTGTCATCTGAAGGAGGGAAAAGCTAGAAAACCTCTCCTTCTGTCCCACTCTAACCCACAAAACTCTCCACTGCAGCCATGAGCTACCTTTCTCTGTCATCCACTGTTCAGCTGGTGAGATATCCTGAGAGGCACTGAAGCAGGACATGCAGCCCAGCAGCATGTAGCTAAGTCAATAAGGGCACAAGAAGCAGGGGAAGACATGTTCTGCATAACCACACTTGCCCAAAAGATTTTATGGATTGAGCCCCTCTAAAAGGTAAGGGAAAGTTAAAGAGATATCTAGATAGATAGATAGGCCGACATCTAGCTTTTTATACCTTCAATGCCACCTTCCATCCCACCAAGCCTGCTTCTTTCTCCTCAGTGGAAGCCTGGTGATCATTTCCCTCTGCATTGAATCCAAAGATGGCATAGGGATTAGCTGGCAACATTTGGGAATTGTGATGAGCATTATTCATGAAGTTGCTGAAAAAACTGGTCCTTGCTGTTCCAGTTAGGATTAAAAAGATCCCTCTATGGTCTCACAGAGGTTTTGCAGGGCACAGCCAGCATCCTCTACTCAGCGGGCATTTGTGACTGAGGTGACTAAGCACCTGCTGCAGTGAGCTGATCAGTGACAGGTTTCCACATGGCATCCAAAACAATGTGGTTGTTGATCAGGTATGATAGCATTATGAGGCAGCAGAATAAAAAAACCTTTCTGGCAATACAGATACCCAAATGCTATAAAGGCTCTTTCCTGGCATGGCAATAAGCAGTAGCTTCAGCCTGGGGATAAGAGGAATCAGACATTGCATTTTCTCCTGAAAAAATTCCCCAGATATCTCTAAGGCTGCCTAAGTGTTTCGGCAAGGTGTGCTGGTTTTGGCTAAGGTAATTTTCTTCACATTGGGTGGTATGGGGCTGTGTTTGTGCTGAACACAGGGCTGATAATGCAGAGATGCTTTTGTTATTGCTGAGCAGGGCTTATACAGAGCCATAGCATTTTCTGCTTTCCATACTGACATGCTGATGAGGGGACTGGGAGTGCGTGGGACATTGAGGGGAGACACAGCCAGGACAGATGACCCCAAATAACCAAAGGGATATTCCAGACCATATGGCAACACATTCAGTGTATAAAGTGGAGGGTAGAAGGAAGAAGGGGGGATGTTTGTGATGATGGAACTTGTCTTCCCAAGTAATCGTTGTGTCTGATGGGGCCCTTCTCACTTGGAGATGTCTGAACACCTGCCCAACCATGGGAAGCAGTGAATCAGTTCCTTGTTAAGCTTTGTTTTTATGTGTGGCTTTTGCTTCCCTATTAAACTGTTTTATGCCAAACCTCACATTTTCCAGCTTTTATGCTTGATTCTCTCCTGGATCCTGCTGGTGGGAGAATGAGTGAGTGCCTGCCTGTGTGGGGTTAAATCAGGAAAGGAGCCTTGTACCAAAATGAAGTCATAACCACACTGGATTTTAGGGAAGACCATCCCAAGTACTGCTTACAGACTTCAGGAATGGACACAAAGCAAGGGCTAGATGGCTGTGTATAAGAGGGAGGGGGATGTTAGCGATTAAAGGGGTAATGTTTGGATGATGGCTAAAGAGACCTCAACCATCCTGACCACAGCCAACTTGTCCCACAGCTCAAACTAGCTAATCATTGACCAGTAGGAGTCAGAGAGAGCAGCTTGGGAATAAAGGAGAATCATGCTCTTTAGATCAAGTATGATCTCCCAAAAATTTGCTCAGCTATTGTGAAGTGAGGGGACAGCTTATAGCAGGAGACCTCAACTCTGCCTCTGTGCACCTTCCAGTTCTTCTCTGAGGACAAAAGAACTCCACTAATCTGAGTTCTCCTCCTACATTCATAAATTTCCTCTGACTGAGACAGAGCAGTGCTATTAAAAAGGGGGAAGAATATGAATTATAATTCTGGGAAGACTGGTAACAGATCATTGAGAGCTCCCTCTAAGCCATATTCTGCAGACATACTAATTATTCCTCCCTGCTGTACCTGCCTGAGTCCAACGACCCCACCAGGATCTTGGCAGGAGAGGGGAATTGGGTGACAGGGCCACTGTATTGCTCATGAAGCAGGAAGAACAGGACAGGTAGGACACAGAACAAAAAACCGACTAGAGAAGAAATTAAGCTTGGTTCCAGCTTCCAAAGGGGCTGACACCATGAAAAACAAAACAAAACAAAACAAAACCCTACCACCCAAACTGCTGTCATCACTTCCTGTAAAACAGTTGAAAAGGCAGCATGGTGCTTATGAGGATGATCTACTGAAAGTCTCTTGTTCTCAGAGAAGATATTAAGGGACATAGTTATAGTTCAGGCAGTTCCCGGCTACATGTTTAGAGGGGATATTTTGCCTGCAGGGTAAAAGACTTCAAATGTCAGAAGAACATACAATTGTTGGCACCACATTCTCCAGTCTACTTGACCTACTTTTTTTGTGCTAATGAAAACAAAGCCTGGCAAATGGTCTAAGACCCTGGACATCAGTCAATGCGTTTTTGTTATCTCTCAGGCTTAGCTTTTAAAGGAACCAAAGAGTTCCCTCTGATGATAGAGTAAGGAGAAGTGTTTCACATAGTCCGCTTTCCCTCTTATACTCCTAGGGAGTGTTCCATGGTTCTTTCTCCTCTCAACCATTCCATTCACCTGTTGCCAATTCAATGCATACAATATGTGCATTTGGCTTTTGCCAAGTCTGGCACTTCTAGCAAGTTATAAAAGAGGCCTTAACGTTTTTGGAGTTGAAAAAAAGTATAAAAATATGCCCTCTGAATGCACTTCCTAAGACCTGAAGGAGATTCAGGGTGTTCTATTGTGTAAGTACACAGTTCATGCTCCACAAGGAGCAGTGTGGGTAGAGTTTGCAGCTCTGCACCATGAATAGCTCAGTTGCAGATCCCTTTATCACTGCCAATGTTTTCTATCTTGTGCTTATTGTCTGCCACTTCCTACTTAAGTAATTGCAGCAACATCAAATAAAGCCTGCACATCCACATACACAAAAAAATTCTAAATAGCTGAAATTTGGGAAATGGCTCCAGTGATCTTATTCTAAGAGATCAATAATTTCCCTTCTTTTCCAGTTTCGGGAGGAAGGAAGATTTTCATTTTAGCTGGCACATCTAATATTTCAGCGACTCTACAATCCAAGCTTCCACAAATTTTGATTTAGTGATTATTAGAAAAGATTCACATTGTCTAGGAAGGCCTTCCACAAAAGTGTGTGATGTCAATATGTATTTCATATAAGGGAGATATTATATATTTTTATCCATGTATACTGCCCATGCTAAACTTAACTTATCAATATGATTCTATTATTGAGTCTATTCATGTTTAACCAGCTATGTGCAGGAAATCAAAGCCAACACAGTGAAATCAATAGTCTGGCAGGGAACTCTCTCCTAATAATTTTCCAGGAGCCTGTGCTTTTCATCCACATTAATGCTCACCCAAAGTGCAAGGGAAAAAACAGGCAAATGTCTTGGGGAAAAAAAGTGTAATTTGAGCGCCAACATCTCTCCTAATAAGTACAGAGCAATTTTACACAGAAGCTGAGCACTGTAATGATTGTCCAATAAAACCAAATTGCTGTATAAAGTGCACAAGCAGTCATTTGAAGAGGCTCTGAGTGGATGGATACCTGCCAAGAGCAAGTCACAGGGGAAACAAAACACCCAATGATACTTCAGTGAAGTGTTTGCATGGGGTTGGACTGTCAAGTCTCTGCTCTTTTGTGCACTGAAAGATCTGCCATTTTGTTGAACTTGCTGCAGCTGCATGACCTATTGGCAGGAGAAAGGGCTCTGCATGCCCAGTGTTGATTTCCTCAGCTTCAGCTGACTACTTTGCCAATCAGTCAGATGCAATTTACAATCAGCTTAAGATTGCTCATCATTTCCGATGACTGGCACACGGACTCTTTGACAGAAAACCAAATTATGGCCCATACTAATCAACAGCATAAACTGCTTTCAACCCTTCTCCCTTTTTTAGACAGTGGCACATTTTTCCCTCTCTGCCCTGGAGAAGTTGGTCACCCTTTGCCTGTGGAAATGGGTATGATGGAAGTTCATACAGAGTGGTAGCTTCAATTATTATTTGTGCATACGCTTATCACAGTATCTGCATTTAAGAGTGATAAATAGAATCTTCCTGAGAAAGTTCCATTGTCTCAGTGCAATTAATAGAAAAATAGCAACCTGCTCTGAGCAGCAGCTTGAGACAACCGTGGTGTATCCTTCTGATTTCCATAGCTGGAAGCCCTGTCCTAGCAGCATTGGATAGAGTATTTCCATTTTCTACAACTTAATAGAGGAGAGGCCTCACGGTCACATTCTCAGCACTTTTAGCAAAACTACTTGTATGCACCTACAGCAAGAATTTAATAACACTTTGACCACAACTTGTTGCATTAAGTTTTGCCATTCCTTAAAATAGCAAACGCCCCATGTAACAGCAGCAACCTGAAGAGTTTATGCTGGCTCGAAAGAGTTGACAAATTCACATTAAAAGTGGTAAGCAATTCTAGTTTAGGAATTAAAACTGTCTTATATCTCCACAGTTAAATGTTTTGGTACTATTTTCCACTGCATTCAAACTGTGGCTGTTCACTGTTTGAGTTTACATCCTTTTAGAGAGGCCTTTAATTAACACACAAATATCTCTGCTATTTCATTTTAGTTTGTTATCCCTTTTTTTGTCGTTTTAGCATTTTTGTTTGTTTCATCTTGCTTTTGGTTTTTGTTTGATTTGATTTGGTTTTTTTCTTCATGGTTCTCCATTTTCCCTGTTTAGGAATCATCTTCCTAGAACTAGTGATTTAAATTACCTTAACAGTTCGTCTCTTCTTTTAAAGGCAATCAAGGCTCTGTCAGATAAGGCAGAAGATTCAAATTACTTGCTCAATTATACCTCAGTCCTCTGATCTGTTTTCAGAATTGCCTGGTAAATGCCTTGTACAGTGAACTTGAGGAGTTAACTTGCAGACTATTCTAAAATCAGTCAGACTTGAGCCAAAAACTAACCCAGGGACATTAAAACAATTCAACGCACTGGTAAGTATTTGGGACATCTGCTTTATTTGCTGCAGGTGCTGCAACCTGGAGATCTGCCAGGGAAAGAGCTCTTATGAAACTCCTTCACCTTATGTAAGCAAGGACACACTCCTTCAATATACATATACATAAGGGTTGGAAGAATCAGAGCATCAGGATGCTTCTGACACTGAGGGAAGCTCCAGTGACTCCAGCCTTGCTGAACATCAGAAATAACACAGCAGCTGTGGCTGTGGTCAATAAGACATTTGCCTAACAGAATGTTAAGCTGTTTTCCTTTACAATCATTTTACAGCTGACTGATTCAGATGTTTTTGTATAAATGCCTTGTTTGACAAGTTCATTCTTGTCTCTGCATTTAAGATAATTTCTCTGACCACCATATGGACAGGATTCATTTGTCAAATAACCCACCCCTACTGTTTTTGGAAGCAGCAAGCTTTTTTCTTTTCATTTTTTTTTAATAAAGAAAAGGAATTCTATAGCAACAACCTTGACAGGATAAAATAAAAGACACTGAGGGGAGATATTTTCAAAGTTAAGACTGTATTTGTGTTACCCTTAAAAATGTCCACAGTATCTAAAAGAGGCTTGGTATTTAGAGAGAAACATGGAAGGCCATGCAGGTTGAATTATTTTCCTTCATATTCAGTTGTGGTGTGATCTTGGGCAAGTCTGGCTATTTCTGTGCCTCAGTTTCATATAGGTAGCACAGAAATTCTTCTCCCACAAGTAATTATAAAAAGGCCACATATACTCAAAGGCAGCTCAGAAATGGGCAAGTAGTAAAATCTCCTTAGATAAATCATGGTCAAATGTGCCAGTTTAAATAGAGGCTCAGCCAACTTTCCCTCAGTTATAATTTGGAAGATGCATGTGCCTGTGAGGAAAACACCTTTGCACTCACATGAGTCTTGCTTTTGCACCATTTAAAACATCTGTTCAAAGGGGAAGTGAAAAACAGTTTCTCTCAAATTTGAGTGTCAAGGGTCTTTGCTATTTTTCCAAAGATCTGTTTCTGCAATATTAAGAAAATAGCATGTAAGATATATTTTATTTCTATATTGAATACAGACAGCCTTTTGTCCTGCTCATTTTTAGACAATTGTCACCAGGTAACAACTGTATATTACAGCATATAAAAGAATTAAAGTAGTTTTTAATTTTACTTCTGTGTCTTAAATGCAATGACATAACCAAGGTGTGGGCCCACGCTAAATTTCCATAGCAATGAATACTTCTGTTTCTGTATCAGTAGGTATAGTACCAAAATCAACATAAAATACACTTCTAATCAAAATTTCTTCCAATATCACCATATAACTGTGCAATGTTAAACCATCCATTTCTCACACACAGATCAATGCAAAGTACTGTCTCCTATCCCTGCAATTCCCTCTTCTGGTGTTTTGACATGGAAGACTTTTTTTCTGAGCTTACAGCTTAGTTCCTTTACTTTTGAAGGGAAGTGATTTCTGATAAACCACCTACATTGTTTTCCAGATGACAACAAGCCAGTTATTTATTTCTATTGCTATTAATGTCACAGATAGGCAAAAAGCTATATTGACAGCAGCAATAATTCTACATCTCTCACAATCTATATTCAAAAACTGTTCCTAACTTAAAGCATTTTATACAATTTATTTTCCTTCAATCAATTTTTCCATTCCCTGTCTCCCTGAAGCACCTGCTAGGATCTCCTTGAAAGTTCCTCCAGCATCACCCCAATGCCAAAGCATCATTTTATTCCGAGTTATCCAAACTTCAGATCCTTGCAATTAAAATCTAAACCAGAAGGTATTCAGCTTTCATTTTATCCTCTCAAGCATGACCAAGTGGAATCATTGTAGGAAGCTGAGCATCCTTGTTAGCAGCAGCAGCAGCAACATTCTCTGTCCTGACAATGTTACTGTCATGCCACTGCCTTTTACCCTGGACTCTGGCATGCCCTGATGGGGTGTCTAGCATCATGGGAATATGTCCCAGCCAGATTCAGCAAGACTAAGAAAAGACTTCACCTGTTAAAAGTTTTCATACCAACTGGTGAGCAGTGGCTCACCTTGAATTGGTGAACTTGATTGCAATTTAGAAGCTGGTGCAGCAGTCTTGTTATAAAAATACTTTTTCAATGTTTCTCACCCAAATACACATTCTTCTCCACCAGATTATATGCAAACCCCCTGATCTAGCATATTTCTTAACATTCACCACAAAACTTTTATCATTTATTGAGCAATCAATAAAGTTTTTATCATTAGGATTAAATGATCTGGGAATCTTTTCTAAGAAGGCTGAGAATTTACTTAGATTGCAGAAATAAAAATAAGGACAAGACATCCATCCTTTTAAGTTCCAGAAAATACTAAATTCCTCCCACACACACCTTGAATGGCCACTCTTTTTAAATATTTATTTGTTCAGAATTCAACCACCTATTGTTTAGCTCTTCTTTATAAACAAAATTCATTGCAGCTTACTGATTGGAGAAAAGGATCCCAAATTACTCTTCCACTGGTACTCAGTAAAATGTCAGTAATTCCTGGCAAGGTGTTTTTTACTTATTGGAAGATTAAAAATTTTAATTTGGGAGGGAAAAAATAGCTCCATCTATCTACTGAATTTTATCCGACAAAATTTTAAAAAATTATTTGATTAGCACACGGGAAATTCTACAGATAATTTAAATAGCTTGTAGTTCTGGCTGAGGTTCAATTTCCTTTTGATGCAGATTTTCTGAATGATTTTATGCCAGTTTGATGAGAATAAAGTCTTCTAGGCATCAAAATATATAAAGCTTGTAGTTGAAATTCCTCAATATTAAAGATTATTTGATAAGTTGCAAATAATAATGTGAAGTAGTGGCAGCCATGTGAGTGTCTTAGAGAGGAACAATCCACCTTAATGACAATGAACACAATGTTCATTACACAGCAGAGGTGTCCTTTAGCGTCACAGATATTGGCCCAGGGACATATTTTGCACTGCATTTCCAATTCTTAACACAATGAGGCCTTCAATTTGATGAAGCCTCTAGTTGCTAGTGTAAAGAAAAATAATAAACAGAAGAATGGAGATTAAGACACTAGTAAAACTGGGGAAAAACAATCTTGGAAAGGTGCATGAAGCCAATATTCAATTAATGGATCCGATATGTCCCAGAAACTTCAAGAAAAATTTGTCAGGTTGTTTTTCCCCCAAAGAGTTCCAGGACACTGAAATCAGGAAAACAGTTTTCTTCTGAGATTTTTTTCAAAAGAAGGTGATTCACAAAGGGAAAAACCAATAATAAACAAAAATAAGTCATAGAATCCTAAAATAATAGAATGGCCTTTTCAGATAAATAAACAAAAAACCCCTTAAATGTAGAGGTCAATTTGCTATGAACTAAAACTAGTCAGGAAGAAACATTAATTGGAATCAATACATGGTTGCAAAAATGTTTGAAAAACCTAAATAATTGCAATACTTAATTCTGTTGTCTTAAAGGAAAGTAGAAAGGTCAGGTAATTAAATTGTCTTAATGTGAACAAGGAGTAAAAGCTGCAGCTTTTAAACATATTGAAGTAGTTCATAGAAAAGAGTAAGAAAATAAATTATTCAATACCAAGACAAACTAAGAAAGGAGAACCCCACACAAATTGACAATTCTTGAAACACTTAATGTAAATCCCCTAACAAAACAAATTGACAGCAAAATGAAAATTGATAATTTGTTTGCTTCAAATGATTTGCAGTTAGTCACATATTGTGAAAAATTGTATCATAATGCATAAATGTAGTGCCAGTTACCAAAGACACAAGAAATATTGAACCATCTAGGGAGAAATGCTGTTTACTCCCTAGTGAGCAAAGAAGATGTTTGCTTTTGTACTTTGCCAGTCACTTTGGATAAAGTAGGAACATTGGGGAATAAAGGAGACTGGGATTTCATTTTGTCTCTGGTAGGCAGAAGAAATGTAATCAGCCTTCTTCTGATACTGTCACGTGCACACTGAACTACTGATCCCCAGATGGACTAACATAGTCTTGGGAACAAGAGACTTAATTCAAAATAGCAGCATGTCATCATTAATTTTATTATCCTATGTTGGTAAAACCTCTCTTCAAAAGATTCCACCAGAAGGCTATGCTTCATTCAAAGCAGGCACAGAAACTGTAAAAAACGTGAAAACTGTGTAAAAAATGACACACATTTCAGTTTTGTACCAGTTTCCCTCTCTTCCACAAGGTTGTCTTGGGGCCAGAGCATGCTTCAGCTTCTGTTACCTGGCACCACTTAGCGAGAAGAGTTGAGGAGAGAAGCACTGGCTTTGAGAACTGCTTGTCTCTGAAGGCAGATGGCTTAGAGTCAGCCCACAAACTCCCTGGGACTTTGGAGCTTCACCTAGAAGTGTCTTTTAATACCCCATTAGTACACAGAATAAATCAAACCAATGCCACTCTGCAGTGAAATAAAGAAATAAATACTAGATAAATGCTAGATACATTTGCTTCATAAATTATGATTTTTTTCAAAAATTTTGGGTTTTTTCTTTTAATGGGAAAAAGACAATTTAACTGGAGATTACGGCACTTAGTGCATATATGTTGTTGAAAAACACTGTATGAGTTACTGCTTGTAAAGCACCTGTGTATACAAGGAAGATGAGGATGCCTTGGCTACATTTAGAGAGCTGGTCTGCCCTGATGACTTATACTCAGTGAGTCCCACTGAAGCAGCTCTTGGAACACCTCAGGAGATCTAAACCCATGATAAAAAAAGTATCCCATTCCAAAAATCTTGCATTCCCTCCTTGTCATTTCAACATTTAATGTGAATTTCAACATTTAATTCCTCTGCTGTAAGACTGTGTAAACCAGCTTTTTACTCAAACTTTGATGCTTGATTAAAACCATGTACTTTTTCTTTAGAAGAGGGGAAATTCAGCATCAACCAGTGGTAAAACTTGTGGAAATTTTCCATTCTGGATCTCTTGATTTATCAAAATGTATCTTATGGAACAGTATGTCAAAATGAAAATTTCTTGTTTAGAATGTTGGAAGTCAAAAAGCAAATTAATATCAGGAAATGTCATTTTTTGATTAAACAGCTATAGCTTCTTACATAGTACAGGAAAGAATTAATTATAATATTTAAAATTAGGGTTTTCTTAGGCATTGGGGTGGGGTGTTTTTTGTTCTTGTTCAGATGACAGTTTACTTACTCCTAATGAGGTTCTAAACTTAAAGTATATATTAAAAAACCCTACTAATTTAGAGACTTTCTTTCATTTTTTAAAATAATTTGCATTAAACAAAATTAGCAGAACCCTTTATCTGTGGGGAGAGGAGGAGTCTTTTTGAATACTCCAGTCAAAGCATTACAGCAGTCTCTACTTTCAAGTAACGCTATGATAAATGCTGCATTTCTCCCTTCATACAGAAACTGTTTTATGATCTATAGTTAAAGAGAATCTTCCCTCCATACAAATGCCACAAAAATGATTTATATATGCTATTAAAAACCTCCTGGACAGGAGAACCAGGGGTTTTAAGAGAAATTATAAGCAAAACAAAAAGAAAACAACAAAACAACCAACTTGGTTAATAAAAAAGTAAATCAGTCTCCCAGAACAACTCAAGACAAGAAATTCAGAGCAGTGTTATGCAAAACAAAATCAATGAAGTGACAGTGTCATTTTCTTCACAAAGAAGGAAATGGAAGCACTTGGATTCTCACTTATTGAAGTTTAATATTGGACAAGAAAGGTAACTGGCCTTGCTGCCAACCCCAGTTTTGTGTCATTTGTCTCTTCTCTTGCCCTTGTCACAGATGAGGGATGGAATCTCTCCTATTAAGACAGGCTGAGAGTGCTGGAGTTGTTCAGCCCAGAAAAGAAAAGGTTCTGGGGAGACCTTAGAGCTCCTTCCTGTATGTAAGCATGGCCACACACAGATGACAACAAACTTTTTAGCAAAACCCACAATGACTGGACAAGGGGCAATAGTTTTAAACTGTAGGCAGATAAGTTTAGACTGGATATAATGAAGATTTTTTTTTTTTTTTATGTTAAGGTAGCCAACACACTGGCACAGGTCCTCCAGAGATGTGGCTGCCTCATCCCTGGAAGTGTTCAAAAGTGCTTTGAGCAACCTGTTCTAATGAAAGTAATGAAAAATGAGATTGGGCCAGATGACCTTTCATTGTCTTTTCCAACCAAAGCATTCCTTGATTCGGTGCTCTCTGTTATATATGGGTTGATATGAAATGATGTTGTCATTTATCATAGTAACCAAACAAAGAGACAAACAAACTCCCTGGAGGAAAACAATATCATTAGATTGAAGAAAATAATTAGGCTGCTTCATGTACAATAGGGATAAGGAATTCTCATCCATAATCACACAATTCTGATGGTGGCTGTTGGGGAAGACAGTGTCCAGGCTGGCAAATTCTCCCTGTGTAATGTCTCACGCCACCTCTGGCAGAGTAGTGACCTACATGTCCCTTCATGCAGACTACTGGTGCTTTAAATGTGTAATATGATGAAGCTCTCACACTAAAATGATAAGACTTTTTGGTCACTGGCTCTCTGCTAAGGTATTTATATATCCACATGTATGACACCAGATTAAACACTTTTAGTTACTAGCCAAAGCAAACAGTGCATGTGCAATCCAGCTAGGAGGCAAATTCTGATACCTCTCTTGCATCTATATGTCTTGCAACTTTTCTTCCCTAAAGAAGCAATGAAGTTTAGCTGGAACTGACTGGCAGTTTCTAAAGTTGCTGGATAGAAGGGGAAAAAAATTACAGGGCACTCTCATCAGACTTTTTCTCATGGAAATAGGAAAGCCTCCATTACATCCCCCATTTTCAAGAAGATACCCTGAAGTTCCACCAGCAATCACAAATATCTGGAAGGAGATGAAACTCACCACATAGAAACAAACCGAAAATAAAAGGAAAGTATTTAAAAATCATAAAATGTCTTACTACAAAAGAATAACAGCTTGGTTAGTTATATACCAAAGCATTCTCAAAACTACAAATGAACTGTGTAAGTCAAGTAAATAAACACTGTAAGCAGCTTTATACTTTATTATACCTTTCTGAATTCAAATTAGGAATTCTTTTAGGTCTGTTTTCAGGTACGTTTAAGTGTTTAGTAACAACTACCTTTGTTTCTTTGTGTTCACTGCTATATATCTTAGCAGTTTAGGGCTCTCAGAAGCAAGTCCTACATACTGATTCTGTGATTATTTCCTAATAAATGGTTGTGCATCATAACACCATGTCTCATGCAGAAGCAAGAGGATAAAAATACAAGTTGCCAAGTCTGCTAGAGTTCAGAATTATTCTGAAAGCTGGCAAACTTTTCCTTCATCTGTTCCTTCTTAGTATGCAGTAATACTAATTTCAACAGGAAATTCCTTATTGTAGTCCAAAGCTTCAAGTCTGGAGCACCTCAACAAGGAAGGAAAAGGTGTGATCTGTCCAAAAGCCAGGAGAGGGTGACAACTGGACCACTGGGGACATCTTCCCAGCATATCTGTGCAAGATGACATACACAGCTGCATAGGGGCAGGTTCCACCAACAGCCTAATCCTCAGCACACAAACGGGAAGTGGCAAGTCATGCCTCAAGTCAACCAGCCAGGGCTGGCAAAGGCCAGGGCTGAAGACAGGTACATCTATGACAGAGCTCAGGTCCCAGGGCTGAGCTGAAATGGGACTCCTGAACACTGGGTGCCTGGGTGGGGATCATGTTAATGTAGGTCCATGAATACACTCAGAACTCTTGAAAATGCTTAGCTCAGATGCAAGAGGCTCAAGTCAGGACAGGCAGGAGGCAGCTTTCCCTGTGGTATACCAGGTGGATAGCCCTGACTGGAAGTTAATCTTGATCTGATTTACAGTAAAGATGTATTTTCCATTATTTCTTATTATCATTCCACAAACCCTTGCACATCGGCTTCTCAGATTCCATGGCGATTCCAACTACCCTCACACTTATGGGCAGAAATAGTTAATACAAATTTACTCTCAGCATCAGCATATACCCATATATAATGTAACATTTAGACAAAATGAATCCAAAAAACAAGGACAATGTTATTTCATTTTATTTTCCTTACCTAATTGCACAAAACATCAGATACTTATTGTAAAATGCAAAAAGAGGGCAACTTGCAGAACACTTAATAAACAGAAAATGTATCCGGTTATTTATCACCCTGTTGAAAACACTGGCATTCAATTTGCATAAGATTTTTTAAAATTTATTATGGCGTTGCTGTTTTTTTAGATAGTGAACTATTTTTAAGAAGAGAAAAACTGTGTACTCTTTTCATGTAAATTACCTCAATCTTCTGCTCTTTCATTACAGATGTATTTACTGGTGTGTTCATATCCAGGAAAGCTGTGATTCGAGAGTGCTATCCTTATTCTCAGCCCTTAGAACACACAATCAAGGCTTTCCCATTAGTATGTTAAACTGTGGGTCTGCATTTCTGAAAATACTGTACAGTCATCCTTGGCAGTTCATTAACAGTGGGTACAAACACATGCAGGGTGAGATGGAGCTTACTAAATTTTTTACAATAAGATATGATTCTTTAAATTTCAGTCCAGCTCAGTTTTGGCTTTTCTTCCAGAACAGCACCAGACAGCTGCAGGCTTGACATCTGTCTCTGAGGGTCACAGGTGTGTACTAGCCTGGTCTGGAAGTCACACATCCTGAGGCAGTGCCTTGGTTCTGTGCCTCTGATGCCTTTAAAAGAAAAAGATGCACAGGAGCACTTATGTGCATATGTAGCTTCCAGCTCATCTGGCCTTCATCTGGCCACAAGCTATACAGCTGTAGCACGTATTATCCAGTCATCACACTCTTTTCAGGCATCCAGAGGTCTAACAGGTTGGTCAGTGGTGATCAACATAATTCCTTAGCCTCAGGAGGCTGAGATTTGGCTGCTACCCTGCACTGTGTACTAAGGCAATTCTGACATAAGGCAAGCAAGGAAGGAATTTATACCTTCTAGCAGAAATATTAATTCTTTACAGAAAGGACCTGGTGATATTAGGCTCTGCATGATAACTAAAAAGTTGAGAAAAGTGAGGAAGTTGGGAGGGGCTCTGGGCATTTATTTATTTATATTTTGATTTTTTAAAACTTGCCTTTTTTTACATCCTACACTGTGATAACAGCAGGACTAATCACTGGATTAGGATGTTATTGCTTTGGAAAGCTCACTGTATATATTTGCAATTCTGAACAGCTTGCAGAGGTCTGCTTATGATATTCACAGAGATACTGTCAGCTTTAGTGAGGGCTAAAATAAAAATAAGTAACAATGAGAAACCTGCTTTTCCTCTTACTACTGTGAGATTCAGGCTTGTTCCCTGCACTCTGAAAGTGGACATTTCACATTATTCTTAAAACTAATGCCATCTGCTAATAGTTATAACTAAACTATTTCCAAATAATTGTTGGTTTTGTTCTGAATCTCTTTTTTTGCCAAAATTCTCAGATAAGATATCCTTAGAAAACAGTCATATACCATTAGTTTCTTGGTATAGTGATATCTCATAGGAAAATACTCCAATTATAGTGATGGAAATTAAGACATTAGAATACAATGCAGATGAAACACTTTTTTATACAGCAGAAGGACTCAGGTGGGTGTGAGAGTTCCCCTTTTGTATGTTGAAAACTTGCATAATGTGTTGGCCTGGTGGGAGCCCAAAATGAAGAAGAGAAGAAACAAGAGAGCATGAAAGGAGATCAGGCAGATACAAGGAACCTGTAACAAAAGAGAGCTCAATCCCTCTTTCAGCTTTTAGCCTACCTTTTAGAGAGCTTTGTAGACTAAAACACCTTATCATAACTGTCCTGCCGCACCACGCTGCTCCTCTATCTCTTTTCAAATTTTCAGACAGGTTTGTATTTTTAAATACATATGGCCAATGAAAGCACACTCCTCTCCATTAAATTACTCTTCTTTAGCAAGCTATTTAATATATTTCAATAAAAAGAATGGATATTTGAATTTATCCAATGCTTCTCCAAAAGTTGAAGCTAGAACATTCATTCTTCATGGCCATGAGGAATGCAGGAAAATTTGGAAGGGCTTTGAGCAACCTGGTCTAGTGGAAGGTGTCCCTGCCATGGTGTTGGAATTGGATGATCTTTAAGATCTGTTGCAATCCAAATCACTTACTCTTTGACAAGGCTCCTCTTGAGATTCATGTTCTAAAGGACAGGGAGAGAAATAAAAAGAATAAGGAAATTAAAAAGTAGATGGAATCTAGAAAAAATTATAAAATATAATTTCTATACCAACCAGCTTGACAGAGCTGAGGATGAAAAGGGGCTTTCAAGAAACATAAATATGAATAGATGAGGCATCTGTCTCTGACCTTATAAAAGCTGTTTAATGCTTAAGGATCATTAATAGGGGCCTCAAGCGTTGCTGTACTTTAGAAAGAAATGTTGGGGAAAAAAGGAATTTTAAAGAAGTGTGATAACAAGCCGATCAATGCTTTAATGGGAATGACAAAAGACATCATGGCACTAAGCAGCTTCTAATGTCAGACCAAAGGAAATGGGATTGGTAAGACAGAAGGACAATTTTCAGATGTCCTTACAGACCCAACACTATTTTGTTCATTGGCTGTCCAGACAAGTAATTTTTTAGTAGCAGAAGACACAGATTTGTGCCCCTTAAAAGGCAAGACATTAAAGAAGTTCTGCCCCTAATTTTTCATTTTTTTTGTCCATTTTCATGAGAAAATCTGAATAATGACTGATAAGACAGCCAAGTTACAAAAACAGGAAAATCAGAGAATTAGCTTTTATCCTGATGCCTTGGATGAGGCTGTCAAGAAAAGAGCTTGTGATGATCACAGGACACTAGCTTAGAAGCTTCTGCACTTTGTTGATTTTCATTAGTTGTCACATGTTAACTCTAAAAATAAAAAGGCTAAATTACACCAATTTAAGAAGACCTTCTTTGATAATTAAGAAATTAGGCTCATATGCTTACCTAGAAAGGTTTTTATAACACTGTATTTTCCCCAGCATATTAAATTGAATTTTATATTTAATTATCTGTGGATTTAAATATTAAAGGAATTTTATTCACATTTCATCGTGAAACAACATTATCATCAAGGTGTTTAATACTTCTAGTATTTACTTCACCACATCTTTTTTCTCTTGTACATTTGATATTAACACATCCCAGTACACTTTTCACCTTTCTAATTGTTTGTGTTAGCATTGATTTTGCAAGTATTTTACCATTAATTTCTCATCTGAAGATGTTAGGATGAAATAAGAATATTTCTTATGAAACTCCCCATCTAGCTCATATCAGATGATGTATCTATGCATTCAGGATATATTCCGTGTTCTTTTATGGAAAAGTAGGTAATGGAGATTGAAAAAAATTAAATCAAGCTAAGAAGTCATGCTGGGTAATACTAAACTTGTTAACATTTGAGAATATACAGAAAGATAAGGTCCTTTCCACAAAAACACTGCAAAGGATTTGCAAAACCAGGTTTTTAATCTATGTTAATCAGAGTGATATTTGAAGCCTTGCTTTATAAGGTTTGAGAAGGCTTTGGAGATACTGACAACAATATTTTTAGCATCCATTGAATTGTATCTGTGATTTGTCTTCTGGAAAAATTAGGGGGAATCTATTTTGTGGACCACAAAAAATGCTGTTTCAGAGCTCAGCCAGCTTTTCTGGAGCTGAAGAATGGAAATGAGACATACATACAGTCAATGAAAAGACAACTAGGCAGAGTGACAGAGCAGGGGGGTAGTGAAAAGTGGGTTTGCAGATGCAGAAGGGTTTGAAGGAGTCCTTTGAAAAATTCCTACAGGCAAAGGTTATATCAGATATATCAGATGCCCCTCAGATCTAACCACCTAAAACATGACCTCTTGATGTCTGATGTGTGATAACTCTAGAACTGCAGACACTGTGAAGCATCATATTTTCTTCAAAATAGGAATTAAACAAATTAATTGAAATATGAGAAATACCTTTCCTAATTCCTAACCAGTTTATCTATCCCATTGCATACACTGAAAAGCATCACATGTGCTAGGAATGCTCTAATATACTTTCAGATGCCTCTGCCCTGTCATTGTGAAGATGCTGAACTGGCTTAAAGCTCATAATAGAGGCATCTCCACATAATAGTTCTCTGTTAGATAAAAACATTTTGTGGAAATCAGTCCTTATGTTTCTGCACCTTGCTTCTGTTTTAACTCGATCGTAGATTTGACCTCTCTTTGCTAAGCAGAATACTGAAAATTCATCAGTTCTATTATCAGTTTTGTGTGGCCAGACCCAGTGGACTCAGCATTTTAATGCTTTACATGCATTCAATAAATTTTCTTCAGTAACCGTGGTCTTTTCTCAAAGCAAAGCATTTTAGAATGAAATAATTACACTATAAATTCATGGCAATTGAAACATATGAGCGTGGTTCATTTACAAGCTAGCTACAAGTAATAGGAGCATTGTTCTTGTCTATTGTTTTTTCTTAATTACTTCTTAGAATATTATATCATTAAATCTGCTAAATTTGTATTTACTATCTTAACAGCATGTTAGCCTGTGTTTTTGTGAAATAAATACAAAGCTTTAAATTGTCTATTCTTCACTGCATTTACTACTCTCACAGAACCATCCATCCTGTCATCCTTTTCAGGCAAAGTAGTGTTTTCCTGCAAATATTGCTTTAAACAAAAATTATTAAAGATTTCAGCAAACTTGGTTTATAAGAGGAAGTATAGCAGAGTTTGCCCTATAAAATGACAATTGCATCTTTCAAAGGGTTGGGTTTTTAGGGTTTTTAGACATTTTGATCTTCACTTTTTTTTTTTTTTTTTTAGAAAACTATATAAAAATTTGAGCTACAAGTTGCTACAATCTTTTCAGAACAATTTTCAGCTAAAAGACATCATAGCTTTATCTGAATCAAACCGTTTCATTTCAACATTTTTATTCAGTGAAATTTTCAATGTTGACTGCCATTATTTGAAGCATGTCCTGCCCAGTAAGACGGTCTATGGTCTATTTTATCTTCATAATTTAAATATCTTTTTGTTCCGATTTTACTTTCAGTGTATTTCCCTGGCCACTCTGTTCTGCCTTACAGAACTCCTGCACCTAGAAAAAAGAAGATCAAAGCTAAGGAGACATGCTCGCCCCCACTGCTAGTAAAGCAAAACATTTCAATTATGAGACATGTTGAAAGAGAGAGAGAGAGCAAAATAAACTGAAACTGTCAGGGTCACCTCCCCTTCCAAAGCTCAAAGCTACAATAAAAGGTCATCTGTGATGTGAACAAATTTTGTGGAAAAGGGATGCCTTTTAAACTTCTATGAAAGAAACCCCATCTGGCATGGTTGCTGTGGCAGACCAGTTAAATGTTCCTGCTGATGAATGAATTAGCAGTGACATACAACTTTTAAACAATGTCAGCATGGTCTTACATGGCAAGGTCAGAAGATGAGTAGCTTTTTGCAGCCCTGTCAAATCAATTACTACAGGCCACTCCAGAGGTCAGCTTATTGCCCTGACCATGTGCCAGGTCTGCACATGCATGTCTGTGGTGCTGCAATGCTGCACACAGGGGAACAGCATGAGTACAGCCTAAACAGTGCTGCAAAAAAAAGACATCAGTGTGGCACCAGGCAAGGCAACACCAGGGCTGGTGGGCCCCAAATTAAAGGGGAGGCACTAGCAATGGATAAGTGAAAGGCCTCTGCATCTTCTCCAGATTCCTCATTGTGTGGGTGTATGATATAATCATCAACCACAACCCTTAAATGTAATTTTGTCCTTACAAGCTAATGCTTTAGCACTTCAACCGCATCACATTTTTTGTCAGGTTTCAGCCATCTCCTTTGATATATTCTCCTCCAGATACCTTTATATTATTAAAGGTAGAAAACAGCTAGATGGGAGTTTTTCAGTGCTATTGGTGTCATCCCATACCATTTACAACTTAGACACAGACTGAACTTGCTCAGTATGTTTGCCTGCAGGTCAAGGTGGTCTTTTCTTAGCCAGATCTTTGATACTTTCAAAGCAAAACCATTCTGAGTTTTAGCTGATGCTCATTTCTAAACCTTTCAACTACTAAAGAAGTCCAAATGCTTACGTACTGCAAATACTCTGTAAAATTGAAATAATTTGGAATTCCAGAAGCTGTTCCTGACTCACGCTGTATGAAAATTGTCAGTTATGCATAGTTATTGTAACCAAGCTTAAAGCACAAAGAGCTGAGAAATAGATGTGTAATTTGTGTGACCGCTGTGTCTTCAAGGATATAGAAGTATCACATTAAAAATCAACTTTTCTTTCTACCTCAAAGATGTATGCTTTGAATTATAAATAATACAAAGTCCTCCCTGCACTGTTATTTTATTTCAATACTTCTGTTTTGTTACCAGAGCTCTTTTAGGGCCTTGCCATGTTTTTAAAGCTAACCCATTCTACATTATCAGCAAACAGAGGTGAATGAATGTATTCTTTGTGAATACAAATTGTGAGCAGTATTTACTAACACAGAGCTGAAAAATCTCTTTAGATATTCCTTACTTTAACTGAGATTAATTTAAAGGGCAAATTCTAGCCTTATACTCCCATTTTAGCAGGCTATATACCTACAAAAGGAAGAGAAAATGTTAAAAAATGAAGTGGCACAAATGAAGAGGATGCAATGACTCGGTTTGTAGGGACACACTACTCATCCACATTTCACAGTAGCATTAAACTGAAATATCAGGTACCACATTCCCTTCACACCAAACTCAGCATAAATTGTAAAACACCAGCTTTTTGCTTGGTCAAGCAGCTCACTTGATCACTGCTGTCACTACATTTTATATAATCTGCATTATTCACTATATTCTTAAAATAAAAAAGGAATAGCATTTGGATTATATTTGTTTTTGCTTTTTATATCTTTAGAACTTCAAATGATCAATATTCCCTTAAAGTGTCTTGGTGGCTTACATAAAGGAAAAACTAAACCCTGAGAAAAGACCTGAATTCCCCTGAGCAAAGTTTGTCAGCTTCAATCAGGTCACAAAGAATTGGGTGTGCCCAGCCCTTCCTGAGCTACAGCACTATTGAAACAGCCAGATCCTGAAAACATCATCTTCCTCCTGGGGCTGTAGCTGTGGGAATCAAGGGAAGCAGTGCAGTCATGGCATGCAGAATTCACACAAGTAGGTGAATAATTCAGATATTTTAACTATGCCATCTAGAAATTCCATCCTCAGTTCCAAATCATCCATTGGATACATATTTCAGTTCTTTCAGGCACTCAGTTTGTAGAAATACAAATCCCACTGGGACTGAAAAATAATGCTGGAATAATGGGTTCATTTATTTTTTTTCTGTGTGTGTTAGAACAATTGGAACTCAGTGGCACTCCAGTGAAATACATATGCATCTCAAAATAGCGTCTGTGGAAAACAAATTAAAAAATAAATAAGCCAGAGGGTGAAACAGGAATGAGATAGATTTGGAAAGCAGAAAGGGATGCTGATGAGTTTCATGCAGCTTTTCCCTCGCAAAACCAGGCACAGGATTTGACTGCTGGCCAAACACACTCCTTGTGTTTCAGTAGATCCTCATGACTTAAGATCATCCTTGTTTTTGAAATCATCAAGTTTGTATCTGGTTAGCAACACACATTGATCAGTGCACAAAAAGGGCAGGTGTGGTGATACTTCCAGTGCCTAAAAATCACTGTGATTTTTCTCATTGCTCTTGGAATTCAAAATCTGGTTTAATGAATACAAATCCTGAGTTTGTATCCAGATGCTTATTATGCTGTTGCTCAGAGTAGTTAAAACCCAAATTTCAGCTAATACATGTAAGGGGAATGTTCATGTACCAGAGATTTAAAAACTTGATCCTTTGTAGAAATGTCATGTTATAAACCTCTCAGAGTCATTGAACTCTGAAAAAAATTGGTTGTGATTGATCTCACATATGTTCCTAGACTTTATAAGAAACTTCCTGCAAGAGGAGAACTAGGTTTTGAAACTACTCAGCTAGTTATTTGCTGATTTTGTTTAGGGATTTCTTGCATGTTCTTTTTTTATGCTGTTGATCATTTAAATCTCTTAAATATAAAAATATACAGCCTCATTATAATCTAGATGAAAAAGTAATATGTGGGAGGTATTTGAATTGGCACTACATTTGTACAACATTTTCTTTACACTAAAATCCCAGAATAAATGTTTCCCCACTTTTTTCCTTTTTCCATGTGATAAATGATTCTTTGATAAGAAATCTGGAATGTTATTTAGTGGCAGAATGTCTTATTTGTGATTTGTGATGGTACACTACCTGGAACTACAGTACCCTGCTTCTCCAGTACAATATTACCTTTCTAGAAGTCAGAAAAGCAGTTGTTTGGTGGGGATGGACAGGTATCCAAAATGCCCATCCAGTCTAATTTATGAAATTACCATGGCTTATTTTTTTGTCCAGTAGCCTATTGAACAAGATCCTTGTGCCTACGAATGATATTTATTCTAAACCTAAATGTCTTGAACCAACATTTGGCACTACTTGATGTGACATTCTGGATCAGGCAGCTTGTACTTCTTTCCTTGAAAGTACCAAAATTCAGTATGATTTGAGATAGATTTAATAATCTGATAAGAAAGACACAAATATGGAAGCAGTGATACCTAGATTTCAGTAGCTCCCTTTTTTTTTTTCTGTAGAGTGTTAATTTTTCCTAAAAATCACATGGTATTCCCATTTGAACTAAAGCACTTTTTCAATGCAATAGTTTTCTGTTCCACAAAACTTCAAACCACTAAAAATAGAGGTATTTTGTTTTCTAAGGAGACTCTCTAATGGTAAAAAAGAAAACAACCCCCATTTTGTTTATTTCTGTCTTTTGAATCCAATGTTATTAATACTATCATGTTCAAGACTTTGAATAATAATTTTTTGGTCGAGGATTGTGTTTCTTTGGGAGTTTTATGTGTTTGAAAAGCACAAGGGATACTTTGAACATCAGGAAATTTACAGAAAAAACTTCTATTATATTTTGCTGCAATATAGCATACACAGGTATCTCATACAGCTGATATTGATTTCCAGGCAGTATTGTCTTTATATGAAGAGTTGAAAGTAATTTCACTTTTGTTATCTGGTGCTGGAAAGCTGTTGGAACTAAAAAGACCAACTTCAGATTAATCTTTTTAATTAATTGGAGTGATGAACAAAGTCTGCTATTGCCTATCTTGCTGTTAAGTCAGGTCTTGGATATTTGCTTAGAAGGCTATTTTACAAGAAAAACTGTGGAAAGAAAGGAATTTCACTTATGTTCATTACAAGCTTTTATCACATCATTACAGTAATTTTGACTCTGATTTGATGTGAAATGAAATAAAAACTCTTGCTCTACTAAAGGAAAAAAATCACTTTTATAAAAGGTTGAGTCATTTACACTAGACAAAAAAAAAAGGAAAGAGAATGTCTTCCCAGCTCTCTGCAACTCTTGACTCTTTTGACTTGTACCAAATTAAACTGATCAGTAAATTAAATCCAGTCTCTATTTGTAAAAGGAGGTGCATTGCAGACACCCAATGCAAGAGATGCTCATGAAAACCACAGTGAGGGAAATTATCTTACATACACAAATGTACAGGTACCTATCACTCATCAAAACATTTAATCCAAACCTTAAATCTAATTTAAGAAACTGGACTTCTGAGTTCAAAAAGCTAATTAATTTTTGTATTCATAACTGTTCAGAGGCCTCAAGGGAACATGTATTTTTAAGCGTGCTGGGGGATGGCAGGTGATAGTTTTCACTGCTGTTATCAGCTGTGATCAGAAATGGTGACAGACAATTTCTGCAGGCCATTTTTCCTTTCTTTTAATTACTTAAGTTTTGTGAAATGATCTTTTTCTTTAAGAAATCAAGAGGTATTTTTTAAAGAAAACAGGTCTACATTCGTAGAGGCTGAAGGAAAATCACAACACAAAACACAGTACAAAATAGTTCTTGATGTATCACATCGAACTGTTCTCAGAAATATTTCAGAGTGAAGAAATATAAAAAACAAAAAAAAAAAAAAAAAAAAAAAAAAAAAAAAAAAAAAAAAAAAACCAAAAATTGGAAACAAAAAA
>JAYDZK010000001.1:31486661-31517359 GCA_034509185.1 Euphonia xanthogaster
GGGGAGGGGAGGGGAGGGGAGGGGAGGGGAGGGGAGGGGAGGGGAAGAAAGAGAAAGAGAACTTTTCTTCTTTTTTTTTTTTTTTTTTCCTAAAAATCAGCAGAAGGATCAAATGTCACCAGCTTCCAAGAATACTTTCATGATTGATAGGTGTATCAGTTGATGATTGTCAATCTTAATGAGGACATAGCAAGATTGCTGGGTTTCATAGCTAAATTTTCTCTCCCTATAGGCAATCAACACCATCCTAACGATGCTTTCAGATGTATGAGAAAATTAACAATCTGTGAAAGTGCATTTCTTTCAGGATTAATACTGGAAATCTGAATGACACTATGGTGTCACTAGAATGCTGAAAAAATTACATACGTAAATCTTCTTTTCTGTCTCTACTCTGACAACAGGAAGAGAGCTTCAAGTTTGTTAAAAGAGAAAGGCTGTGGACAAGCCTATGGTCTTTTCCTGGTTTTTTGGTGCTTTATTTTTTTTTTTTTTTTACTGGAGGAATGAAGAGGCAGCTGCGAAGCTTCACCCATATCTTCTGCTAGTTTAATCCTGATGTGGTTTAACCCTGGTCAGCAAAACAAACCCATAGACACATCTGTAAGGAAGTACCAATTCTTAATTCCCTAAGAACATATTCCATCACATAATCATCCTGTTTCCAGTGAGAGTTTGTTTCAGACACAGTTCAGTTCAGTTTGAAATATTTTGAATCAACGTGAATTCATCAGAATGAAATCTTCACCAGCTAATAACTTTCTCAGTGTGTACAATTCGCCAGGTAGTCCAACTGCATTTTCTTATCTGTCTCATGCGCCTTAAACTCAGTCTAACAAGCAGTGCTGCTCTGATGTGCAATACTTCCCATCATGGGATCTCAAAGAACTGAAACAAACATTAACTAGTTTGCAAGACCTCAGAGAAGCTGAATTTAAATACAATGAACGAATGAGATGAATGGATAAGAGAGTTTTAATGGAGACTCACAAAAAAAGAGTTCTAGAAAAAATACTGTAAACATCAAAAAAAATCAATTTTTTAAATAAAATTCTTCTTCTAGGGGATTTTGATAAAAATACCCAGAGTTTGCAGAGTGGATGCTTGAAATTTTGAGAATTTATGTAAGTGTGTTTCCATGGGAAAAAGTATATTTAATGTAATTGATATAAAATTTTAGCTTGAAATAATCCCAATGATCTTGAGGTTTGGTGCATCCCCAAACACAGGAAGAGTATGAGTGTGTTATGGAGTCTGAGACACCAAAGTTGTTTTTTAAGAAAGAATATTCATCTCCAGAGGAACAGTAGAAGGTTTGAAGAAGGAATTAAATTTTTTTCTGTGTTTGGGCATGGTGATGTCAACAGGTTGAACATGACAGCAGTCAATATAGATGTGTTGGAAGATTAATAAATATCCTCTTTTCCTCTCAATACTTCTGGGATGGTCTTTCCAGCATTCATAACTCCAACAGACAATAGTCCAAGCTCTCTGAGATTATAGTCCAAGCTCTCTGCATACTCAGCAACATGAAATTATTCTGGGGTGAAATTTTCCAAATGTTTTACTTAAATTGGGATAGAATGATTTTCTTCCTGATAAAATAGAAACTGAAGCTTGGAGGTCACCCTGGTACAGGTTTTATTTTCTGGTATTGCTCCTTGGCAAAAGGCCTTCTTCTAGAGCACCTGATTGCTCCCCAAGCGGGTCAAGCAAGAGACCAGCTCTTTAACGAGTTATCTAATCCCTCAGATTACCTGTTTAGGCTTCAGAAGATTAAAATTTTAGCCCTACCACTTATTAAAATAAAAAAGGTAAAAATCTTGTTTAGTAAGTCATAGTGTTTCAGTTAATATCTTTCACTGCTTTCTCTGAAATAATTTTAATTCTATTTAAAACACTAATTACAGATTATAGAATAAGATTAGGGAAGTATTTTGCTTCTACAGGTAAAATTCAGATGTCACCCATCTCTTCTCCTTTACTTCTCCTGGATGCCCAAATAGACAGCAAGGCAGAGTATTCAGCAGATGTTGATGCATTGGAGGCAATTTCCTGCTCATCAAATTCCACCTCACAGGATATTAAAATGACACATAATTAGACTATTTTCAAAGAGATTACAGTGTTACCAGTGTTGCTTGTTCTTTCTATCTCTTCACCTTTTGCTGCACCTCAAACTGGTGCTGATTATCCCACAGATTTCATAACCCCTCTTTGGCATATATGTTTTTTCTTTCTGAAGTCCAGCTATTCCCAGAAGAGTGTTTCCATTGTGTTCTGTAAACTCCAAATCAGTTTTCATGATCGATCAAATTCTAATCTGATTTCCAAATTTTAATCTGTATGACATTAATTAAAACAGGTAGAATAGAGAATGAATTGGAGCTTAAATTATTCTTCCTCTGGCAAGTGTTCAAACTTTCACACATTTTGAAGAGTCAGTAATAAAAAATTCTAAACAAAATAAAAACATGCCTGTAACAGAATTAATAAATGCAGTTTTAGAAAGGACAAGGTTATATGTTTCTTATTGAAAAATAAATTATTTCTTCTCCATTAGTAATCAGGATATATATTAAAGAGAAGCTACTAAATGTTTTCAGTTTAATCAATTCAAATGAACAATCATAAATTTTCTGAAAAACAAAAAATCTCTGAATCTGTGCTGCTGAATTTTAATGGGTAGTGTGACGAATACTGAAAGATCTGAGAGAACACTGATGTCATGGTAGTATCTAAGAAAAAGATAAATAAGGATAAATTAAGTCATTTAGTTTCAATACAGTCTCATGTACAATCATATAAAACAATGTGGTATGTCAGCAGCAAAAAATCACATTGATAATAAAATCAAAGTTGCGTAAGTGCATCCATTTTAAGGATATTACAAAGTGTCACACAATGTTTTTGCCTTTTATAAAAGTGAAAGTTTGGTTTGTACAAAAATGATGCATAGACTCTTAGAGGATATTTAAATAAGGCTCAAAATAAAAAAATAATATAAATAGCAAAATATAAAATCAAGTGGAACAAATCATTAGATTTCAGAATGTCAGTTAAAATGGGGAAACATAAGGCAGTGAGAATGCTTTAAGCAGGTTATCTCAGAGGTCGGTCTCAGCTTTGTGCATTCATTAAATTTAGAAATTGTGTGCAATAAAAGAGAAAATAATGGTTGGAAAAATTTGTAGATGAAAAAGTAATTAAAGCATGGCAAGTGGGTCTTATTTCAATGCAGTGCACTTGTAAAGCGTATGGAAAATTGATTGTTTATGAACAATTAATATTAGTCACATTCTCAAACTAATCAAGATCCCAGCAGCCTCATATGTAGGGAGTGCAGTCAGTAGACTTAGAAAAAAAAAAGTAGAGTTTGTCTAATTTGCTAAATTCTGTGATATAAATGAATGAGATAAACATTTAAAAAGGTTTGAGAAAAAAAAAAAGAAAAACACAAACCACAACACAGACAAGCCTATGGACTTATGAACATACAATGAGAAACTAAAAAGCTTAATTTAATAGTTAAACTCTATCTACCTAGTATTGTGTCATCTGCTAAACAAACCTCTGCAATAAAGAGGTTTCTGTCAGCTGATTATTCTTTTCTGGAACCCTAGAATGGTTTGGGTTGGAAGGGACCTTCAAGATAATGTAATTCCAAACTGCCCCCTAGGAGCAGAGGCACCTTCCACTAGACCAAGTTTCTCAAATCTGAATCAAGCCCAGCCTTGAGCACTTCCAGGGATGGAGTTTCTCTGGGGAACTTGTTCAAGCACCTCACCAGCCTCACTGTAAAGAATTTATTTCTAATATCCAATCAATTGTGTCAGTTTATTTCATGATGAAAAAAAGTATTGGTAATATCTAAGAGTTGGGAAGTAAAGTTAAACAGATGCATATAAGAGGGAGGGTACACATTTTTTTGTCAAGAAAATAGCACCTGGGACTCCCTGTTTAATAATGTCAATGCCTATAAATCTTTCAAGAAGATACAGTCTACCTCAAATAAAGGTACGGGCTTACTTCAGAGGAGTTCTAGTAGGATATTTTGGCTATTAATGAATGAATCATATCAGATATTTGTAAGAATTCTTCTCAGCCTGAGCTTTATTAGTCCATATGAAAAGGATAGTTTAACTGACATCCTGAGTGTTTCCAAATTCAACATGATAGGGGGAAAAACTCTTAAGATTTTCTGACAACATTACCTGTTCTAGGACAGATCTCAACCTCTGAACTGCTAATCCTGTCTCTTCTGAGACTTAATAAAAGTAACAGAGACACCAAGACATGCTTCATGCCAGTGTTTCTGTGGATGATGGAGAAGGCTGAAACATCTAGGCCAGCTGCATGGCTCTGGACTGTAAATACATGCAAATTTGTAAATCAAGCAGCTCTTTCCTCCAGAGAGATTACACCCTATAACAGCAAGAAAAATGGGTGAAGACAAAAATCAGGACCAAGCTTTCAGAAAGAAAATATCATCAGCATAAAAATATGACAGTATTTAGCATTTGTGATGTCTGTTCTCTAAGTTTTCCACATGGAGAGACTATCCCAGAAAATGTGTCTTCCAAATGTGTTGCTTAACAATCATTCGCAAGATTAAGATGATGACCTCAAAGTTTTGTTTACTCATTATTTTCAAGGTCATGTCATTGACTTTAGGTACTGAAAACTGTTCTAAAGTAGTTTCTAGCCGTTTTGGAAGCATAATTTTGCGGTATGAAGTAGAATCTTCACAGCCTCAATCATCACACCAGTTCATAAATGGAGTTTAAAGCTTGAAATTACAACATTTCAAAATGCACAAGGAATCGTTACTCTCAGGGACCAGCCATATCTCTCCAGGAGGTGTTTATTTGTGTGAGTTTTTTGTTTCATGAATGATAGATCTGTGGGTTTGTCTCTTATTCTTCTAGTCTCTCAAGTAAGTGGTATTTACACACACTAATTGGCAAAGCCACAGAAGTAAAATTATGTCAGTTAATATTCTTACGTGGTCTCATTTTTGGCCTTTCTGTTCTGACAAATTGCCATCCTTAAAGATAATGAAAGATTTTTTTCAAGTAACATATCAAGCTGAAGTTATTATAATTTAATGTTTATGTGTCACACACATTGTACAACTTTATCTTTGTGAACTAGAAAAGTTATATGAAGTTATACAGATGCAAAATATAGTATCCTTCTAAGGATCCCCTACAGAGTCTATATGATCCATGTGGGTCAGGTTAAAAATTACCATTCATTCGAGGACACAAAAAATAACAAACTAAAATCCCTATGTATGACTCCAGAAAAATAAATTAATTGTTTAATCAATTAAACAATCATTGTAAAAAAACATGTTAAAAATGCAGGCTTTTGTTAAGAGTACTCAAAATGTTCAGACACCAGCATCATACTACATTTATTTAATGGACAGCGATAAACCTTATCCCTGCCTTTCTATCAATATTCAGAATAGCCATGAAATCCTGGAGAATGGAAAAGACGTTTCTAAAGTTTATAATTTTCTATTAAAATCTTCCTTCCTTTGTGTGTAAAAAAATTAAATAAATCAGAATTTTTGAAATATAAATCTAGACAAATTTATTCTTTCTTCATGAAGCTTGATAATTTGCTGGACAATGCAAACCTCATTGCAGACAGATGAAATATTTAAACATACATAGAATGCCACACTGTGCATCAAACCATAGATATTTCCACTCAGTCATAGAAAATGATTTTAAAAGACAAGAATTACCAGTTTTGAGGAAATATATATAAGAGATTATAATATATAATATATAATATAACATTATATATATGTGGGATTTTAGTTCATCATCAGATTTTGGATTTAGAATTAAAATAAGAATAAGAACAGTGGAGTAGAAATGCACCTGCATGTGTGTTTTAATTTTAAGTGTTTCTGTTTGTGTTATATGTATAACTTTCTGTGTGGGCCTTATTGTTCTCATACCTTTATTCATTAATTTATTCTTTTCATTCCTATCAAATCACTCATTAATTTATTCTTGTGGTGTTTCATCTCTGAAATGTCAGAATCACATTGAAAAGAATAATTTCATCTACATGCTTCTACAAATCTTTTTATTTTACTATGAAGATATGACAGGAAATACAGTGTATTAGAAATTAAAATAGGTAAAGTTTTCATTAAGTTTGAGAAGTTTACCGTGAACTAATCAGATGTTCACTGGAAAAAAAACAAAAACAAACCAGCAAGGAACTTGTGTCTTTGTACCCAAAGTGTATAAGTACAACAATATAGCAACAACTCTTAAGAATAAGTAATAATTTTCAGTCTTTCAGGTCACCTTCTTCGCTGTATTTCTTTGTACATTCTGGTAGGATGGAGATGAAAGAGAGTCATAGAATCAAGGTGTGATCTAGGTTGAAAGAGACTTTGGATGTTACTTTGTCCAATATCACCACTGTACTGAAAATTCCCAAACTGGACATACTTTGCAAGATGTCCTCTCACAAGTGGGAATGGTGGGACACAGACATTTCCCCTGCTGTATTTGCTCTTATTAACGCAGCCCATGGTTCTGTCAGCCTTCCCTGCTGTGACAGGCTGGTGGATTCCCCAGCCTGATTCTCCTCTACAAAGGTGTCTTTTCCCCAGTCAGCTCCTTTCTTGTGTGGATGTATGGCAGATGTGTGGCTGCATTTGCCTTTGCTGAATTTCCAGAGGTTTCTGTCTACTTGGCTCCATTGGATGACAGATGTCCAGAACACTGCTTGGTGCAGGCTTTTGCATGGTTCAGGTTGTTAAAAAAGACAGGAATAAACTCACATGCAGAACTTTTTTGACCACAAGAGCACATCTGCAGAAGAGAGATACAGTCCATATCCAGAGCACTTGAGGCTTGCGCATACTCTATCACATTAAAAGGGTATGAAGTCACTTAGCACACAGTGTAGCACACTGTGAAGTGTAGTTATTACAGGAAATAAATATCAGGTAGAGAGAGACAAGCGAAGAGATATGCATCATATTCGGGATGTCTGAGTACATTGCTTCTGAGGAAGGTGAACACATCTTGGTTTGTTACCTTATAAAAATACCAACTTACAAGTGGTACATCAAGAAATGGAGTACAGATGACTCTGAAGAGAGAATTATGTCAAAAACCACAGAAAATAACAAGGAAAAAATCTTGAAGAAGACAAAAATCCTGAAAGCCACACTAAACCTGGTGCCATAAACCAAAGGCAACAACCATAAAAGTAAACTGCTGAAAACAGAGAAGGCTTGCAGTATATGATTAAGAGCAGTATTGAAAAGCCCTGGTAGCATGGCAGTATGGGTTTAGAGGACAGAACTTTGTGACCCATGCTGAAAGAACTCCACTGGATTGAAGAAGTCAGCAGTCTAGAATCTCAGAGCTTTTTTTAGGCTTTTCCTAATGTTAGAGAGAGCAGGAAAAGTCTACAGATAATGACTGGAAAGTTACCCTCTATGGGACAAGTCAAGGGACACTACACTACACTCCTAACATGAATGTCTTTTTCAAATTAGTCCAGGGATCATATAACCCACTATAAGATTGCCCTGCTCATTGCAGGGTAGTTGGAACTAGATGAACTTAAGGTCCCTTCCACACCAAACCATTCTGTCATTTTATGAAACACTTATATCCCCTTTCCAGAATTATTCAGGTCACTAATGGCCTCCTATGTGGGTTCATGCCCTAAAGGTGAAATACACTTTCTTTATATCTGTTTTAAAAGAAATGAATTATAAAACAGATTCCATGTAGCGCTCACAGATATATGTGCAGTTTCAACCAACATAAAAGATATAGGACCTAGCATCTCCGTGCTTCTTCTGTTATGAAAATTAAATTTCTGTATTTTTAATAGCAATTTCTGCTTTATTTAAAAGTAAGAAGCAATGGGATTTATAAGATTAGGCATCCAAAGTTTTAAATAGTGTTTAGGTATTATTATTTTTTAGCCTAGATACCACCTGTGAAATTAAATTTTTAATAACCTTTCAGATATTTAGCCTTAGGGAAATAATTTCCTTAACAGTAGTTCTAAAGGTTTAATGTCACAGTAAAGGCTTTGAAATATGATGTGATCACTTTCATTCTAGAAAGTTAGCTTAAAAAAAAATCAAAGTAAAAATGTTAATGAGGAAAAGTTTTGCATTCCAGCTCCAAAACAAGACAGGAAGATGGGGAAACAAACTCTGCTATCAAAATGTTTTTATAAGATTTCATCCTGTGTTTTCTATACAGAGCATCAGTTCCAAAATCTTCACAATCAGGCTTCCAAGATTTATATTTTGAAAATGTGAAAGGGGGCAGCAACTCTGAACTTCCTCTCCAAGTGAAAGCTAGACAAGTGTTTGACACTAGGAACATTTTCCCTCACCTCCATCCCATGACAGATGTCTAGAGCAGATCTATTGTGGTAGAAATGGAATATGGAAATAAACTGATTGATGAGATGCAGAAGGACTTTTAAAAGGTTATATCCCATACACAGTGTTTGAACCTAAACCCCTGCCTAAGACAAGTTTTTTCTCAGAGATTTCTTATTTCATCAAATTTCAGCAGATGTACATTTAGCAATGGTCAGTCTGGGTTTCAAGTGCTGCCTTTATTTCTCAGGATAAGGTCACTGCCATTTATGAAAGTAGGAGACTTTCTTCTAAGGTCAGAGAAAGCAGAAACTCTTTTCCGGAACGTTGCTGAACGACTTGGATTGAAAATATCTGTAGGAGTATTCATTCTTTGTCAATTATTGATGACCTTTTTTTTTCCCCAAAAGGCAAAAATGGTCCCACTAGTTAAAGTTTGCTCATATTGTAAATAAATGAAAACAGACTTTTAAAAGATTTATCTGGCAATTCCTTTAACAGCTTTCAGCTGACCAATAAACATCTAAAATATCCATTCCAGAGCTGATCTGCATTCCTGAATGGCACAAAATAGATTTCATCTATCATGATACTGCTCACATTATTGTGAATAAGTTGGATGATAGTATACTGTCAAAAATTATAACAATGATAAAAAATTTATAATAGCAAAGAAAACCCCATCTACCTATTTCAAGCAGAGTTGAGTGCTGAAATATTAATTTTATGCTCATCAACAAACTAGAAAACATTAATTATCCTTCATATTTTCCTATATAGACTATTACATACTTTTAGTAATAATTCTATTCAAAACTTTGATACAATGGAGATTTCACAGCATTCATCGCAGTGGTGGTGGGAATACCTCAAAAGCCAATATATTGCTATTTACTTTCAAGGTTTATGTACAGTCTCCTTTCTTCTATTCTCTTCCTAAATTGCAAATATCTGACTCCAATATGGATTATCTGCAAATGTTTTTACAAAGCAGCAGAAATGTCTGAAAAACAAGTGTGAATTCTGGAGAGACTACCACCTGTCTTCTTCAATTAAACTCCTAGGAAAAATTATGTAAATAGTGCTAAATAAATTAAATATTTAAATGCTTATTTGGAGATAAAACCAGTAGACAAATAAACAGTTAAATATGAAAAGAAGAGTCCAAGGAAAAAGAAATCAGATTTGTCAGTTGGAGTCTTACTGTTTCCCCAAAAGCTTTGCATAAACAAAGATTAACAAAAATAATACTAAAAATATATTAATAGCAAACTAGCACAATTTGTAATATTGAAGAGATTATTATATTTTGCTATTTGCTGTTTAAAATTTTGTAAGTTAAACAGAATTTTATTTCAGTTGAGTTGGGCTACTCCATCATCAAACCCAAGGTATAAATAATAAATTGGCCTATGGGCCAAATAAAAATTACCAGGTTGAATCTACAAACAAACCAATAAAATTCTGCTTTTCCTGCATGCTGGATGAAACACCACCAGAAAAAGTAAAAATATTTGCAATTTGTTGTCCATATTTAAATTTCTTTATATTCCTTTACAAAATCTTTTAATGTTTGTGGTTTTGCTTATTTGTTGGTGGGGTGTTTTTTCCTAATCCCTGGACATCAAATTACCAAGGAGAGGGAGAGAGGAAGAGTAAGAAAAAGAAAAAAGAGAGGACAAAACCAAGAGAGGTGAAGACAAACCAATTTCATCTCTTTTGAAATTAGAAGTAATGCTTTGTGTTTAAATTAATAATTTGGAAACTTTCTGTTTAATTTCCATATTATTTCTGTGGAAAATATTTTCCACAGAAAAGCATGTTTTTTCTTGGTAACTTTCTTTGCTTTTCTTTTTGAAAAGGTAATTAGACATGCTAGAAACAATGCAAGATTTCAAGTTCTCTTTCTTTTCAGTATAATTATTCCTGTGACAATTAAAAAAGAAAGAGAGAGAGAGAGAAAGGGAAGGTCAAAGCCAATTAAATATTTGGTATACTAGCAAAACAAAAGTGAAAATAGATTTTCAATGCAAACTTTTCTTGATGGAACATTATCAATAATTTTTTTTAGCTTTCTATTAGAGAAAGCTTTTTACATCCAGTTTACCCTCCTGGGTCTCTTCCAGATGGAAACAAGTAGGACAATCAATAAATGAAGCTGCTCAGCGTGGTTGCCAGATTTTAAATATTAAAATCCAGTCCTATGGAGGGCAATCATGCGTGCACATGTAAGTGTGCATGAATATGTAGGTTCAATGTCTCAGACGTAACCCAGGCCAGCTAGTGGGGTTTTATGCCTGAACATTACCCAGCACACCTGGCATGAGATCTAGGGTATATTTCTGATGTATCCCCAAGTTTGCTAAATACTCTTTTGTGGCTGACATCACTCAGCCTCCCCTATAGACATAAATTAACTTTCTGTGATTGTAACTATTTACTGTAGAAAAATCGGGGCAGAAGAATTTACATAGGCAAAGCATAGCAAGAGTGGTATTTGCATAAAACAGTATAGTTAGATCACATTAAGAGTTTTGGCAGCCATCTTTCCACTCATCTTTCTGCTAGTAAGCTTCCTTTGATATGGTGGCCATAAGCAACTGATTAAGAGCCTGCTTTCACATACCAATATTCCACTAAAAATATCTGACAGGTTCTATTTTATGTTAAAGGAGAAATTACAAGATCTCTCGTGTAAGTCAATGACACTCATATGAGTTTTGGAGCAGGAAAAAACCCAACAGCTGAAGACGAGCCAAATTATGATCTCAGAGGACGCTATGTCAAGATTAACGGCTTCTCTGGAATAACCTCAAGTTTATGTTAGAGTCACACAGATCAGAATATGATATTATATCTGATATTTTTCAGCAAAAAAAATCATCCAAGAAGAAAAGGAGAAGTATTTCTTTTGATCAATCCACACATGAACATGACCTATATTATTATTTTACAAGCCCATCTCAGCTCTGCATCCTCTTTTGCAAAGACGTAGGGGAGGATGGGTTGGATAATCTGCTTCAGGATCAAATGGCTTGAGTATGCAAAACAAAATGAGATAGATGCACTTCTTCCTAAAATCCTTTCATTCTGTTTCACATGACTATGTTTAAAAAATGAAGTAAATAAATAGCTAAAGAAGTGTTTCTCCTTGATATGGCTCTGTGATATTAAACAAATTCAATTATTTTGCCTACTATATTTTGAGTAAAGCAATAAAAACAAGAACATAAAACAGACACACCTCAACAAGGGTATGCCATGTAGTCACTCAGCATCCTGCTATTAGTCATTCTAACTACAAGTAATCTACCAGCACAGATTGCAATAATGGCACTTTTTCCCCCAGCACAGATGTTCATGTTTCCCTGATCATCTTACAAAAAGTAAGATTGTCTGCAAAGGCCAGGTCCATCACTTTTTCTAGCATGAATACTGTGATGCTTTGACCATTCAGCACTGTATTTAGACTGCCACCAATGAAGATTTAAAGATGAGCATGTGTAATTGCTCCTTCACTGCTGCATGATAATGGCTTTCACTGTACCCAGGAACACAGCATGGTCAACATTTCACCTCATTGATTTCTAAGGAATTTGGAGAGATACTCCAAGCTCAGAATGATGCTGCCTAAAACTGTGTCCCTCCTCTGAGGTTAGCTGGTAATTTAAACAATGTAATATGAGTGTTGTATATTGAAAAGGAAGATAAAACAGTGGTTAGAAGAAACAAGAAGAGAGCCTTTTGAAGTGTCTTCTTAGATTTCATTGTGTCTTGGCTGACTGCAAGGAATGAAGATCTGATGCAAAAAAAATAATTATGGTTTTGAATGTAAGAGATTTGAAAACATGTCCCTGCACTTTGGCCCTGTATAATATAAGAAACTAAATGGATTTTTCTGAATTGTCAGAGCAAAGAGGAGTAACATAGTTCTTCAATCCAGTAAAAACACAGAATCATAGAAACCTAGAATGCTCTGATTTGGAAGGGACACTTAAAATCTAGTTCTAACCTCTCTTCCCTGGGCAGGGACACCTTCCACTAGACCAGGCTACTCAGGGCCCCATCCAGCCTGGCCCTGAACACATCTGTTAGCAGACATCATTTCCATTTCCCACTGTGACATGGTGCCTCCACAGTGTTCTTCACCCTCCCTCATTGCTCACCAACTAAAATTCAGACATTCTGCACTGGAAATCTGTGTCCCTGGAGATTTGTCTTCAGAATCATCAACAAGTATCGACAGATTTCTTTCATATTATTTCTCTGGCCCAATGTAAATTCGGTGAGGTAGAAGGCAAATATGAATCCACTTCTATATTTTTTTTTAATCTCCCTATAGCTCTGCCCATATCTCCTCTGGACTTTTAAGAATTAAGATGATAAGCATCAGATTCCCTCAGTAACATTTTAAGCCTAAGAATGCAAAGAAAAAAATAGGAAATTATGGTAATGCCACATGATCAGTACTGCTCTGCAGTGCAACACATCTCACTTCATATAAAACAGATTCCAATCCTTATTAATTGAAAAAACGCATGCAATTCATTTCCATGTAGGAAGAAAGGTTTAAAGAAACAACATGACTTTAACTTTAACTGAAACAGAGAAAAATCCACAGGCCAAAACTAAAAAAAAAATGAAAGGGAAAAAAATGAGCAAAAATGTCCAGTGTAACAGCTTTGGATTTTTTTCCATAGCAGCAGAGGAGATTATACCTGCTGGAAAAAGATGCAGTTTCAGCTTTACTTCAGTAGCTGTAGCCTCGTCTTTGACAAATTCAAGAAACATAAACCGAGTGGTGACAGTGTAACGGGGAAATGATAGAGCATAAAAAATGACATCAAAATTAATATCGTTCATGTCTTGCATCACAGTAGTGAAGCTGCAAAAAAATATTACTGTTAGTCTAGTGCCTTACATTTTTTTGTCTTTGGAACATCCTCATCACCAGTCTCAGTGCAGTGACTTTGTATGAAATTTTTTGTAGAATGGTAGAGTCAAAGGCTGGAGTGCTCAAGTGTAATTATAATTCAGCTACATGTGTTTGCATTCACCCAGCTTGCTTCATCAATGTTCACATTAATTTTATTCACATTAATTTTACTCACAATACAGTTTCCTTATTCTTTTTGTTTTCCTACTTGAAAAGAGCAGAAGTCTTCCTGATAAATGAGTCACTATTACGTACTGTCAGATCTCAAAAGACAAAAAATAAGGGGGAAAAAAAATGTTGCCACTCTTTAGCACTGGATTAATTGTAGACCTCCCAATTAACACCATTGTCATTTAAATAAATGCCAACTTTTACAAAGTTTTTTAACTTATTACCCTTTTGTTCATTTCAATATTCATTTATAAATTATTGCATAAAGAGTGACGGTCACATAAAAGAGTATGTGGGAAAGCATAACATCAACAGAAAAATTATTTAAACAATTAAGCTGCAGGAAACTGAACATTAATCTCCTTCACAAGTATTGTGTATAACAGCATGGATTGCTCTAGCAATTTGAATCTGATTTAAAGCATTTGGCTTCATCTGTTGTCTTAGAAGTGTCAAACATCCACTGGTGAAACTGATAGAATCTCTAGAAATGAAACACATTGCCAAATCCCATGTTGTGACTGTAAGTCTTAGCCAGGGCAGCTAGTCCTTCTCAAGAACACCTCTAATATTGGTCCCTTTCTGCTTTGACTTCACCTGGCTTCTTTCTTTGCTATTCTAGCTCCTTATTTTCAACCTGAATTTTCATTATAACTGTAACTCTGGTAATTTACTTAGTGATTAAAGTAATTCTGTCTTACTATATTGAACATAATCACTGAATCAAAGACTCCTGTCCCAAGGGAACATCTCTTAATACTAGGACTGCTTGCTCTTCTGGATAATATGGATGCTCTGACTGCAAGGCATCTTATTTACTATAATTTTGTTAATCTGTAGTGATGATGACAAAAGAAACCTGTGCCTTTAGTTTAAAGATGCCTGTGTTACAACATTGATTGTTACAGATGATATTTGAAATTATAAAGTTAAAAGTAAGACTGTGTCAGGATAAACTGAGAAATCTAATCAGCAACTGAGCTAAATTAGTGTATTTCTTTCTTAATCGATTAATCTTTAATTTGACAAATCATTTTGTTTTAACACGTTTAATTGATTTTAAAAGAGTTTGACTGCATCAGCATATAGTCCACAAATTACACTAATTAGTTTTCTTCATTTACAACTAATAAAATCTTTCCCATCCTAGATATAATATATATTAGTTGGAAGTCCAGACATTGCATTTTATAATGGGCATTCAATTATTAGTACAGCCAAACCCTCCTTTCTATTCTATAACAAAAAACACAATATCTTTTTATTCTTAAATCCAAGCTTCTGGTTGTATTTGCACTTTGTTTTTGTCAGTGGTGCATAGGGGATGACTATAGCCCACAGGAATAAGTTGACAAGTCCAATGTGAATGACTAAAAGCAAAAGATTATCAATACCGATCTTCTGAGAATTCACAGTACTTGGGATATTACTTCCAGCATAGGTCCTACTCCCAAGAAAAATCTGTTGGTCACAACCCTGAAAAGCACCAAAATACCTCTTAAGAAGATACTACTCACTGTGAAAACACAAATTATTTAGGAACTGTTGGCTTCTACAGAAACAGAAATTAGTAAAATTTTTAATGATGCAAATTATAATTTTTCTTGCATTACTCTTTCAGGATTCACCTTCTTTTCCAGATTTGTGTAACATGATCATAGTGACAATTAATTTTACCAGTAGATGGGAGTGCAGGCACAACAAGGAGCACATTACTACACAAAGGCAAGGAGCATGGAAGGATGGCACATCTGTTATTACCCAGAAGTTTTCTCCATATTAGAACCAACATGATGCCAAGACAGAGAGTTATTACTATACTGTCATATCTGAACCTACAGAGGAGTGCTGGGGTTTGTTCATCATGTGACAAGATGGACATATAATGTGACAAAAATGCCTTTTATGACATATTTTAATTCATAAATTCACACACAGAGTAATTTTCTACGTTTTCTCAAGGCAAATTTCACAGTACTATCTTAGATCACATTGGGAAAAACATTTCTTCTTCACTAAGTTTTCTAATTAGAAATATGGTCTTTGGCTGCCAATAAAAGTTTTGAAGTACTAAATGCCAAAGAGGTACTGATCAATGGTTTCATTAGGAATGACTGGCTTGTCTGGCTGTCAAAATGTCAAGTTACTTGCATTAAAGAAATTAATATATTTCTGCTTGCCATGTCTTTACAGCAGAGACATGAACTAATTTGAAAAAATAAACACTTCCTTCGCACATTTTACTTGTTAGTCTTTCAAGTTCATTTCAGGTACTTATCCCATTGCCCATTTTTCATATTTGAGATGCAATGGACTCAAGTGACTCACTCGTGCGTAGTTTTAGAGTGTTTTTTCTTTTGCATGTGAAAAGTCAAGAGAGAGAATTTCTAAATACGCAGAAGAGCATTATAATTTCTAAACTCTGATTTCAGAACTAATGGGGTCCTAGAACACAATTAATTTTACATTTTAAAGTAATTCTTCTGAATTTAAATTATATCTTTCAGTAAAAAAAACGCTGCCAAACACAGAGCATGTTTTAACATTTATTTAAGAAAACCCCCCCACAACCAATAAACAGAAAACCAGAAAAAAATGTAGGTAATAATTTGCTTCTTCCTTCCTTTTGAAGACATTTCTAATTTAAGATTGACCTTATATGGAGTGCTTAAGATCAAATAGCATTCATGGGCAACTTCCAATCAAATCTGCTCAAAGATTATAGAACTTACATGTGTTAAGGCTGAATTTTTCTACCAAATTTATCAACCTACGTAATTTATGAATAAGCACCAATCTTAATTAACTGATTACATACACAAAATATTTGAGTCAATTAAAAAATAACTTACAGTACAAAAGGTGATACTAGAAGATGTATATTCACGAGCCTGAGATAATCACCTTAAAGTCATTAAAATGCTGGTACCAATGTTTGTCTGATACAAAATATGAGGAATCATTTTGATACTTTTAGAGGAATGGTCAAAAATAATAATTCAAATAGAAAATTGCAATGCTGTTTAGATCTCTCTGCATCATGTTTATCATATTGGTCTAAATCATGGAAGATAGTTGAACTTTTCTATTTCAGCATACTTTTACATTTTCAGAAAAAAAATCCCAGGTGAATTCCAAATTCTTTGCTCTAACTAAGAAAGATAGAGAAAATTTGCCAAAATCTTAAAGAAAGCTAGCTGCAAACTAAATGTGTCCTCATTCCCAAATTAGTCATACTGAAAAACACTGGAAAGCTATGTCTCCAACCCACAATTTTGTTGTTCTTTCTTCTCAGGGGCAGATGGTGTTACCAAGAACTTGACTTCACATAGCAGAGAAAGGGTTGAGAATGAACAGTGAACACTTAACCTGAGCTCTGAAGAGCAAGCAAATAAAACTCTGTTTAAAAGAATGAGAAAAAAAATCAACAACGAGCCAAAATCTCAGCAACATATCCAAGGCTCAAATACTCAATTTCCCAGTTGCTAATGTTGCACTTTTGAGCAAAAACATTATATTGCATGTTTTGTAAGATGTCAGTCATTTCTGATAAGGTTTCCTCTCTGAAGACCAGAGTATAAAGTCTTCAGCCAAAGCAGGGCAAAGATTGCCAAATATCTGCTACAAAATTCTTCTGAAAGCAACAGATCCTTGATCCCTCAAGGTCTGCTACTGGCAACACTTCATTTGCTAGGAGAAATGTATAGGATAAAACTGCAGCACTTTGTATGATGCTGGAATGTGTTTAATGTACAGCAGCCTCCTTCCTAAAGGTACTGATATGTCAGGCCTGAAATTGCAGTTATAAGCTTCTAGATTTAGCCACATTCTATAGTCACCATATGCAATGCCGAAGTCATCATTACAAATCAAATGCTCTGTGTCTGATATTTGCTTGAGTGGAAATTAGCATAAAGTTAAAACACCAAGGAAAAAAGGCATGAGAGGAGGATATGGTCATACAGGTTTGCTTTAGCTCTGTCAGGCTTAAGAGCCCTGAGTTTAATTGCAGTCAATGAAGAAAGATCAACATCTCCAAAAGTCAATGTTCAAAATTAGGCTCCTGCTCTGAAATGTGCCCCATTTCACATAGGAGTCTCCCTCCACCCATTCTTTTGACCAGAACCCATGGGAATATGACCAGAACTCATGGGAATGTGACCTTATTATGTCTGGGAAATATCACTGAAAGAGGTTATTCAGAATTCACAAGTCAGTAAATATACAACTGCAGTAACTGTGAAGCCATTCATCAAAGAGTTACTGATATTCTGTATTAGAGTTATATGACAAGGTTTTGGCACCAGGAGTCTACAGGGGTGGCTTCTGTTGTCAGACAGAGCCCATGCCAGCTGGCAGAGGAGAGACTGATGCTGTCCATTATCTTACTCTGATTTGATTGTAAATAAATTAATCTGAGGAACTAGAGTGATAGAGTGGCTTTGGTGAGCCCCTGGTGTCCAGCCAAGGCAAGCCCAACTCATACACAAAAACAATACTTAGGCTGACAATATTTCTGCATTCCCCAGACAGAGACTGAAGGCACCAGTGAGTTTGATATAGGATAAGCTATTCTGCTAGATGCAGAACACATAGCTGTAGCTCTGTGGTACTGTGAATGATTAGGATCCCAACAAGGCAATGGACAGGAGAACGAGCACAGTATGCAGTTACACATCTTACTTTACCTCATGGGATGCCTTTCACAGTGTTTTCCTAAATGGGGTTGAATTCAGCTTTTCCTCCCTCTGTAGGCCCCTAACCCTTCTGATAGCAGCTTTAAATGCCAATAAACTTGCCCTGTTTTGTCTTTTAGTGCTACGTCCATAATTTCAGGATGACGCCATCTGTAGAGCTTAGAGATGTGTAGCAATACTGTCAGTGAACCAGGCCATGTTTCGAAGAGGTAAATGATTTTTTTGTCTATTACATTGTGGAATAAGTTAAAATCCCAGTGCAGTCAAATCACATGAAGTGTTCCTTTGAACTTTTCATATAGTATCTCTGAAGGGTCTTGAAGTGCAGAACCAGATCAGAGCATGACAATCGTAGATTAAATGTATCTCTTTGGATTTACATTTAGTGTTTTTCTTCTGCCCTCTGCAGAAATCAGTTAAGAAGCATTTATCTGACTGTGGAGGACATAAAGGATATTTTCTAGGAGAAATAATGCAGAAGTTTATTAATGACCCAAACAGCATTTGAGAGGTAAAAGCACAAAACTCAAGAATCTAAAAGTAGAGTCTTATTCATGTCATTCAATCTCTAAGTATCACTCCTACTGCTGATTTTAGAATGAGAGGACAACCAATTCATTGGTTGTCCTCTCAACTTCCAAAAATTTCTATGCAACAGCAGAAGAGAATTCTATATAAAATCCTTGAGAGAAGTGAAAAGAGGTATGTTGCTATCGATTTCAATAAGAAATATAAAAGAGAAATTGACCCAAGGTAGATTAGAGATGACAACCCAAAAAATTGCTAAAAATCATTTGGTAAAAGTAACAAAACCAGATATTTTGATTAATTAAAAAGTGTTTTTTAAAAGTTTAAAAAAGGAAAAAAAATGTTTATCTGAAAAATAAAAATTTAAACAAATTAGTACCTCGATGAATTTTGTATTCTGTGCCTCAGAAGTTAGAACACTTTTGTGACCCCTATCTAGGTACAGCTGTGCATTTCAGCAAGAAAGGTTTGAAAAGAAAAAAAAGCTTACCTATGTCACCAGTTTCTGGTACAGCATCAATCACGTCTCCATTTCAGAATCATCAACAGATTAATGTTGTCTGGAGGACTACAGTGTCCTGTAATGACAAGTTATAAATCATATGAAAAAGGATTCTATCATGTTCAGACAATAATAGCATAAAATAGCCCAAACTGGAATCCAGAGCACTGTGTACATCTGCCATCTCCAAACAGATGTCTACAAGGCATATATTGCTTTGGTATGTTGCATCTACATAACTAATAAGTGGAGAGAAAACTTACATTTTAATATGGGTAAAATATTAATATCAAGTTTTAAGCTTGACATTAAATTATTATAATTTTTGTTTACAGGATTGAAAGGAAAAGGAATAATTCAAATAACATGTTAGAATATCCTTAATTATCTGAAATATATTTGTCCATGTCATGTCATAATTTTGAGGTGGACTGTTCTGAATTCTTATTGTCATTTTGATATAAATAAATTTTCTTCTCTGGCACTGTAATCTGTGAAGATGATTTCTCACTTTTATATCAGGTTATATACCTAACCGTAGATAGGAGTGGACTGGATTAAAAAATACCCCTAATAATCCAATTTTATTACTTTAAAAGAAAATAGGATGAGACTGGAAAGAAAGAAAAAACAGACTGGAATAAGAGCTCTGCAATGGTTAAACTGATACAGGGGACTTGTGTTCTCCTCTCCTTTATTCACATCTGAGACTTCAACATTGGTCATGGACATGTTAAGTTTTCCAACAGTGAGTTGATTATTCTGGGCTGAAATTCAGCGGTTCATTCATCTGTGCATTATACATGTATGTGCAAATTCATTTCTGGACTAAAGAAATCGTCCATGAGAATTGACATATTTCATCAGAGGACTTTATTTTAGATTTTCTAAAAGAGGAAAATGGTAATAGAATAAACAACCAGCATTAAAAATTAATCTACTGATACTAAACCACTAAACATTCTAATTAAACCTCAAATCACTGTAATTAAGATTTCTAAGAACTTCGCATTCATGACAAATAGAAACAAAGCATTTCTTTTTGGAATTTTTAGAACAGTCATGGGGATAGGGATACGCCTGATATTTTGGTGAATGATCATTGACATTATCAAATTTCCACCACTTTCAACACATCATTGTCTACCTAGGACTCTTTAATGTTCTTGGAATAATTCTGCAAACCCAGAATTGTAGAGTCACAGAACACTTGAGGTTGAAGGGGCCCTCTGGAGGTCCTCAAGTCCCATTTCAGAGCAGGTGCCACTGTGAAATTCTTTCCAACCTGGTTTCTTTTTCAGCACACCACTCGATACAGTTTTCATGAATTGTTCATTTGTGTTGCACACACTATTTCATCACAGAACACACACACACGGTTTTATTAATTTGAAGGCGTCACAGGATTAAGAGAAAAATGAGATCAAGTACTGAAGCACATACCAGAATATTAGAGACCAGAGAGTAGAATTGTTTCAAGATTTGTAACTGAATCATCACTACCTTGGGACTGAAGAAACACTTCTGAAGTTCAATTAAAATTTCCCATATGAAGCTTCTTTTTCAAAATAAAGTATATTTTCCCCATATTTCCACCACATGCTTCATGTCATTTGTTGGCTTGCTGGCTTCTTGTCCATACCTGCCTCTTGGGTTTTACTATATAGAGATCCTATGGTTACTATGCCCCCATATGTCTTTAGGACCTTCAATATAAACCTTCAGTTAGAGAGGATAAACTTGGGCCTTATGTTTTCATAACAGTTGTATTCCTTATTTTATTGGCTAATAAAGCTGGATATATTTCACGTAAGTAAAATTTGGTTTGTTCTTTCCTCCATGGTCTCTTACCATTATTGAGTATTGGAATAGTCCCAACTGAGGAAAATTAGTTTTGCAGTGTGTTTTTATAGATTATGAAACAGGCAGTTTCTAAATATGTGTATTTTTTGTCACCTAATATATTCAGTCAGCACACTATCTGAAAAAAAAAATTAAAAATGTAAAGTATCAGCTTCCAGAAGATATATTGGAACAATTCAATTAGCAGAAGTAAAGTGAACTTGGGCCACACCAGACAGTGGAATCTACATGTTGTATTATGTCCCACTGTGTAAAGAGACATGCACTAAAACAAAAAAACCCTGAAAAATTGTTTTGTACTATTCTAGAAATTATGACTGCAGTCTTCTGCAGTGTTCTGACAGTTTGGAAAAAAGCTTATTTTCTTTCTTTCCATAATCATTGAAATAACTCTAAGCAAACTGCTGTGCATCGTATCACTGACTTTAGTAATTTGCAGGCGCTTACAAGGAGTAAAAACAGTGCCACACACAGAGAAGACTAGTGTTGAATTATGCAAGAGCAAGCCACATATTTCAGCCTGAATGAGGAAAGTAAGAGCCATGTTGGATATTAAGAAAACATATCAGGTTCAGAGGTCTGCAATTAATCTTGTCAGTGATTAAGCCAAGCTAACCTGTTTGCAGGAACACAATATCTTAGTGCCTTTTTCTCTTCTGTGAATACACAGTCAACCATGGACATGTGGGATTTGAATCCATTAATGTGACTGGACATAGTCAAGGTCTTGAATATTTTACTGCATTCTTAGAAGTATTAAATATTTACACCAGTTCTTTGCAAATGTTGTACGAAGAATAGACAGATGGAATGGATTTCTGTAAGCTACCCTACAGTATATGCAGATAATACAGATATTTCTAGACAAGAATTACATTCTTCTGTCAGTTGGAGCAGAGAAATTTGGTCTGCAGGTGATCCAAGTGTCTCTGATTGATAGATACAAAAGTCAATATAGTACCCATAGATACACTTTTAAAACAACACTGTCCTTTTTATACAACCAGTGAAATATCATAATTGAATACATTTACTTTTAGAACCTGTTAACACTAAGATACATGTAGTGAAATTGACTGAAAATAAATTAAAATAGATTGGTTTTCTTTATTGACCTTGACCAATGTACAAATGTCATAGATGATGATTATGATGATCCTTATTCAAAGAAAAAATATAACCAAGCATTCTGCAAAGGCCACTTCCATTACAAGGGCTCTCTCTATTGATTGCATGAAGCCTTCCTTGAGAAGTACAACAGTAGGTGTTTTTTAAGAAAATTGATTTTAATGATTAAAGAGACCTCAATATCCCTTCGATGTTTCACACCAGAAGTATTCTGTAAATATAAGAGCCTAGTATAAGTTCCTTAATGGGAACAAATAGATGCACTCCCACATTCTTTAAAACTTTACATTCTAGTATAAAATAACACCAAAATATCACAAAATATGGATAAAATATCACAAAAAATTGTTGAAATTTTATCAGATTGTAACATTTCTTTTGAGGTTTGGTCTTCTGTCTGTAATCAAACACAGTTTTCATATATTGAAATCCTTGCCAGAGTTCTAACTTTCAAAATACATCAGGCTAACGTTTGATGATGTTCTGGACATGACTGGAAGGTGGACTTGCTGTTGTTGTGTCACTTTTCAGTGTCTCGGCACATATAGAGCTGATTATCTTAAGATGTTCCGCTTCCCACATGAAAATATCTCCAATACATTTGAGTTTTAATCCATATATGCATGCAATTAAGCAGTGTAAGCATCTAGGTAGACATTAGAGATCTATGTAAAGTAGAAAAGTAGTTTTATGGTTTTTTAAATTAATCACCAATATGATAGAATCAGACCACTAAAATTTCATACAAAGTTAACATTTGTGACTGATTCTGCTAATAATCATCACCTCTGAGCACCTGATAAGTCATCTGAGGTAAAATCAGGCATTTTACAGAGGTATCCTATGAGCTCCATCCTTCTGGATTTCCAACCAAGGTAGAACAGATTCCTATTTAAATTCTCCTCTGCTTTCTAACAATCTTTATTGTGAACAAGTTTAGAAACTTATGTTCTCGGGTGCCATTTTCCATGCTCTGATAAAGATAATAAATGGAAAAGTGAAAAGATAAAATAGTTAGCATTCTTCTAAACTTTTAGAGACAGTTATGAAAGTGTGATTTACTGCCTGTTCACATTATTAGAGTGAGTCTCGGATGTAAGAAGTTGATGTTTCTTGCATGTACAAATCTTGGATTAATTCCATAATTTTCATAAGCAATTATAAATTTCATCAGCAATGACACATTTCTATATTATGATTAGAACTGAACCTTGAGTTGATTCTTCTGCTTGCTCCCAATGATTTCAGTGGGAGGCAGTTTCAGTTGTCTTGACATATAAGTCTGGACAGCCAGTCTTGCTCAGTAAAAGAGAGGAAAAGATAAGGATGTGAGCAAAAACTAATTTTCTTTCATAAATCAAATACTTTCTACTGCACGAACTGGAATCAGTTCATTTTGGACTGGAGAGGGGGAATGGAAAGGAGACTGGACAGCTGAAAAACAACACAGATCCTTTATATGAAGAATGGAGAGCATAGTAAAGATTTTGTTCAGCAAATCCATTCATATTCCAATCACTCTTACCCATAGTAGCACTCCCAAGTTCAAAATGGAGAACCTGCGTTTTTAAGTTATCCAAGTATTAAAGTGACGTCAAAGACCCTGCTTTTGTTTGAGCTCTAAGCTGGCCAAATGTCATATCAAAACCTCTCTAAGCCTTGAAACCACTTTTTTATTTTGTGGAAAAGGAAAAAAATTAATGGCCTAATTTCTTGCTTCCACAAACATGTTTAATAACTTCTGAGTTTTTTAACACAGAAAAATATACTTAATGACCTAAGACAGCAATTTAAACACAGTTTTCTACTTTAGCCTGCTCTGTAATGTTTCTTAGTAATTTAGTTAAAGACTTTTAACTTCATTAATCATTAAATTAATGCATTTTCCTTACAGCTTGGAATCTTTCTGACCCAGTTGATGAGGAATCTAAAAGATGCAGCTGCCTTGCAATGGCAATAAACAGAAGTTATGAAGTGCAGAGCTGACTAGTTGTTTCCAAGTACAAGCTTTCCAAGTGAGATTGCCTGATCACCTCCAGTGATCAAGGGGTTCAAATAGAAAGGATGGGATGAATCTTGATTTAAGGAACTGCAGTTTTTTAACCAGTGCATGAAGCAGATCCTTTGCAGCAGCAAGAGAAAAAGCTGAATACGTTTTAGTGTAACAATCCAAAACAAAAGTGTTAAGCAAAACAACTTAATTTCTGAGAAAGAAAATGTTGCTTTGCCTTGTTTTCACTACAGTACAGGTGTTCTTTAGAGAGGTGTATATGAAAGTCACCATATGTGAAACAAATTTTCAAACAGAATAATTGTAAAATAGATATAGGCACAATTTTAAACTGTACTGGTTTTGCAGAGTGAATCTGTCACTCTGCTTTTATGCATTTTTTATTGAAGCTAAGTAAGCCATAGAAACAAAATCATACAGCAAACTCTTTGTATTCCGATGTTTTCATTTGTGTTATAAGATTTTTCTAATAAAAAAGTATCTGGTAAAGCAAGAAAATTTCTTCAGATAACAATAGTCACGGTTTTGCCACTTACTCATATGAATGACACTGTTTTTATTCATAGATTGTCTGAGAAAAGAGGATAAAGGAGAATCTAGAGCTAAGAAGATGTGATTCCTTCATCAGCATCCAATGCCCTCATGTAACTATGTTCATTAGGAATATATAAAATTTGGCGCCAGACACCTTTGTAATACTTGTATGTTCATCAGAGTATTATATACTGAACCTATCCTTTTTTCTCCCAGAAATAATTCTTTAATCAAAATGATGATAGGAAAAATTGCATATTCAAAAGTAAAATTAAATGCAATGTCATGTTGTTCTCTCCTGACAACATATCTTCCAACTTTTCATTTAGTAAAACAGGATATATCATGAAAAAAATAGAATCCTCCTAAGGACTAAAAATAGATATAAAAGTATATTAATTTCCTCAACAGTGCTTAATTATTATATTTCCTTCTCTTTACAGACTAAGGAGTTCCCAGGCCACTGTTTCAAGCTTTCAATAAGAGATGTAAAGTAGCATTTATACTTTAATATTATCATAAGCACCCTTTGAAATCACAGCTCCTTTCTGCCAGGCACTGAGCAAACACCAGGTGGAGAGACTTTCTGACCCAAAAATCACATACTCCATATTGAAGGAGAAGTAAGAGCAATAATGCATAATAGTATGATTATTGCCATATAGTAACTCAGCTGTGGAATGGGAACAAAAACCATTTGGATCAGATCATAGGACATATACCATGTGAAGACTTGCAGTAAAGGACATGCACTAGAAAGCAGTCTAAGCTAGTGCAGCTATACACCGTATATTTCTCATCCAACCTTCTGTGTCCCACTGGTTTCCTGAGACGCAGGTGCTGTCTTTGTGCTTAATATTCCTGGATTAATTCTTTCACTCAATGAATTAGTTCAAATTAATTATTTAAAGACTATGTAACCTTTAGAAATGCAAGTTCCTTGATACCTGGATGAGCTAGCCAACACTGCTGTAGCTATGAGTGCAACATCATCCTGGGATTTAAGTAGCTCAAAGAGTGTGGAACAGGGCTGACTGCTGGGGTCTTATGACTTTTCCTTTCCTTCAAGCGTCTGAACTCCTCATCACTACGGTATGCAAAGCACCTCCTTGGTAGTATTTGATGTGATTATGCAGTCTAGGATCACATTTATACTACAGCCAGTACTGAACATTTTAAAGGTTATATTTATTTAAAGAATATCTGGAACACATCCTAGTCTATACATCTCTAGAACTAATTTAGATTTCTGCTCATTAGGGTTTGCCTGGATGATACAGGGATGATTAAACACCTTAATACAAATAACACAGCACTTTCACTTTCTGTTGAATCACCATGGGCTGTAATTTAAAGAAAAGCAGGCAGATGGCTAGATGGTCAACAAAGATGGGACAAAACACTCCTACTAGATTCTTGCAGTTTACCATGCTCCAGAGTTTATCCATCTGTAGAACAAACCACCTTCCAGTTGTTTGAGTAATATGACTGGGTAAGCCTTGCTAAGTACTCTGTAATAACAAAAGTACTGCTGAGAAAAGAGCTGTATACAAGGTATGCACACTGATGGCTTTTGCAGACAAAAAATGCAAATTAAGGCTCATAAGAATGCAATCGTACCCTGCCAAAATATTTATTCATGGCAAGCATTATCTGCACAATTCAGAAACACATACACCACTCCATATCACAAACTGCTGACAAGATGTAGAAAAGGCAATAACACTCTAACATCTATGCACTTTATTCGTTACTCTGCTGAGGTAGAAGTACATGCATACATTTTCAAAACTAGTTAGAGAGCTGATTGTCAGCAATTCATTCCCTAGCATTTCTGCTGCAGATTCTTCATTCACTTAGCCCCAGAGCCATCAGCATTTGTAGGCAAATGTGGAAAAAAATTCTTGCAGCATTCGAAGCAGACATCACATAGTTATGTGTTCCACTGGAGGGAAATCTGACTGGAAAGATCAGATGGCCTGAAATTTTAAATGACCTTGTGACATTAGGTCATTGTCTCTGTTACAATTAAGATGTCTATACAAGGCTTTCAAAATCCTCCTAATTCCTTTATTTGAAATAATGTGTTTGAATCCACTTTAAAACTTGAAGCACATGAACTATTTCTGTTTATATTATTAAATTCTGTATCTATATCTATAAAAGAAGAAGCATTTTTATTTCACATCATTTTTCACAATCTTTCAGCATTACCAGTGATATTACTGGATGTTACTGGATGTTATGCAATACCTCAGTGATGTGTAACCAAGGGATATTTTGGAATAGGTATAGTATTGTGACATTTTTATCTTCCTTTCAAGGGAAAGCAAGGCCCACAGTATAGTGACATTTTTATCTTCCTTTCAAGGGAAAGCAAGGCCCACAGGCCTGAGCAGGCAAAGCACTGAGGCCTTTTTCTGAGACCATCGTTACTTTCAATGTCCTCTTGGGATGCTACGTCCCATAGCATGACCTAAGACCCTTGTGTTTGAGTAGAAAAATGTCAAACATTCTTTTAAACAGGAATTTTTGGCACTCACAGCTCATCCAAGTATAAATGGACTGATACTCAGTGATAAACTCATGGCACTTTTATCTATTTCCTTTCAGATCACATTGATACTAAGAAGAACACCTCCCATCTTCATCTACTCTTTCACAGAATCAGAGAATCACAGAATGGGTAAGGTTGGAAAGGACTACAGAGCTGCTAGATCTACCCAGTCACAGGGAAGGCTCTCTGCATTTTCATTCTGTACATTTTTGTTAGCAGATGCTTGACTTACTACATTTTATGCTGTGCAGATCAAACCATGAAAAATAGGTATTGAATAGAATTTCAAGTTCTGCAACTCCTCTGGAGGTGTCTTTAGTTTCCAGTAATTTCCATATGTGTTAACTCTACCTCATAATAACATATTCCTCCAAATATAAACAGCATGACCCAATACTGATCTGCTGCTTGCAAAACTCTAGCTCAGGTCAGACTGGAATAGCAGAGTTCTTATTCACCAAAATGGGGGTCTTAAAATGCAATTGTAATAACACTAGTTTGTCGAAGTAATATTATACCTGCATTACATTCAGAGCAGGGGTCTGAAAAAATAGGATAAACTGGCCAGCACAGGAACACAGGGTCAAGGGTTGAAAATTTTTATGCTTAAAATTTTATGCATTTGAGATGCTGGGACAAACCATCTGTTTTTGCAACTAAAAGAAATTAATATTTAAGTGAGATTCTCCAGTATATCTCATACATAATGAACACAAAAGCACCTCAATGAGGATCTCATTTTAACTTTAGTATATTTCTTCTTGAAAAATATGGAATTTAATTAACATTGGGAATGGGTACCATGTGCTTGGGCTGGTGCTGGACCTTATGGATTCTAGGAGGGCTCTTATGTCTAGTCTGAAATCATGTTTTTATACATTTACAGTATTTACCTCACTGTCTGCAAGACATGAACAATACATGCTTGTATTCTGACAATTGTTTAGCTCTAGGAATGTGTGGGTGAAAGCAGGGAATTCAAAGAGTTGATTTGCATCAAGAGAAAACTGTTGGGAGTGAAGGATGAGAACTAAGCCTGTGCTCACAGAACATGATATGCCTACCTACACGGGGTCTGGGGCAGGTTAGTCTTGTCATGTGCTATCTGAGCCCAAACAGAATTTCCCACAAGTAAAATTCCATCTATGTCGCCTGTGGGAGACATAAGTTATTCTACAAGTGAAGTTTAGGAATCTGCAGAAGAAGGAGTTATTGTACATTACAAATTTCTTTCTAAAACCAGTTGAAAGAGTGTTATGTTGAGATATGAGTCTGGGAAAAAAGAAATAAGCAAACAGCAACAACAACCACAACAAAAGTCAATCCTCTTTTCCCCAATTAGAGGTTATAGATAAAAAAAGATAAAAATTAAAATGGCAATTGATAAAATTTATGACAAATGAAGAGAGGAGACTAAGATTTCTGAATCTTGAGCCATCTATTTTGCTTTTGCCTTAAGGCTGGGAAAATAGACTAGGAGACAACCATTAAGTACTCAATACACTTTTATGAACAGGTAACATCATAGGCAAAAAGAGAAAGCACAGTGGAAAAGAAGTTTTGAGCCAAAAGGAAGTTTAGCAGAAGCAGCAGTAGTGTGTCTTCACCAGTGGAGGAGGACCCTCTGTGCAATGAACTGGGGAAAACAAGGTAGCAACTAGTAAGTATCAGCAGTTTAGTTTAATTTGGGAAAATAGGAAGACTGCCATGAATGTCTCTGCAGCTTTTGCTTGAGGTGTTTTACAGCAGACAGTGTCACCACGATGGTAAGCATGGAGAGACATAATTGAACTAGGCAGGAAGAGATGCAGGATTTGCTCATATGTCTAAAGACACTCTGGGGGCCAACACCAAGAATAATATCCAATTTTTATTACAGAAAAGCCAATCACAGCTGAAAGTTAATAGGAAAAGACTGTCTTGTGAAGTAATGATGGCTATGGGGATCTGGGTGTATCCACTTGGGGGACTTGGTGGGTGAATCTATATACAAAACCAAACCAAATCAAGCAAGAACAAACAAAAACCAACCAAACAAAAAACACCAAACCAAAACAAAAAAAAGTAAAACCCACACAAAAAATCCCCCACAACCAACCTTAAAAAAAAAAACAACCAAAGGGAAAAAAAAAGAGAGAAATAAAAAAAAAAAAAAACAGAGCATCAGGAGAGACTTTGTACTCATCCAACAAAATTCATCAACTTGTTCATATAGTTTCTGGAGATTTAGTCTGAGATGAATGCCAGTCTTCCAAACAATTTCTAGGGATGTTCTGAGCTAGGATCATTTGGGAATCTCCAGCAAAAGCTACAGGTCCCACTGTCACCCAGTAATGATGCCCCAGGAGCTGGCCCTGGACACAGTCCATCTGATAAGTATTCCCAGATCCTCACTCTCCCTGGATACCTTGTTCCTAGAGACACACACACACTTACAAATATACCCACATCACAATTTGGTAAGTAAAGGTGAAAAGGATACAACATTTTGTGCATATACTAAAAAGTGGAATGAGTTTCTATGTCATAAACATCAGCTAAGGAGGGGCATGACGGGGAAAGGTAGATAATATTAATATAAGCATCTAAATTAGTTTCAAACTCAGAGAGCTGCTATTAAGATTCTTCAAGAAAGTAAAGTATTTAAGATAATGAAAAACATATTGCAAATGTTCTTAGTTTCATTTGTTTACTGCTTTCACAAACTACTTCAAGGAACTCATTAATGGAAACTAATTGGAACAGGTTCTGTGTTCATGTCCAGTTTCTTTTATAATTGCTGAAGTCACTGATTTGCCATGAAACAGCTCCTATTTAATCTGACTGATTAGAAAGGGCACTTTCTCTTGCTGTACTCATTCAAGTGGAAATGAATTGTTCACTGTCATGCACCAGGCTGTTCCCTTCATTTTATAAACCAAAGGATTAGGCAGATTTAGTCAAGGAGTCTTGAGGACTCTTCCCCCCCTCTATTCCATTTCTATCATGAGGTGAAACACTGCACTGATTATGAGACCTCTTTTTAATTTTTTAATTGCATGAATTAATTGGACTTTCAGACTGGACTGAATTAATCTTCAGTAAATTATTTTCACGTAACGATGTTGCTTATTTGAAAGTAACATGAAAATTCCTTTGTCCTAAAGGAAAGCTCGGTACAGAGTGCAAAAAAGTGTTTCATTCATTCCATCTTTCAGGATGAAGATGTATGGGCCTGGAAAGTTTTGGTGTGATGTTGTCTGAAAAATGGAAGGGAGGGAGGAAGGGAGGGAGGGAAGAAGGAAGGAAGTGGCGAAAGGAAGGAAGTGGCGGAAAGAAGTGGCGGAAGTGGCGGAAGTGGTGGAAGGAAGTGGCGGAAGGAAGTGGCGGAAGGAAGTGG
>JAYDZK010000001.1:31517497-31529068 GCA_034509185.1 Euphonia xanthogaster
GGAAGGAAGGAAGGAAGGAAGGAAGGAAGGAAGGAAGGAAGGAAGGAAGGAAGGAAGGAAGGAAGGAAGGATTTTTTCCCCCTAAAGACCAAAGGAAAAAGAGTCAGTGTAACAGCAAATCTGTAACAACTTCAACCAACTTTATGTCACAAACAGAAATAACCTTTTTTTTTTGCTTGTTTTCTTTTCCCTACTAAAAGCCTCCAAAAGATGTAAATGTTGATAAATTAATAGGTTTGTTTTTCTAGAAAACAGACATGTTTGATGTTTTCTAGAACAGAAAAGTTCCCCATCCCAAAAAAAGTCATTACTTCTGTTCCTAAAAATGACAGTAGTTGCAGGTCCAAGAAGTGTGAATGCTTCCACAAACAGCTAGGAATACATGCAAAACAAGCACTTTTCAGAGATGAATTGCCTGTTGCAGAGATGGGGGACCTACCACTTAACATTGCAAGTATGAATTACAAAGCTGTTAATGTTAGTTTTTTTGGCAGAATGCCTTAGCCTCAGAGTGATTTTAAAAATCATCTGCTCCCCTTAAAGTAAAAGGCCTCATCTTAGGGTAAAGACTCCATTTACTCCAGATTGTCAAGTACATTTAGAATATCACCTCTCCTCTTTCAAGCAGCTTATCAGTATCCTAACACTGACTTCTGGAGACAAGAAGTCTGCATTATAATAGCTGACTCACTTCTGACCAGGACTTAAATTTAAACTTTTCCAGAACTTCCTTCCCTTGTGAAGCCATTTCAGTTGTGACCATGCTCCTCCTTGCAAAGTTTATTGTAGTAATACATCTTCCATGACTTTATCCAATCACAGTTTATTTGTAAGGTCAGGTTATAAAGAGTGTACAGTATACCTGCCCCAAAACATGGCTTTTTAGTTGTATTGGGTTTGCATGGCCAAGCTTTGTTAGTCAGGTGGTTACAGGGGTGGCTTCTGTGAAAAGCCACCAGAAGCTTCCTCCATGTCTAGCAGTGCCATTGCCTGGCAGATGTCCAAAGACAGATGTGTTGCTGGTCAAGTCTGGAAATATAGTGGTAACATATGGAAGAAGAAGAAGAAGAAAAAAAAGTGTTATTGCACAGTTGCAACTGTGGCCAGAGAAGAGCTGGGTGAGAACATGTGAGAGGAACAACTCTGTAGACACCAAGGTCAGTGGAGAAGCAGGGTGAGGAGGCATTCCACGTGTTGGAGCTGGGATTCCTTTGCAGCCCATGGTGAAGGCAATGGTGAGGCAGATGTGTCCCTGGTACCCATGGAGGATCACAGGGATGCAGATATTCTCCTGCAGCCTGTGGAGGAGACCCACACCAGACCAGGGGGATGCCTGGAGAAGGCTGTGATCCTGTGGGAGACCCATGAAGAGAGGAGCGCACACTGGAGCAGCCTGTCCTTGAAGGATTGCACCCTATGGAAGAGTGACCCATGCTGCAGCAGTTTGCGGGGGCCTGCTGCCTTGGAGACTCATGTTGGAGAAGTTTATGGAGAACTGCCTCCTGTGGAATGGACCTCACAGGGAAGCAGGGGAGGGACTCCTCTACCTGAAGAGGGGGAGAAACAATGTGCGTTGAACTCAACCCCATTCCCTGTCTCCCTATGCTGTTAGGTAGGAGGTGGGACTGAGAGGGAGGGAGGGAGGGAGGGAGGGAGGGATGGGAGAAAAGCATTTCCGAGGTTTTACTTTACTTCTCATCATCCTGCTCTGATTTTGCTAAGAACAAATTCAAATAATATATCTAATTTGAGCCTGTTTTGCCCATGATCGTGCTTGGTGAGTGAGTCTCCCAAACCTTATCTCAACTCATGGACCCTTCCCTATATTTTCTCTCCTGTGTCCAGCAGCAGATGGGAGGGAGAGAGAGTCTTTGGTGGGTGCCTGGCATCCAGCCAGGGTTAAACCACTACAGTCTTTTTGGTACTTTGGCCAGGAATCCAGCCTGGATCAACTGCTTGGAAGGTAGCTATGCTCACCACTATAACACTAAAGCAGAAGGAGGGAACCTTCAAAGATTTTAAACTCACAGAAAGAAATTATGTCCCAGTGCAATCCAAACCAAGCTTTGCAACATTAGCAGACAGCTGTGATATTATATAAATTAAAGTGCACTGGTGCTATCTAATTCTTTGGTTGCATGAGGAACTTCTAAAAGGGCCCTTCCTGTTCTTTCTTGAGAGTAATAAAGCTGAGTGGTTTTTCATTAATAAGCCAGTGGGCTATGGTTTTTGTTGCACTGAATCTCTCTTGCACATTTTATCTGTTTTTAGGGCAAAATTGACTCTTAGACCTTCTGTAATTCTACCAAAATCAATTGGATTGCCTGATGAACAATTCAGAGCTGAATTTAAGCCTCTGAGACACAAATGATCCCTAACTAATTAACCTACAAACATTATTGTGCATTGACAGTTTGCCAAGGTACAGTCTGTACTGAGGACCCAAATACATCAACATTTATGAAGTTTTCTCTTCCTTGGTTAAAATAGTATTCTCAGGTACAATGGTATTCTCCTAAAATCAGTGCTGAAGTGAACCAGCATACGCCACTGTAAAGCAAAACCTTTGTGCCAGAAAACATCTGATGGCAGAAAGTCAAATACCAAAGCAGTTAATAAATGAAAGAGTTGCAGCTTTATTCTCTTTGGTACAGTTAATAATATTCAATAATGGAAAATCTGAGCAAGCTGCTATTCCAAAAACAACACTTAGCAGGAGGAGTTTTGTGTTTACAATACTGCAGTGCCCTGAAGCTTGAACAGCTTTGACTCTCCTAAAGATTTGTTATCATTTCTAAAAGGACTGTTGTGATTTAACTCCAGCCAGCAACCAAGACCCATGCAGCTGCTCACTCACTCGCCCACCAGTTGAGGAGTGGAAGCAATCAGAAGGGTAAATGCTAGAAAACTAGTGGGTTGAGAATATGACAGTTTAATAGGGAAAATAAAAGCTGCATGCACAAGCAAAGCAAAACAAGGAATTAATCCACTGCTTCCCATGGCCAGGCAGGTGTTCAGCCATCTCCAGGAGAGCAGAGCCCCATCCCATGTAACTATTACTTGGGGAAACAGATGCCATCACTCCAAACCCACTTCCTCCTTTCCTCCACTTTATATACTGAGCATGATGCCAGATGATCTGGAATATCCCTTTGGTCTCTTTGGATTGTGTGTCCTGGCTGTGCCTCCCCACAGCTGCCTTGCCAGTGTGACAGTAAGGAAAGCAGAAATGGCCTTGGCTTGGTATAAGCCCTGCCCAGGAATAACAAAAAGATCTCTATACTATCAACCCTGTGCTCAGCACAAATCCAAAACACAGCCTCATTACCAGCCACTATGAAGAAAGTTAACTCAACCCCATCCTACACCAGCACCCTGCCTTATCTCTGCACATGCACCATATTTAGCAGTAAGGCAGTGAAGAGTATTATACATTCCCAGACACATCTGTTAACATTGACCACCCCGTTCCTAAGACCAGTGAAACCTTGTCAGAAACCTCAACGATTTGAGGTAGGATCACTGAGAGCATGAGTCAAAGGCAACGCTGCTGCAGCAAGCATATTCATGGGCAAAACCTCATTTGGAAAAAGGATACCTTTTTTCATCCTTAGGAACTGAAATAAATTTGTATAGGTGTTTAAAAAGTAGAGGAGAAAGGGAAACATCGCTTTCAAAATGATGAAGGTAGACATGTAGCATGGCACATAGCATGAGTCAAAAGACACTTCCTCAGTACAAGTCTTTCCAGTAACTGTTCTTTCCAAATGGTGTGAAAATAAAAGCTGTGAAACACTAGGTTTCTTGCAATATTGATAATTCTTCTTTATATGAAAACCTCACTTCTTTTAACTTTCTACATACTTGTTCTCCAACAAAAATATCCATTTCCAATTACTACTCGCTCTGACTCTTTGACCAATATCCATTGTTTACTTCTTCTCCATCTTGACTGCTGTTCAAGACAGAACTATTATATTTTAATTTAATGAGATGAGGTTGCCATTTGCAGCTGTTAAATATTCTGTGAGGGCTCAGTACGAGCTCATTACCTATGTTTCTGGTATATTTATTTTCTCAAGTTGTCTTTGGGTATGAACAATGCAAAACCATTTCTGTCTATTCAGAAACTTTGATCAAAATTCAAAACTTGTAAACTTTTGTAAAATTTAATAAGTGCCCATTATTTTTCATTAGCTTAATGTTTTTATTTTCCTCATAAATGACAATTTACTGGAACTTGTCTCACTTCTCAGTGGTGATTTTTGCAAACAATCAAAAAAAGCCATTCTGATTTAAACCCTTTCTTGATATGTACCCTGTGCTATACATCATGTCAAATCAGTCTAAAAATCCATCTTTTTTTTTTTTTTAAGGAGAAATATGGACAATGAGAATAGAGGAAATATGAATGGTTTTTCCAGTTCAGTCATAATGATATTGTTCAGAGCTTGTCCAGCTGTATTTTGCTTATTATTTACAATACAAAGACTGTTCCAGAACATAGACAGACAACAAAGGAGTGGTTTGTTTTATTTTGGGTTTTTAATATGATCTTTAAAACTGGTAACTGCTTTGGTAAGGCCTGAAGCTTGACAATTTTAGAGCTCAGTTTGCGCTACAAAACTAGTTTGAATTTTGATACTCAAAATAGTAGATTAAAATTATTTCATCTTTTCTTATCATTGCACTGATAAACAATATTTTTCATTATTTGTCTGCATCTGTCTTACATGCCTAATCTTGAAGTGATCTGCCTGTGTAATAATTTATTAGTGTGTCCAGCTTTTCTGATGTAACAGTCCCCCTAATGCCAAATATAGAGCCATTTTTATTATTTATGCATATTCAACTGTGAGTTAACATATTTTGCCCCCAGGTTTAAAAAAGGGAACAAAAAAAAAAAACAAAAAACCAAAACTTACAATCAGGGTAAGTCTGGTAATACAGATGTACAAGAGTATTAAATTCAAATAAAATATTTACTGAGGATAAGCAATGTTTTTGGTACACTACGCAATTTACATTTCAAGTAGGATCAACTAATCTTCCACACATTCTGGTTTACAATAATGAAACACACACACACACCCCAATGGAAGGGAACAGAGTCTTCATTAGGAAACTATTTAAAAATAAATGTGTGAATATAAATGATCTATTTGTATCCAAGCTCCAGTAGACTGAAAATGAAAGCCAAAAAAGCAAGATGGTCTTGAGCAATATTCCTTTCGAGAGCTGACTTATGTTGGGTTGTGGTACTAGAGTTATCTGCAGCTTATGAGTCCTGCATAACAGCAACAACAATATCAGCCTAACAGCAATGAAGATTTCTGCTTACTTAAATGGCTACTTACTTAATTTGCTAACAGTGCTGCTGATACTAATTAAGCACAAGTGCACATTAACTGCTATATAGATGCTATTAGTTCTTCTTTTCCAGTTGGTAGCTCAAGACAAACAGCCAGGCTGCTCTTGTAAAGATTACTGTGTGAGTACATGATTTTTGGGCTTCCTGACAATTTGGAGCAAGTGAGAATAAAATTATTTCAGTCGGTGTAAACATATGGCAAACTGTATATATTTTACCACACACCAAATTTAGAAATAAAGAATTTCACAAAGACTAATATATTTTTGTATGAGCACAGTTGCTTTTTGACCTGAGAAATGTCTTCAATTTAGGGGACAAAAAACCCCAAAACCATCAATAAACCTCTGACAAAAATTGACATTTTTAAACTAAAGTTTTCATTTCAAGTACAGAAATAGACATGCCTTCTTCTATCCAGTTTTTTTCCATTTCCCTTGATTTTACACTAATAAAAATACAGAATAACTGAATGTTTTGGGTTTTAAGGGACCTTTAAAGAACATCTAGTCAAAGCTGTCTTGCCATGAACAGAGACATCTTCCTAAAAGGAAATAAAAGTACAACTTGTACTATTATAAAATGAACAGAAAATTTAAAATATTTTAGAATCACCAAGCCTAATATTTCAATGAAATTTTGCAGTACAGTATGTCTCCAGCTCTAGCCACAAAATCATACACATATTTATATATGTCTATATAAACACACATGTATTCTACATCTATTTATACATATATTTTTAGCACATATATTTATACTGCAAGTTTCTCTTATAAATTTAATACCACGTGGGTTTCTACATAGAAAAAAAGTGCTACTTTTAGTTTCTCTTCTTTTGTTTGAATGAAAGGTGTACAAAACCTGGGGTTCACTGGTGCATGTACAGAGCAAGGGTCCAGGACCCAACAGTTCAGAACATTTTATTTGACAAATTAGTTATTCCTTCTCCTAGCAAAAATACAGGCAGGGTGGAGACAGACTGAGTGCAGCCCTGAGGAGAAGGACTTGGAGATCTTGGTTAGTGAGAATTCAAACCTAATCTATCAACGTGCATTAACAACCCCAAGCCCTGGGCTGCATCAAAAGCAGCATGGCTAGCAGAGGACATGGCTCTACCCCTGTACTCTTGTCTCCAAGGTTCCACCCGGAGTATTGTGTTCAGGTCTGGGGCCCTCAGTGCAACAAATATGTGGACACAAATATGTGGAGGCCATGAGGATGCTCAGAGGGCTGGACCACTTCTGCTATGGAGACAGGCTGGCAATCAAGGCTATTCCACCTGGAGAAGAGAAAGCTTCAGAGACCTTATAGCATCCTCTAGTACCCAAAAGGGGCTAAAGGAGATCTGGAGAGGAACTGCAGCAAGGGCATGGAGTGATGGGACAAGAACTAATGACTTTAAGTGAAAGAAAGCAGGCTTAAATTAGATATTAAGTAGAAATTCTTTACTATGACAGGGGTGAGGCACTGGTACAGGTTGCCCAGAGAAGTGACTGTCCCATACATGGAAGTGTTCAAGGCCGGTTGGATGAGGCTTTGAGCTTTCTGGTCCATTGGGAGATGTCTGCCCATAATAAGGAGGTTAGAACTAGATGATCTTTAAGTCAAACCAGTCAAACCTGTCAAACCTGTCCATGGTTCTGAGATTCTAATATTTAGTGATTCTATGATTCTACTCAATGGGATTGCCCCAACCTGTGGGGGCCAGAGGCCCAGTCAAAGAAAGGCTCACTGAGCTCCCCTGGATGGCCAACCCCTGAACCGCTGGCTTTGTGGCTGGGGTGAGCTCCCAGAGGCCTTTGCAACCCTACGCTGATTTTTTATAATCCATTGGTCCTTCCCCTTTGCTCCGCCCCTGGAGCACGTTACCCCATTGGTTCCTGAATTTTGTCCTGCCCCTCACTTTCCCTCTATAATCTCCTGGTTTTCCTTGGTTCCCTGGAGCTTCTGTCCCTGGCACCCTCTGCAGCAAGCCCTGGTCTTAATGACCGCCATTACACTGTGGAACGCTATCTAGAGCTCCTGTCCTTTTCTCCCAGTCATCCCGAGGAAGAAAGCTGGAGCTGAATGTCACACACTGGGCTGGGAGAAGGACATGCCTGTGCCCCTGAGCTGTCCTTCCCAGGACACCCTTCAGGAAAGTCACGGTACCCTTTCCACTTCCTCGCTGCCACGGCACCAACAAATTTCCTTTTTGAGTCTTTATGAAAAGGGCAGCTAAATCACATAATTGATGAAACAGTGCAGAGTTTTACAGTTTTATTTATTCAATCCAGATTCAAACTGCTGGAAGCTACCCAGGGCCTAGAGCAGTTTTACAGAAAGACTGCTCCTGTATGGCACTGGTCCAGCTCTGTATCTGAAGTCTTCCACAATCACAGATGTGAGCCTCTAACCTCTGAGCTAGCAATCAGCTTCCAAATATGACCTTGGCTCTAAGGGCAGCCTGAAGTGCACAACACTGGCATTTTTCTTATGTTATAGTAAGTTAGATTTTGTTTATTTGGATGAGCTTATGGAAGTTCGCCTAGCCTTGATTTAAAATTATCTCCCTCAATTATATGCAGATGATGATTAAAATCACTACTTGCCTACTTTGGCCAATATTTTGTATGTATTCATTAATGTTGCAAATGCAAAAAGCTTCTAGATCTCTAACAAACCTTTCCAATTTGAACTCTTTAGCATTCTGACTAGTAAAGCTCTTAAGAAAGGAAGATGTATAGGCTTCCATTTCATCTCAGTGGAAAAGTCAGAGTTTTCATGTGGAAAAAAATAAAAGCATTCCAAATTTTTTCTTTCTTTTGATCTAAAATATCATCTGTTATAGAGTTAAAAACAAAACAAAAGACATTTCCCTTAGCCAGAACTGTATGTTCTGTCCCTAGTATGTATTACTCAAGTTTTGTGCACTGAAGTCTACAAAGTTCTGTGAATAACAAAATCCTACTGGAAAGAGCCTGCTGTAGAATGTGGAATGCTTAGCCCCATCAAACCAATAGATTTTCCAATGCATCTGTATGTAGTCCATGGTACTTTGATAGTTTTGACACTACAAGCAGTTTTCCCTTATGGAAATAGAGCTACAGTGAGCAGTTTATTAAAAGAGATTTTTGCTTTTTTTCCCCTAGTGTACACATAAATACCTAACATTTGCTGCCAATTAAAATAATAAACAAACAGTATGAACTGTATAGATTAGAAAAAAAGTATAATTGCCATTTTTAGTCATATAAATAAGTGGTTGTCTTGCTAAAGGGAAGATATAAACTAGACAGGAAGAGATAAACTAGACTGGAATTCATTTTCACCTCCCAATGTGAAATCTTTTATTGTTTTTCTGTGCTACGATGGTGGAATACAAAGCCTAAGTCTCAACAAGGCAATAACGCTGCATTGATGCGCTCCCAGTATCAAAGCCATAGGCAAGCAACGCTACTTACTGTCAGGCCCCAATTCAAGTCTCCTTACAGCCCTCTGGGCATATCCAGACTAAATAGCTCTGAAAGGGGGAACAGCACATTAGCAGTCCCTCTGAGACAATCTGAGTAGAGTTACTGCATAAAACCCCGCAGTTTAAATTATGTTAATAGACCTGCAAGCTGCAAAGAAATTATTTATCAGAACTAGTGCAAGACCCTAGAGTTTATGCATTTTTTACATGGTACTTTCATTCCCTCACTACAGTCCCAGGTCTCTCGTACAAACCTTTATATGTCACCAGGGAAAGGGAATCTGTCATTTCTTTCATCTGTGCTTTGACCAGCTGTGGTTCTTTAACTCCATTCATGCCAGGGCTTCTCTGAGTCTGTTCCACAGAGTGCACCGAACCACTGTTAGGGCCGCAAATGCATCAAAGCTTTCAGTTCCCTCTCAGCATGGGATGAAATGAGATGACATTCTATGAATGATGGCCTCTGGAAGTGTTCAAGGCCAGGCTGGATGGGATTTTGAGCAAGCTGGTCTAGTGCAAGGTGTCCCTAGCCATGGCAAAGGGGTTGGAACTAGATGATATTTGAGATCCCTTCAAACCCAAACCATTCTACGATTCTCTGATTGTATGTGTGACAGATGGCACAGACCATGGCCATCCTCACTGTGGAGACATGTAAGGTAAAGTGATTCAAAGGTACTGATGCATCTGCCTAAATTCGTGTCACATAAGTCAGGAATATAATTTTTGTATATTTGGGAATGAGTACTTTTTCACTGCATGTTAATAATTAAGAACTTGGCCTTGGAGCACAACAATATGAAATGAGAATTGCCCAAGCCCAGGTTTCTCACTGTGAATGTGTATGTATAGCAGCCTTCATGGATTAGAAAAAAATAGTGGAAAAATCCCCAAGAAGAGAGTGAGGAGAGGCATAAGATATGTATAAATTACCTGAAGTGACTCCCAAAAGGTTAATTAGTTTATTTCTGGGACAACTATGTGCCAGTCTCGCAGATTATGAGAATGTCCACTAGAGGATGCTTCTGTTGGAACCAACTTGGCTTTAAGGAAAGAAAATTAGACGGTCTCCAGTCCCAATTTCATCCTCTCAGATTTCACAGTGCTCTGATTTTTCAGCTGCTGTAAGTAGGGAGAACTGCCCAGCAGAATGCCATTTGAGATGACTGAATGGCATTGCTACAATAACAAGGGGTTTGCATCCAAAATTTCATCAAGAGAGATGCTGCTGCATGGCAGGACCTGATTCCCACTTTACTAACATCTGCTCAAATCAGCAGGGAGCCAATGAAGTCAACAGACTATCAAGAACAATGGGTTTAGACCCACATTAAATGTGTGTGAAAATCAGGGGGAAAAGATAATGGCTCAACATAACCGTATGTACTTTTAAATTTGCAATTCGTGAAAATACCAAGCATGAGAAAAATCAAAGGTAATTGCGCAATATAAATGGGTCCATTTAGTTCTGACATTAAAAGGTGGGTGTCATCTTTCTAGCTTTTAGGTCTCTAATAATTTCATTCTACTTTTCCATTATTCATAGCCTTTCACAGTTTATTGAATTGCTCAAGACTACTCACCCTTTCTTTTTCATCTTTTCATTTTAGTTCTAAAATTCGTGTGTGCGTACAAGCTTAGGAAGAAATGTAAAAGAGCTACTTAGCATTTGAAGGAGTGCTGCAAACAGTTATTTCAAGCCTTTTGTTCTAAAATAAAATAAAAAGCCAAGGGAGGAGACTTTTCAAATTTGGTTCAGAAGAGTTTTTATCACTAAGGTTTAAAAAAAAGATTTTTTCCCCTGGCGTAAGCAATCATCAATCTGTGGTGCTGCTCTAATTTACACCACCTGAGGATTGGAAGTGACATAAAATGAGCAACTAAAAAGAAAGAGTCTACACGTGACTAACATCTGTCGCATTCCTTAATATACTGTTGCTCAAGGAATTAAGTGACAAGAATTGGTAGAGTGCCAAAAAAAAAAGAACAGGAGAAAAGCTTCAACTTCGTAACTTATTGCATGTTTTCAATACTCCTACAACTACCCTAGAAATTCTGCAAATAGAAAATACAGGAGTACATGTTAATATTAGTGGGTAATGATTGGGCAGTTTTATCATATTTTTAATGATGAGCTGTTGCAGGTAATTTTGAAAAATGACTTTTGCAATCACATGCAGCCCAGACCAATGATCTCTTATAGGATCATTCTCATGGATAACCTGTATTTTCTTCTCTTGGCTTACTGAGTAAAGATACTGTAAAACCAAACTGAATACCGTGACAACATGGGGACAGTGAACACATGCAATAGCATGCAGTCACACAAGCGAAAATCCCTTTCTCTTTAGAAAAAGTGCCTTGGGGAAGCTGTGGGCAGAAGCCAGTCTCAGGGTCTATATACCAATAAAGACCGTTGCTCTGGATGCCTTGTGAGTTGCCTTGGAAATGAGACTTTAACCTTATGGATACTACAAGAAAAAGAATTAAAGAATTATATGACAATATTGCAGAAGAAATCTCATAACCCCAGAAGCCCAAAGGCAGAAGTCACTCTGTTGGTTAGTTAAGGTATACCTAAGTTCAAGATGTGTAGTATCATGATTAGCCTTCATACCTTATACTGTTAACAGAGTATCACTAGTTATAAATGTAATATTATGTGGGGTGATTTCTTAATAAAAAACAGATGAATTTTCACAGTGTGTCTACTTTGAGTTCTAATAGAAACAAAAAGATTGAA
>JAYDZK010000001.1:31529168-31568675 GCA_034509185.1 Euphonia xanthogaster
GAAGCATAGAATATGTGATTAAGATTGATAGTACTTTTATCAATAAAAGAATCCAGAGTAAAGTAGAGAATAGAGGGACTAGACAAGCTTTGCAAGTTGATAACCCAAAAGCAGGTGAAGTTTTTCTGCATTTTTAACTCTACATCAGCAAAAAGAGTACAAAAAATCTTTGTGTGTGCATGCGTGTTGTCATTTACTCCTAGAAGAGCACTCAGACTCCTTCTCTACTGCAGCAGTGTCAACTTATCAATAAACAGTAATGAAAATAAGAATGTGTATAACTGTTCCTGGGGGACAACACCTTGTTGACTGAAAGTATCCATCTTTTATACGCCATCATGCAATATTTTCTTCAGGCATCACATGAAAAATAATACAAAGGAAACCTAGTTACCATTAATGTGACAACTGCCAGAAGATATGCAATATACAATTTTCCCTTTAATCATTTCATTTTGAGAAAACCCTAAAATATATGCCCATAGTTGAGTGAAGCCAGGGGGCATTATTAATTATAGGGTCAAGTCAGACACAAATATTTCTTCCTTCTCAAAATGATGCAAAAATATATAAACTATTTAGAAGTCACCTTTGAGTTAGGTGACATCCATGTTTGTGTCGTCATAAGCCTGGTCTGACAAAATAACTATATAACCATGTATTTCATTACTCCAAAGACCATGACTCCCTGATCATGCTTACAGTATTTAGGCTAAGAGCTGGTTAACACTAGATTTTTGGAAGAGTGGGCAAAGTGAGGACCTTTCTGTCTTTGGGCCATGTAGACATAGTTGGATAATAATTTGGTTATTCAAACAGTGTTGTACAAAGCCCATCACTTCCCCAGCTACCATGATGAGGAGAAATGAAAGCAGATTTATAGAGAAATAAGCCAATACATAAGAATCAGTTATTTCTGTCTGACATACCTATTGTTGAGCATAATTTATCAAATTTAGAGCAAGTTACAGTCCTGTTATGACACCAGTTATTTCAAGAAAAAAATCTTTCCAGACCTACAGAGGCAGGCTGGGTCCCCAAAAAAGTGCTAATGTGTGCTCTTCCATATCACCCATTTACACACATTGTATTCATGGCTTCACATATTCCAGGCTTCCCCAAAATCATAGAGAGACACACTCTCCAACAAAATACAGGCATGTATTACATGTGACAATTTCCCTCTAAAAACCCCATGGTTGTGCAATGCTATTTTGATGTACTGCTTCTGTAACAGAGTATGGGTGCCCTTCTCCAGACTGTTCAACAGATGGCAAGGAAAAGTCATATATGTGTCCTCAGCAGCTAACCCCATATGGGGCTTGAAAAAAAAAAAAAAAAAAGCAGAAAGATAGAGCAACATGACAGAATCCATTAGTGGCTTTTAATCCTGATAGTGATGCAGAGCTGAGCCACGAGCACAGCTGTATGTGCCTTCGGGAGAACACTTTGCCCAGCTCTAGTTCAGAAACAGATCATTAGAAGTAAATCAATATAACCTGCCGCTCTTCTTCACTCTGTCCTCTTTCAGAAAACTAATCAGCAGCACTGTGCTGGATATTGAGAGCTATATTCTGGCTGTACCAATTCACATCAAACTAAAAACCAGAGGAAATCAGAAGCAGAAAAAAAGGGAGAATTTTTTCTTTCTACAGAAAAGTGAGGGTAAAAAGTCACTTGCAAAGAAAATGTTCATGCTCTTTCCAGGATTTGAAAACCATGATGTGATAGCCTGCATCTGTAATTTCTGTGCAGGAAAAGACAGAAAATTTCATTTTGCCTATTAAAGCTTGTGAAGTGTTTTTATAAAAGTTTTTCTATATTTTTTTGGTATATAGTGATATGTCAAGTCCTAAACATCATTTGTGATGCACAGTAAAAACCACTGTAATAAAAAACTTTATTTAAAACATATTATTCTTTTGCATCCTTTATTTCATGGCTGAAAAAAGATACGAAGAGACCAGGTGTTTGTGTGAGGCTCTGCAAAATGCATATTTAAAAATGCTGTGCTGAATTATGGAGCCAGGAATGCCAAGACCCTGCTTAAACCATAGCACAGTCCTTATCTTCCTGGTCTAGTGATCCTACAAAGGTCTCCATTGCTCTGAGCTAAACATTTTTGTCCTCTGAGAGAAAGATGCTTTAGCAGATTTGCTAAATTTTCAAATTTAGGCACTGAACAGTTTCTGGATCTCTCAGGAGCACCCCCAGTTCTCCTGGAAAAGCTAGCTAAGAAACAGAATGTCACTTTTTGTGAAAAAATGTCACAGTTGAGGCAAAACAAAATTTTTAAAAAGGAAAAAAATTGCTTGACAAGTATACATAGAAAGGAAATTCAGTAGTATGTCTTGATGATCCCAAGAACAAGCTTTTGTATCCTGAAATACATTCGTAGCAGCTCTGCTGAGGTGAATGCATTTCCACTCTGGGATCCTGGAGGGTCTCGCCTTCTGCTCACCTGAAATCAGATTGCTGATATTCTGCACTGGTATCTGGAGGCATTTTGACTAAGGCAGAAAGTTTCTTGGAAGGCAGAAGGTGGGTGAGCTGGCAGGACCACAGGCAGGTTTTGTTGTTAGGCCCGCTCTTCTTGGAATCAACATGCTCCCGAGAGACATTTCACATAGAGAAATCGGCATTTTTCCAACAGAAAGCATTCTGTCAAAATACTTGTGCCCACTTATGCTGCATCTTCATCCTTGTCATTTTTTGCCCTGATGGGAAAATTTGACTGCTGAGATTATTGCAGATCAGCAGCTTTTCTCTCCAGGCAAGATCTTGAACTTGTACGTCGCTTACCCCAATCATTGAATCAGAGAATTGTGGAATTGTTTGGGTGGGAAAGGACCATAAATTTCATCTAGTTCTAACCCGCTGCCATGGGAAGGGACACCTTTGACTAGACCAGCTTCTCCAAGCCCCATCCATCTTGGCTGTGAACACTTCCAAGAAAGGGGCAACTGTCACTTTTCTAGGCAACCTGTGATAGTAAAAGGCTTCTTCCTAGTATCTAATCTAAATCTACCTTCATATAACTTAAAGCTTTTCCCCCTTGTCCTGTCAGTATGTGCCCCTGCAAAAAGTCCCTCTCCAGTGTTCCTGTAGACCCCATTTAGGTCCCTGTTGGGTACTGTCCTTGGGCAATTTCAGTATGATGTTACATAAGAAAACTTTTCTTGTGTTCCTCTGTTGCCAAATTCCTTTTACACTACCCTGCCAGAAAATATGCTACAGAAAAACACAGAAGTTATGTTTTGTCCCTTGACAATGTTTATGGACCTCTTTTAAGAGAACAGAGGTTGGGGTTGATTTTTGTTTACAGTCTCTACTACAATACACTTACATGTAATAAAAGGTGAGTGCGTTATTTATAAATACTGCACAGATTTAATTACTGCTACTTGCAAAAATATATGCCACTTGTTGCCACAATTATCAGGTACAATAGCAGACATCAAGCACTCTGCTGTTTTAATGAGAAGCAGTCTCTTCATTCAGCTCGCCTTCTTCCTCCAAAATGCAATTAGAAAACAGTGATTAGTTGAGCCACTTCCAAATTGTATTCAAATGAAAGCAATTTGGCTAGTTTGTAGGCCCAATAGGTGATACTTTCTAAAGTCCCTAAAAGAATTAATTGCATTTTTCAACCCACACATTTTCTAGAGAGGCGAGAGATAAAAGTTCTCTTTCGTGCAAAGGCTTTGTTTTTGACTGTGAAAATCTTTTTCTATAAAAGTGTATCATTAGTACCAGCCTCCAAGAGTGTCTGAGAAATTTTAGCTGTGCAGAACATTTTCTTCCTGGGAGAAAATATTGTCCCTTAACACACATAATGTTCTTATATCTCTGAAACCTTCCAGTTGCTGACATTTTAACAAACTTCCCACAAATAAAGATGTTTTAAAATGGTGAATTCTACTTTATGTCCAAATCCTGAAAGGAAACATTCAGATGTTTTCTAATAGCTTCTAGCAACTGATAAATCAGTGATGTGTTTACACAGATGTGATTTTCTTGCCTACTCTGAAAAACACTTGGCCAGAAGTTTCAGCTTCACATTAAATACAGAACAGCAATGCAGATAAATTTTCAGATGAGTTCAGACCCAGAAGCTGTGACAACATAATGATGATTCTGATGGCAGGATTAGTGATTTCAGCTCCTACCCAGAGCATTCAGAAAGATTTCTATTTGTACCTTAATTATTTCTGCATTATTCTTTCTCAGGTATCCTAAGAGTTAAAGGTTGGGGAAAAACCACTGCAAAGCTCAAAGTAACAAAGAATGCAAGGTCTTTAAAATGTTAAGGTCAGTCATTCCTCAGAATCTCTCACAGACTATTTCCACAAACCTGACTGGATTGATAGAAATCCTGTTATTTTATATGCATTATAGATATACACATGCACACATATATATCTATATATATATATATGTATAATATGACTGGTTTAATTTTTTTTTTCTTTGAGGCTTGTCCAAATTCTGATTACCTTCAACCTGCCTAGACTTCTACCTTAAGCATTAATGAGATGTCATTTTCTTTAATTCCTGTCCTAAATTGTTATAAAATGCTATAAAACGGCTGCCCAAACCTGCCTCAGTTTTATGTTGAGCAAAATAATAATGGATTTATATGCAGCATACAGACACAAGCAATAGTTATGCTACACAGGTGCTGAAAGCCCTATCATGAGAGTAAGTTATTAGCTGTGCAAGCTGACCACCAGCTGTCTCAAAACAGATACAATAAGACTTAATAATAAATGCAAGGTTTTATTTGTGATTAAGGACATTTTATAGGTTTGCATTAAAATTTATCCTAGGATTTGCTTGTGATTCTGTTTGCATGACAACTAAGTCAATAAAGGTTCACTGAAGTAAAAAATGGGTCTATTTTTCCATGTTTTTCCCCTCCATAGAGCTGCAGAAGTAGCTGATCTGCATTCAGTCCCCAGTAAGGATGAAAAGTCATTGCACATAGATGAAAACTACAGCTTAAAAATGTTATTTTTGGTGGTGCTCTAACCGGATTGTTCCTATGTGGTAATTAAGGTGGCTGCTAGAATTGCAATGATCAAACCAATTCTAGGAGCTCTGTTTTACCTCGACACATCCATTTTTCTCTTTCGAACAACCACTCTTAGTCACGTCTCAGGTTTTGAAATTTACACAGATGTATGGAATAAAAACCCCTCAAATGTTCAGAGATTTGTCTTTTGTCTTTATAGTCCTCATCACTCACTAATGACATTCACAGACATGGCTGTTTTCATTTTTTCTCCTCCACTCCCCCTATTTCATGTTGCACAAAGAGCTGTGAAACAAAGACTCATCAAAGTCACCATTACACTACATTTAACTGCACAGAACTGCCTTTCTCATCTAACAGATTTTTAAAACATTCCAAGTCCTTCTGTGACTTGATTCCCCCTCATTATTTTGGCTTCTTTGACACCCATTGCTGACTATTTCTGCAATTGCCCTCCTCCTCTGTTCCCTTTTCTCAATTTTTTTCTGGGTCAAACACCATTATGCATAATCTTTCATTTGTTTGAATTCTAACAAAATAACACTTTTAGTTATTGTTAACAAAATTAAAATTTTAAATGAGTTATTGTTCACACTGATTTCCATCTGTATAACTTATTAGGCCCTTTTTTTTCATTTTCAGTGAGAAAAAAAATCTTTGCTGGTCAACTATTTATCTACATTTCTATTAAAGTGTAGATATAAAACAACCACACAATTTATTTGCATCAGATTAACTGCAGAATTACCCTTCAAAAGTCTTTTGTAATAGGTCGTAGGTTTTTATAGGTAAAAAAAGCAGTAAGTTACCAGTGAAAAAAGAAAAAAATACATATAAAAATTGTGGATAGTGTTACCCACAACTCTTCATTACCCACTAAAAGGAGAAGGTACTAAAATCATTCCTCTGCCCAATGAGATGGTGACTCATTGCCTTTTAACAAGCTGCCTTTTAGACCTTCACCATCTTTAGATGTCCTACAAATGGAGAGGTTTTCCCTTACTCTGCCTTCTTTACTCCATGTTTCTGTACATTTATACTTCTTGATAAAATCCCCCTGAATTTTCTCCAGTCCAGGCTGATCAGTCAGAGCCCTCAACCTCTCCTCTTGTGTCAGGTGCTCCAGTGCCCTTTCCTGGGCATTCTCTGATCCGTCCATGTCCCTCTTGTCCTGGGGAGTCCAGCACTGAATGCAGCATCCCAGATGTGTCTCATGAGACCCGATCAGAGTAGGATCTCCTCCCTCAACATGAGGGCAAAGCTCTGCCCCAATGCAGCCCAGCAGATGGGGGCTGCCTCTGCTGGGAGGGTACGTTCCTCCCTCAAGGTTAGCTTGGTGTCCTCCTGGACCACCAGGTCATTCTCTGCCCAGATGCTTTCGAGATGGTTGGCACCTGGGTGATCCTGGGATTATTCCTTCCCCAGAGACAGGAATTGGCATTTCTTTTTGTTGCACTTCATGCAGTGTTAGAAAGACATGAGCTGCATTTTGGCAGTGATAGACTCTGACATAACCTTTTGGGTAAAAGACACTGGAGTTAATTCTCCTGACATGGAGAAAGAAAAAAGAAAGCCCAACAACCCCAACTGAATCTCCAATATAACACACTGGTATTTTATATACTTATTTGCTACTAGATTATATTAAATATTTACCCACAGATTTAAATCAGAGTAAAATAGGGGTGTGTCTGGTCACTTCTAGTCTAACAAAAACAGGTGCCATATTGTTCTCTTCACAAGACAAGTGATGTGTATTTCTGAAAGGTTTACTAAAAAGGATTCTGAACATGAAGAATTTTTCCAAAGCACCTGCTGATGTACTGTTGTCAGTTGCATAAGGATAAAATGTACCACCTGAATGAGAACAGCCACAATAAAAATACAAACACCTCTGACCTGAAGCAAGGGTAAAGATAAAATGCCCTTTTTCTACAATCTGTTATCACCTTCCCAAAGATCCTTTCACAGTATTGTTTTAACTCGAGGCTCTGAGTTTCACCAATGATTTTCATCTGGAGTCCACAGCACAGGTCACTTACAGTTACACGCTGATGCTTCATTGTAAAACAGAAAAGGTTACAAACCTTCCTGCCAGAATAACGATCTGAGCAGGAAAAAAAGGAAGCCCTGCTACTGAGTTTGATCAGTTTTACTGCACTGCTTTTTATTCCACAGGCAGTCAAAATGTGTAGGATTAATATCATCTGCATACTTAGTGCAAGTCCCATGGGTTTTCCCTTTGTCTGTACATATGACAGAAATCCCAGTCTGCTACCATAGTGGGAAACTACAGCACCCTTTCAATTACACCTAATCTAGCATGCTGCAGTTTGAGTGAGATTGTTCTTTACAACTGTAGATGAATACAGAGAGTTGTCAAAGCATAATTATTCCTAAAAGAAAGATGTTTCGTATGTGGTTCCAACTTGCTTTTCAATAATTAAACAACCTAACCAATTTCATTTTCTCATATTCAGACTTTAAAAACATGCATGTTTTTAAAATGTTTGTAAATTTTTCAGGCTCATCTCTTTTCTTGTTGATTTTTTTGTTTATTTGTAGGGGTTTTGGTTGCATTGCCTAATAAAGCTTAATAGCTCTTTTCAAATCAAACTAAATTAATATGCCAGCTGTACCCAGTTTTAAGCACACAAAGCCCCCAACAGTTTATAATAAATTAACACATATGGTTATGGTACATCATAACATGAAATTCTCATTTTCATATTGGATGCCAGATTCTATTAGTTTTGCTTCATAATCTTTAGATTAAGTTTATCTCAAGACATCACTCTCCTCACCAATAAGTACAATTAAGTACATATTAATTTGCCCTAAGTGGATTTTCCTATTCTGGTTTATAACCCATGGATGCATGTTTACTAAAGAAGTGTTCTAAATTGCAGCATTTTCTTACTGCCCCACAAAATTTGTAATCCCTCTCCCCTGTGAATTTTCATTATCCAGCTGTGACTTACACTGTTTTTTTCAGTTCAGTTAATACAGGCACCATTGCTTTAAAATGGCATTGATTTGGTTGTCAGTACAATTAAGCATGTACATAATCAGCATCTCAGCAGCAGCCTCTCTTCATTTGTCTTTCACTGAAAAGAAACTGAAAGCACAGATTCCCTCAACCATTTATTGAGCTTTAAATTCTACCAAAGGCCAGACATGGAGGCATCATGAGTACTTTCAGTGTAGGTAACTCCCAAGATTACAATGAAAGAGTCAGATCCCTCTAGTCATTTGTTGTCAGATCCTGTAGTTGTTTGCATTTCAGTTCTGGGTCCCATTTCCAACACAAATGTCTAGAGCATTTTAGTATTCTTTAAAATATCCTTTTTGTCTTTCAGCTTCTGTTCTAGAATGGTGCAGTGTCCTGCAGATCCTGTGCCATAACTGCCTGACTTGCTATGTGCTAAAGGTGTTTGTGATAAACCTCTATAATTTATAGAGCTTTATATTATATATATTTAAATACATCATTTATATACTATATAAATTATATATTCTATAAATAGATATTTATATAAACTAAATCCTCAAGGTAACCAGAAGCATGCATGCTTAGAAATGACCATTTTGATAGAAGAGTGATAACAGAAATACTACCCACACACTCTATTAATGCAACACCCATATTCAGTGGGTGGAGTCCATGCAGAATACTAGCAGAATAGTGCCACATTCCCTAAATATTTTTCAGACCAAATACACTACAGTAGGAGTTATTTTGTGACTCTCTTAAAAATATTGTCTCACTTCCTGTACAGATAGAAGTTAGGATATTCTTATATCAACCAACTATCATTAAAAGTTTTATGATAGCTTGATAAGAAAGAAGCAGTTAAGCAAATTAAATATAATTAGTATTGACTTTTCTTCTGATATTATTTTAACTGATGACTGATATTATTAATTTTGTAGTATTAGTTTTCAGTGACAGTGATTTTAACATTGAGCCATTATTGGGAAATTATGTAAAAAATAGTTACAACACTGTTGTTTCTTTTTATTGAAATAAGAAAAAAAATGCAATCAAAACTTGACTGTATGGATTTGCTCATGATGTAACTGTGGTTAGGATATATTAGAAAATTCATGAAAAGTAAAGCCGAATTCATTACCAATTAAATAGCTTAGTGTCTGTTCCAAATATTGCATCATATCTTTAATGATTAATTAATTTATGGCATTGAGTTCAGCAACTTTCTCTTCTGCAGAAAGACTAAAGTAAGTCTTGTGGAAGAACTGGCATGTCCATTGGATTTCCTGGAGACTTGAAGAGAAGCTATGCCCTTTTTGTGAGTCAGCAAGCCACAAGATATTAAATTCCATTTCACAGAGGAAAATGCAAAAATATTGAACGAAAACATTGTAACAAATATTTTGCCAATCCAGCATTTTTATGCAGTGGATTGTATTTGGAGGAAATGTGGCTTACTCTACCCATATGTAGAGAATTAAACTGAACTCTAAGGAATGGTATCATCATTCAAGTAACATCACTGGCCTGATGAACAACCTAAAAAATCTGGAAATGATCCAAGAAAATCTCTGTGGTTTTGTTCCCTGATCCAATGGTTATTTATGTATTTACTAGAGAGTCATTGGAAAAATAACATAGGAAGAAGCATCCGGGACCAAGACTTATTCTTTGCGACTTCCAACCAACATCCACTTCTTCTCAGTTCTCTTCCTTCTCCTAATCTCATGAGTCTTGCTTTCTATTCTAACTGTGGCCAGAACCATAAGGGCTATTGAGAATGCTATCACCACTGACAGCTTTCCTAAAGGCGCTCTACAGACAGATATGAATCTTCTCAGAATGAGAAGGATACTGGATCTTGATACTTTTGTTCCTCCAAATACCTTTCTCCAAGGCTCTGATCATCATGGCTGTTAATCTGAATAACCTGCCCAGGAGGCTTCTTAGTTCTGTTTGGCTCTGATGAGCAAACAGAGCTCTTCTTATTCAAAGCAGTTGGTGAGATATGTTGACCAAAGACCAAGAGAAAAGAACAACCTGGAGGTTACCCCAAAAATGAGTAACTGTGGCTTTGAAAGGTTATTCAGGAACTCTAGAGTCCCTCTAGAAATGGTCATGCTTTCTAACACCTTCTGTTTTGCAGCCTTCACATTGGTGTCTCACATGAGGGAAGCTGGGAGGTGGCAGCAAATCCGGGACACTGGCCTAAGATGACCTACATGTGATGGGAGAAAAGGAAAATATAACATTTTTTGCAGGCTCACTCTGGGTTTTACACAGGTAAAACCCAGAACTTTTTATGGAAGCTCACCAGGTTTTTAAAAGACAAAGAAATAGTTATCCTTGTGTAGTTGCTGCACAGTGAGATTTCTGGCAGTTGGCTAATATCAGTAACCATTGGATTAAAAGTTTTGTACCTATCTCCTGTAGATATTCAAAGATCTCCCAGGCTGAGATAATAGATCCCTTCTAAAAATACATTAACTCTTGATGAATAACCTGGTTGATCTTATTCTTCTCTTAATCTTTGCTTTTGCACAATTGTCTGGATTTTTTAGAGGTCACTCTTGTTGTGTTCAAGGTAGTTGAAGTGTTAACTTTGCAAGACATCATTGTCATTCTGGAATTAGGAGATTTGTATGCTTTCCTTTCCCTTGTGTTGTAAAATAGCTACTGGGTAGCAAAGCCATCCAGTAGACACTTCTCTGAAGTAGCTGTAATTCAGGAGGCATATTTTGACCAAGTGACATATTCAGCTGGACACCAGTATTTTATGAATCATACAGACATCATTATGAAATTTAGAAGAGGACAGAAAATTCTGAGCCCTGGCAGCAGATGATTTCAGCAGTTCTTTCTGTTCTGGGTCAGCTGATTTTTTGGTGGAGCTAATATCAAAACAAATGGATCTTTTAAAAATCAAAAGAGAAAATTAGTCACAGGCCTTCTAAATTTCCCATTTTGGCATGAGAAAAGAGAAAAAATAATAGTGTCTGTTTGTTAAAGTCATATAAACACTGGTATATATAAATTGTACAGGACAAAAATAAAGAGTTGTAGATAGCAGGTGTGACAATGAAATCTAGAAACCTTTTACCTTGTGTTCTTTGTCATTATCATGATTCAAGGGATTTGTACCAATGCATATAAAAATAAATTGTTACTAGTACAGAAGTGAAAGGTTTTCTGAAAAATACTGATGGTGATAGAGCTAGTATAATCGGCCTTGTTCTAGCACTTTGTACAGGTTTTTTTTTTACCCTAAACCACTAAATTTCATATGATTAATAATGACTTTCTGCACTAAAAATGTGATTTTTTTAAGACTTCCATTGATTCTCTAAGGAACAAAAACACTTCACATGCCATGCACCTAAATACAACAGTTTGAATTTTAAGCAACCAGCATTTGCAAGGAAATGAAATGCAATCTAAAGACCAGGACTTTTTCAAAGGAGTTATTTGCAGAATAAAAAGGCTTACTGGGAACTGCAATGTGTTCTGGGAAAACCTGCAAATAGTAGAGAAATTCACTGTATGGAATATTCTTTATTTGTTTAGATCTGGTCACTGCCTCTCTAATTCTGCCACACAAGGGAAGCACTGTTTAGTGTCCAATAACATTAGACAAACTCAGAAACCTCCAGTTCTAGGCACATTTCATAGACAAGCACAGGATTTAAGTTTGTGTTTTAGATACCTTTACAATTTAAGGTTTCCAGCTTTGTATCTTCAACAAAAAAGGACTGTGATTAGCACACCACCTTCCACAATCTGACTGCTCTAAACAGATGGAAAAGGATAAGTATTTTCTTGACCCAATGGAATTTTTATTAGTTCTATGCTATCTCTCTGGGGTTTTTTTGATGAAGCTGAGTATTGTAAGATTAGTTTTCCAAATTATTGCTATCAGACTGCTGTTCCAGAATTCATCTCCTCCTAATGAAGTCACCTTCCACTTTCTTTTTTTTTCCTTTCCTTTTTTCATTTTTTCCCATGAACAGTTTGTATCCATTTGTTCTTATCCTGGTGTTCTGCTTTAGGTTAACCTACACCTATCTTAATGTCCTCAGCTTCATGCATTTATCCTCTGCAATGCAGGGCTAAGCACATTCAAATCCGAAAGGTTTTGAATAACAAAGTATTCAAATCTGCATTGAAGTTTGAGGTCTGTGTAAAAGAATTGCCTGCGTTAGACTTTAACTACATAAGGTTTCATATAGATAAAATAAAAATTGGATTTTTAGGGCAAAATATCTATCTGACACTCATGCCTTTTCAAACATTTGTTTAATCCACCATGCAAGTTGTTGTTAACACCCACACAGATACAAGGAGAAATAATTTACAAGAGTGATATATTATTTTTTGGATATTTTTCTAATGTTATGCATTTGGGCTAAATTTTCTGATCAGGGTTATGTGACTAAAGGATTTTACCCATGAGCACAAAGGGGCACAGAAGAATGGTGATGGGCACATGGTGATTCCAAATCACCATGTAATTGGTGATCTGGTGCCTCCTTGGGGGGAACCTTAGCCCCATGGGAGTGACACTGCCCCCACGGGGCAGTGGAAAACCACCTTATGGATTGCCATAAGTGTGGGTTGTGGGATGAACTGGAACAACACTTGGGGATAGCACCAATCTTACTGGGATGTAAAATGGGATGCTGTGAGAGAGGGAAATGTTAAAGATTAATGACTCAAATAATCCATTTGCAAAACAAGCAGGTGTTTTGCTGAGGTGAGGTTTGCAGCCCCCAGCTGAAGGGCAGGAAGAGAGTTTTTGGATGTTTGATGGCAGAATTTCTGAACTGCATAAGAGCAGCCCAGGTGCAGGGGGAGTGTGCACCTACCACTGGAGACTGACCAGGACAAACCCACCTTTTTTATCAAAAAGCTGCAGTTTGAGCCAGGTAAATGAAAAGGCTGATAAGAAGCAGATCCTTCAAGGTGGGATAATGGATTTTATCATGACAATGCCCCCCCTCTCGATAAGACTCAGGTGTAAATCTCCCTGACTCCTGGAGGAGGTATTCAGTGTCCTTTCACTCTAATCAGCCCCAAGGGATCTATTGAAGATCCTCAGGGGTGGGTGGTTAAAGATGACTTATAGTACAAGCCAAGGCAAGTAAAAGGATAAACCAATGTGGGAAAATAGTGGTAAGGAGACACATTAGTCTGTAAACAGTGCATGCTCAGGGCATTACTCAGAGAGCAGTGAGATACTGGAATGAGTTGCCCAGAGAAGTCCTGGCTACAGGAAGTGTTCAAGGCCAGGTTGAATGAAGCTCTGAGCAACCTGACCTAATGGGTGTCATCCCTGACCACAGCAGGGGGTTGGAACTAGGGCATTTTTAAGATCCATTCCAAAACAAGCCTCTCCATGATTTCTACATTTTCTATGAAGAGAGCTACAGCAGCCTTGCCTCTGTCAGGCTCCTGCATTAGGAAACTCATAATCCACAGGTATTTACTTTACTTCCAACAAATACGCAAAACAATAAAAATAACACAAACATTACTCTAATATGTTTGCGTCGGGAAAACATATATGAGATCTTGAAGGCTAAGGAAGACACTAGAGAAAGGCAAATTGGGTTTTGTTTGAGATTTGTGTTTTGACATTTAAGAAAGTTAGTTAAATTTGCCCAACCTTATGCATTCCTAACTAACCTATTATTTCCCTCAAAGGAGACAAAGCACAATATGTGTGTAAGCACATCAACAGAAAGGCTGTAATAATTTTTGCACAGGGTTGTACACATCTCTCTGAAAAATACTGGGAAAATCAGGATTGTTCTTGCAGCAAACGACCCTGAACATACCATATTGCATCCCCTTAATAAAATGAAGAGAAACTACAGAGTTCTTTAGGCATACAAGAGGTTTCTATGCATTAATTATATGTCCAATGTGCACACAGAAGATACGTTGCTAATGCAGCTTTGCAGCGACAAAAGTTGTTCTTTACTGTATCAAGCAGGGAAAAATATGGGAAAAGCATTCCTAATGGTGCCATCTTGTGTTTGAGATCTGGAAATGTTGCATAACTGCTCGTGATAATCGATTTGCAACTAACTTTATTAAGTAAAAGTGTACAAGACATTGGAGCCTTAAGTTGATAGAAATCAGGTTTTGGGCTTTTATTCTGCAAAAGACTTAGTGATAAGTTTTATATTAAATAAATGTTTTAGGTGATGAAATAGTAAGAAAAGAATGAGTAATCACTCATAGTGATTTTCTCAGTCTCCCAATCAATAAATATTTACAACTTTCCCATTTATTTTTATTTCATTTCATTTTAAACTTTACAAGTCTAAAGTCCATAGGGAAAAACCCAAAACACACACAAAAAAAAAAAAAAAACAAAAAAACCAACCCAAAACTATAAATATTGCAAGGGATTCCTAAGAAACTTCCAAAAGAGAAAGCCAACAAATTGAAAAAATTTCTTAGAAATACCTAGAGGGGCCTGCACGTTACCGAAATATTTCTTCATAATTTAAGTGATATAAAAAGGTGAGAAAAATGCAACCTTTTGCAAAAAGAAATAAAGCTCACAAGTCAGCATCACAGCTATCTGACTGCAAACACTCAGAGGATCACAAACAGCGCTCGCCTTTAGTGAAGCTGATTTCTTTTGATGACAGGCTTACAAGATAAAAAATGGGCAAAGAAATATGAAGACATCTTGACATCCAGATAAGCTCTATCATATATGCAAAAGCCAACTACTGGGAAAAGAAAATCCCACTCAAATCAGCTTTCCTTAAGACCCTAAAATAAAAAGTTGCTTGTTAAAATTTATAATTATCAAAAACTTGTTACATACTGTTTGCTGATGGATTCAGAGAAAGAAAAAACAGCTTATATAGCTTATTTTTGCTGTTAGCTGTTGATGCTTGAATTGCAAATCGCTGGATGCAAAATGTTTTATAATCACTGCTGAGCTACAACGTATCCAAAAGGGGACCTTCAGTGTGTAGTGAGCAGAGTTTGCTCTCTTTGGTCTGACCATACAGGCCTGTTGGACAGTTTAACAGCACCTGTCAAGGCAATATTTCCATTTTGCATGGAATAAAATGTGATCACTTGCAAACCACAGGTTTTAATTTAGCTCTTTTCTAGTGCTGCTAGAATTTTCTGGTACAGCCTTGTCACCAACTTTCTATTTAAACATGCATTATAAAACCCAATCCATCCTTCTATTAATATTAATAAGAATGTGATTGCAACAAGTATGGAATAATCTACACATGTTGGTTTCAGCCTTGATCAGCTTCTTCTCCATCATTCCTACAAACACTGCTGCGTATTTTTCTATAATGTTCTCAGTACATGGGGAAAACCTGTCTGCAAGTAATTAACCTGATACTTTCCCTTTTTTTAAACCTGTCATAACACCTAGAGGTTATTTCATCATGGCAGTGGGTAGAAAAAAAAATATTCATTTCATACTAACACTTATTGCAAAAGCTACTAATTATTCCCAAATCTCTCTTCTCTCCCCACCAGTTTGTCCTAGAATGCACAAGGGTCCAGCTCCTGAAATTCCTTTATTCCTTTAATCTATCTGTAGAGGGACTACCTTGGACAGTGTTATTGCCTACAGTGTTGTTAACACTCTCAATTAAAAGAGAAAATTAGGAAGGAACATTTTGAGACAGTGTTTAATTTGGGATTTTTTTTCTTTTGATGTGCTGTATTTTTTTAAGGGTCTGTCATGCTCCACCAGAGATCTCAACATTTGGCAGATTTCATGGATACTCTTGGATATCTGATCTACTTCCAGCTCTACTCTTTTAACAGTTACTGTTTTTATTTATCTGCTGTTTAAATTTATTTAGATAAGTTTACCCTCACTGGTACCTAGTAGAATATATTTAGGGAATCTGCTTGTATTTATAACCTACTTCCAGACCAGGCACAAAAAACAAAGTGGTCATGTTTCTATGAAAATGAATTATGTTCTGACTTTGGAGCTACGGTTCACTTTCTTTTTTTTCAGGCTATAAATGAAAAATACATTTGGAGATAGACTTGACTTTATGAGTTATAGTTTAAACAATGTTTATTAAGAATATTTTGTACAACACCATTTGTGTGGGGAAAGTGAAGCTCATAGCAGTTTCAATAAATTATAAATAAGATCTTTAGGTTGTTTCCTTGAGAAAATTCTTTCCTTAAAACGTAAAAGAAGAACACACCAGACTGTATCAAGAAGATCAGTTAATTGCTATGGCATGATGGAATTTGTTAAGTAACAGCTAGCATTTATGAAATATTGAGTGACTGCTAACCTTAAAATCAAATTAAATAGCTATGAACAGTAAAACAAAATATTTTAAAAAATCTAGAACAGGGGAAAAAAAAAACAAACAAAAACCAACCAAAAATCCCCAAAATTTAACAAACCAAAATATCCTGAAACCAGGAATTTCAACAAAACTCTTCCTCAGAGAAAAAGAACTGCTATAGTATCCGAGGGGACTATGAAGTAACAAATCCAGGCTCAGTGACTTCTGTTAAAAATTGTGACTGTGAGGAAGCAATTTAGATTCAGAGATCAAAAGATCTGCAAGTTCATGTCTACTTGATGTTTCAAGACCTTTCTGATTTCAGGATCAAGGACATCTTTACAAAAGATGAATTCTTGGAAGTCTACAGCCCTTCAGTATCTTCCCAGCATCTCTGAGACAAGGCAGAGGTTATATAAATACACTTATAATTCTCAGGTGTTGCTGCCTGCTGAAACACATCTCAACATAGACGTAAATGTTTTTGTAAAGATAGCAACAAATTACCTAGAAGATTTGGCATTTTTAAGATGTTTTGCAAAATTCAGTGGAGAAGAAATAATTTAAAGATCAATATTTGAATGTGGATATTTATGGCAAAAGGTCACAACATCTTCAAGACATGCGCCTCAAAACATTTGCCAGGAAGAATGATGTGTATCTATGTGCTTGTGATGTAGCCCAAGGAAAGAGAAAGTTTAGGAGGCACCGTGCACTAACCTTCCTCTATACTTCACTGCAGACCCAAAATCCCACATTTTCCATTCCAGTTTCCTCAAGCTGGGACTCCAAATGAAATTAATTCAGTGACTTTGGGAAATTTCCATCCACAGAGGAGAGTGCATGCACAGTGAGAGGACTGAAGAGGAGAAAACATAGTTATATACACCAGCAGTAATGTATCTTGTTTCTCAAAGTCTTCTGCATTTAAGGAATATATTCCAGCAACCCTCTTTGCTGCTAAGCTTTTGGAGGATGCAAGCTCTCAACGTGGTGAGATGTTTTAAAGTAACAGCCTGATGACTCATGGCTACATCACATCAGAAGGATCTAAATATTTTATGAAGCATAAAATGAGCAATGAACTGTGCAGCACTTAAGACTTGCTTACAATTCCAGCAATTGCAAACTAAAGCACAGCAAATCTTTGAAAGGGGGAAGAGAGGGAGGAAAAAGGAAACACCTTCAGTGTTTCTACAATAAAGCCCCAGTACCTGACACCTAATTTTGCAAAGAATGTGAATTCTGACTCAGTCCTCAGAGGAGCAAACCTGGGGGCTGATATTAAGAGCTTGTAGAGTGTCAGAAGAATCTCACATCAAAAACCAGTGCAAAACAAAGGAAATGTACTGATTTCTGACAGGTTTTGGCTATTTGATTGCAATTCTCCTGGGTCCTGGGATGAGGTATAGCAGGGTTGCTATGGGCTGCTGCAATGTGCTCAACAGGGCCCTTCGGACAACAAATGTGTGCCCTAAGCACAAAGCTTCCTGGGGCTGTCTTTAAACCCAGTCATTACAGTGGCTGAGACAGGACTAAAAGCAGTCATCAATATAATAAATTTGGTCAAGCTGCACTTCATAAATGTTTTTATCTTAGCCTGCTTAAGAACCACACTGAAACATGATTTTGGATATGATTTTCCCTTCTGATATGTCTCGTGGGTCCTTTTGTTTCAGTAAATGAACAAATAAAACCTCTTTGTGTCTGACATTTTTAATACAGTCCCAAGTTCAGTTTTTCTTAATGTGCTTCAGCCAAGTATTTCACTAATCTCTGCAGCTCCGTAGCAAATTAGGAACTCATCATCCATCTGAATCTCAATTACCAACTCTGTTGCAATTAGCTACAAAATTTTTTACCCAAGATCAGGCCAAAAGACTCTAGGCAGTACCACCTGCTGAAATCTGTGTCTTTTTTCAATATGTTGTGGATATTGCCTGCAGAACTTAATTGAAAATAAAAATAAGCCACAAAAATAAACGCTTGGATTTAACTGAAGTTAGAGCATGGGTTTTGCTTGCCTTGAAATGGAAACTTTTCTCTTTTCCTTATAGCTAATTACTGCAAATTATGCAGGTTCTCCCCAGTTCTTTCCTTGTTCACTTCTGAGAAGAGTCTGTCTCTTAATCTGTACATACTCCCAGTAGGAAGCTGTAGACAGCAAGATGGTTCCATTTCTCCTTCTCTTCTCCAGTCTGAACAACCTAGATCTCAGCTTTCCTCCCACATTCTGGCCACTTTGGAGGCCTTTTGCTGGCCTTTGATGGATGCTCCCCGAGGTGTTAATGTCTACCTCAATTTATGGAGCCCAAAAGCAAGGGAAGTACTGGAGATGAAGTCTGAGGAGGGCTGCGTGGAAGGAACCATAAGCATAAATATCCATGGAAGAGTCACAAAACAAGCCAAAAAAAAAAAAAAAAAAGCCCTTCACAAAATGAAGGAAGCTTGAAGTCTTAGGTCTTTTACAGTTCTAGAGAAGATCAAATTTCTTCCATAAGGATGCAAAACAATATGTAATTCTGACCAGCAACATAAAGATTAAAATGAATAAATAGATTAGTTTAAAAGAAAAATTACAATTAGGCATTAAATCCAACAGTGTCATCATATCTGAAAAAAGAGAATGAATACTCAAGAGGAACCACTGTAAATACATCAGGATTTCAGTTCCTAACTCCTGCTGTTACTGTTGACAATACAAATCTTTCCTGGATCTGCTTACCTGCAGGACAAAGTCCACTTGGCTGCAGAAACTCCATTGTAACAAATATTTCTGTTGTGAGTAAGGTGCAAGTCAGAATGCCTCCTGACCTGATGTGTTGGAGCTGCAGTATGATAAACTAGCCCATCCTTTAGAATATTTTTAAATTTCTGCCTTGTGTTTGCTTTACAGTTGTGTACGGATGTGCACAGTGTACAGCCAGTGATGAGGATACAAATTATTCTCTAAGTAAGCAGTTAGTTAATTCTTTTTTTTCCTGTCGTTTTCTGTCTGTTTTAATACAAAGAGAACAGATGTGGACCAGTTAGGTCTGTAGCAGGTTAAAAGGCTGCACTCTCCTGTTTAAAAATGATACTGCACAATGTTTGTAAAATCAATCTATTCTTGAATGCTTCCTTTCTTTATGCAACTAAATTTGCATATATTGCAGCTGAAAAAGGCATAATTAGAAATTTGTGATTAATTTAAGCAGGAGCAGCTATAAAAATCTTAGGTATTTACATAGGTCTCATAAATTAGAGTCACAAACTGTAATTTGTTAAATTCAAATTCTGCTAAAAGCTTGCATTTACATAGATGTTCAGATGTTAAAGTGTTGACATGAATTTTAAAATCAACTCTGCTAGCACATTCATTATTCATGTCAGTAAGCTGGAAGGTTTATTTGGGAAGTTATTTGGACAGTTAGATATGATGGTCAGTAAGAAACTGCAGTTGCAAACACTCTAAATCAATGAAAACGTGTATCTTCTTTATGAAGAGTTAAAGATGTTTCTTCAGAAGATCTGCACATATGATCATTGCCAAAAATGGAGCGACACTGATTGATTTTGCAAAATATATTAGGTTAATTTCATGGTCCTGCTCCATAGTGATTATTTGCAAGAAAAAGAAATCAGGAAATGAGCTGCAGACTGTCAGGAGCATTCAGCCCTAAGTACTTGGTGGAAGTTTGCGGATCATAGAATCACAGAATGATTTGTGTTGGATCATCTTAAAGCCCATGCAGTTCCACCCACCTGCAGTAGGTAGAGACATCTTCCCCTAGACCTGATTCTTTAAAGCCCCTTCCAGTCTGGTCTTGAACACTTCCAAGACTGGGGCATCCACAGCTCTTTTGGACAACATATTCCAGTGCCTCACCAGCCACACAGTAGAATTGGTTTTTATTATCTAATCTAAATCTGCCCTTGGTCAGTTTAAAACCACTACCCCTTGTCCTATCACTGCATATGAAGACACCAAACAATGTGTTCACTTCAAGAATGAATTACAAAAAAAGTAAAATCTGTCTCATTTTAGGATCTGGGTCAGTGCATCTGATATCAAAATGAAAGGTCATGTTAAGGTGTGGGAAAGCTTTTATTTTTATAATGTTGCCACTGTCGATGTTACTAATGCAAATATTAAGATGGTTAATGGACTGAAAGAAACATCAGTGCCAGGTCACGCATTAGCTGATGCAAGTCAGCCTAGATCTACAGAGACATATTGAGCTTTGTGCCTTCTAAGAATCTATGTAGTCAAAAAAGTTATGTTTTCCTTGTTAGAAAGCACTGAAGATACAAGATTTTCATATTTTAAAATACTAATATTAAGAGTTTTCTGGGTAGATCAGTGATTTTATTTTTGTTTTTGAATAACACCCTGTGTAGACAAATATGACTAACATATGACTAAGGGGATATGCATGTAAACATTTGAGTCTATACAAAAATAAGAGACTATAGAATTTCCTTCTGAAATGTCAGCATGATTCTTTAAACAAAACCCTGTAAGCAAGCTGTGTCAAAACAAGGAAATTTAAAAATGCCCAATCAATGATTAGTGATAGTGTCGTGTAGGATGTTTTTCTGACCATCCTCAGAAATCTCTAGGAAAAAACTTAGTTTTTATCACTACTATTTATTTACAGAGATCTGGTGAGGAAGCATCCTCTCCCTTCACTCAGCAGAGGATTTGAACAGATTTGCCCAGATGTATCTCACTTGGCCTGAAGTGCTGGCACAAGAAATAGTGCTGTCCTTAATGCAGCAAAAGGTAAAGACATGCAAATCTAGCTCCAGGTAGGATCCTAGAGAGGCTGAAGTTTCCTCTGAAGACATCTGGCTCTTTCTTTCTCTCTCGCTTCAAGAGAATAATCTCTTTTTCCAAATAAGTTAGTGAGATGAATCAACACCATTTTACTTCAAACTTAAACAAGAAGTGTGAACTTTTGGAAAACTGCATGTATGCGTCTCCATACACTATAGCCTTTTACCCACAGAGCCAGCATACAAATTTGTATCTTTAATTTTGGATTGCCCAAATTAAGCTCAATGATATTCTGCTAACATTGCACCCAAGTCCATGCCTATATCCAGAGGTGATCTTCCAACAGATTAACCTTCTCTCTTGAGATCCTTTTTGCCCTACTGCCCTGCCAGACTCTTTGCAACACCTAGAAGCTTCACCAGAGCATATCTCATAAGTCAGATCCTTAGTGAACGTGAATTGAGTTTTCCCTGCCTCTATGACTCAAAAGCACTTGAAGCAGCTGACTGTATACAAGAATCCCATCAACACTGACTTGAATCTGATACTTTTGGTATGACACTACAGGTATAAATTAGGGCAATGCCCTTGAAACTGTCTGTAACAGTAAATTTCAAATGGATCCAATGGTATGGAAGAATATTTTCTGTCCAGGCACAGCCAAAGTACAATGTGGTGCATTGCACTGTGGTGCTGATCATGGGCTCAGTCTATACATGTGGCAGCAGCCAAGCTGCTGATTGCAGGTGTTGAGAATACATGTCAATGGCTGCAAAAACTGGATAGAATGAAAAAACAAAATCGCATCAGATAAAATTTTAAAGTAGTAATTGTTTATTGTTATTTGATTTGGTTTATGAAGTATTACACTTCCTTTCTTTCTGGCTTTTTGCTTAAGTCCCACAGTGTGGTCTATTGTAAGCTCCTTAGAGAAAAGAAAGTTACTTTATGGGCACCTAATTTCCATGCACAGCTTGCTACAGTGACTTGCTCTCCTTAGAAGAGAACCAGAGTCGTTTGTTACTGCAAAGCATGCTGCTGATAATATGATTAGAGGTGATAAATACTCATGATTCCACCACTGCCAATAAAACATAACTCCCACAGGTTTAACTCTTTAAATCTTTACAGTGATCTGCTTTATAAAATGCCAAGCACGCAGGAGTTTCCACAGAAGTCAGAGGAAGCAGTACTCAGCAGTTTTGAAAATAGATTTTGAAACCAGAATAGTTGCATTATCTAACATTGTTTAACCTGTTCATCCCATAAAACATATGTCTTGATAATCTTTTAGAAACTTTCTTATAGACAGCTACATCCTAATATAGCCTTGTCTATGGATTTTAATATTATATACTGTTACAATGTTCATAGGACACTTGAAAATTTCTTTTCTATATTTCTTGGGGGTAGCATTCCGCTAATTGGCTTTGCCTTGTTTGAATTGTGAGTTTCGTACAACCAAAACAACATAAATTTAACCTTTTATTTTATATTTCATCTTGTTATTTAAATACAATAGCCAAAACCAGCTTGCCAATGGTTAAATACTGGTTTTATACACGTTAGGATGTCTGGAAATGATTTTTTGGAAAGAAAAGGATATGTAACATAAAACATGCAGTGATTTTGATTCAGTCTAATAAACTTACAGTTTATTAGACTGAATCAAAATCATCTAATAAACTTACAGTGGACACATCACATTGAGTGAGATAGTCAGCACTCAGATCTAAACAGTGCATTGTTCTGCTTTGTTTATTTTAATTTTATTTTATTTTTATATGGACCAATACCACTGTACTTAACTTGCAGATCATACTTGAAAATCTAAATCAAGATCCACATCAAATCACTCCAGCCAGGGCTTGCTATGACCAGAAACCTCCAGCAATGATTCTGTTTTCCCTCTCGTGATGCCATAAGTACCAGCTACACTAACTGCATCCTGCCTCAGTATGTTCAATCTTCTAAATTAAATGTTATTGTTTTTTAAACAATAAGGAAAAATTATTTTATCTGCTCTGCCCCTAGATTTAATTAATCCTGACATCCCTCACTTTATAGCCGTTCCTCTAACAGCATCCAGGCTCTATGGAAGATTATAACTACAATTTTTTCATCTCTAGACTCTGCACAGTTGTTCCTACTCATAGGAACATTAGAAAATCTCTCCCTAATTGGTCATATTCTATCTTTGAAAGGTCATACCCATGATTCTTATTCACTTCAGAGCAGTTCTTTTAAAGGGCAGGCCTGGGTGCAGATTTATAATCATGTTTCCATAGCATTGCTTGGTGGAACACAAGAAAAAATGTAAGCAAATCTTATAGGGTAGTCAGCTGTCATAAAATTTTCAATCCATAAGACTCCCAACTTGAGTTGCATCAATTTTTTTCAGGAAGTGATCCAAATTCCTAAAGTTTCTGTAAAACTTTGGACATTTATGTCTAGCCACATGCATTCACTTTTATAAAATTGATATTGCACAAGAGGCAAATTATCCATCAATCAGTATGTTCTTTTAATAATATTTGAAAATACGAAAAGACATTTATTTATCCTTTGAAGGAAGCAATTTTAGTCTCAACGGGTAATTTGCATATTTCATACGTTTAACTAAGCAAGGATTAGCAAATTACAATGTAATTAGCTTATTTTCCCCTAATTTGTCAAAATTATATATTCTGTGTGAGTGACACGTGGGTGGTAAAGCTTTTAATGTAAGGTGTATTCCTAAAGTTTCTCTGACTTTGTAGATAGTAGAGAGTGAAAAAATAGTCAACTGCACCACCTGAAAATGAAGGTATGCTTGCTATTTGAGCTCTTAAAGCATCAAAAATTGAATGCATTACAAAGGGGTCCAGGAAGGCCTCCTTATCACATTTGGTCTTCAGTCCACTCTGAATCATTGGTTGTTAATTGTAGTTAAAAGAACAGATGGTTGCCTGGCATCATTTTGAGAGCATGGAGGGGAACATTTGTTCCCTTTCTAGAATGTGAGGGTAGGTGGAAAATCAGTCTGGGCTCAATGTGTTGATTCAAAATGCATCTGGGGTCAATGGAGGATGCATTGATTTCAGAGGATTGATGCTGTGTCCCTGATGAATGGAGCAAGGGACTGCTCTAAAGAAACAATCCTGAGTGTTAATTTCAGCACAGGGAGAAGTACAAGGATAATGCTGATGGCACTTTTTTGCTTTGCTGCCATCATGTCTCTACTTGGAAGGGATGCTGCATCAATTCAGCTCAACTTCTACAAGTAACACAGCTGATAGACAAACAGCAAAAACATTTCAATGTTTTTCACTGGCCAGTAGCCACAAAGGACATCCCGAGAGCTGTCCTTCTGCCAAAGTACAGGAGTGTGAGGACACCAGAGAGTCACTGTATGTGCGCAGTGTGGTCCAGTCAGTAGCTGTAGGCAGGCAAGCATTCCTACCTGTTCTAAACTGAAAAAACAATAGTCTTTTTGTGAAACATGATTTTTTTCATTACCTGAACTAGATTTGCTTATCCACCTTTGACCCTCAAAATGTCAATGTAGAGTAAAGAGCTTAGTCTCATACATAGGTTTTGTTTGATCAAAGTAGGGCATTATGAAAATGCTTTGCATGCACTTAGAAGTAAGATTCAGATTAACACAGACTGGAAGCCTGAGATATATCTTCTAAAATAGCTATTCACTTGCTAAGGGTTCCACTGAGGCTTGAGGGATGACAGAGTGCCATTATAAATAAGTTGTTGTCTGCTGAGCTTTGGATAACAAATTCAGGTGCTACAATGCTTTGCCTTTTGCAATACATCATTTTCCTAAAGCATGTGGTGGTTAAGGCAAACCCTGCTCAGGTGCTGAAAATTCACAGAGGGACAATTAGCAGAAGTAGGACGATTGTATCTGACAGTTCTATAATAACATGAACCCTGTTGATTTGCCCAAAATAACAGTGGTAAGTAACCCAGAGCCACAGTATATTTGGTGTTTTGTCTACAGTTTAAAGGATAATTTACATCTCCTGCTGTGTGATAGCACAATTAATTATATTTTCCCACAGGTGCCTATTTTTAGTGTTGAAAAGAGGTGAGGAATTTGTGACTGAAAAAGGAAAAAAGACTTTTTTCAAGAAGAACACCAGAGGCATGGTGCCATGTAATGTGGCTAATGTGCTCCCTGTGCAAGAAATGACTGTGGCCGCTTTCCACAGTCAGTCACCAGTTATCACTTAAATGGACATCAGACACCTCTGTATTTGGTAATTGATCTCTAGTGCGTTTTTATTGCTTATTTTTGTTTTCAACAATTAGCTGGTTTAAAATTAATAAATTAAACTACACAAATAAATTTTTTTACAAAGCCACACTCTTTCTCTGTTGCAGGGCAGAATGAGTTAATCGACAGGAGCAGTATGCTTGGATTGCGGAGGATTGTACAGCAAGAGCTGTGAAAAAAGTTGTGAGAAAGAACTGCAGAAACTAAGATCCACAAAGAAGGAGCTGCAGAAACTGTGTCCCCCTCCCAAAGAACAGAGCTGCCTGCTGTGATAAGTAAGTGCACAAAAGAAAAAGCATACATTATGGCCTGCTAAGTACTAATCTCACAGAGATAGAACAATTGGAAATTGTTATGCAGAAGCTAAAACAGTATAAATGTCTGTGCCTCTTGTCAATAAATGTCCTGGCAGCACCATACTGCTTGGTCCGTCTTTCAATCACCATTAATTCTCCCCACCAGTTCTCTGAGGAGTTTCATCAGGTCACCTTGGAATAATCACCTACACAATATGCACAGACTGCCTGAACTTCTAAAATATTTTCCACCCTGAAATAAAGCACACAAACAATTTTTTCTTTTCCTTTCCCTTATGGTCTCTAATCTTGCATAGAAGAGGTCAAGATACTGTATACAGGAACCAAAATCCTAGGAAACAATCCTATTACTTTATTAATAGGATGAAAAGAGTCCTAGTAAAATAGTAATAGACTAAGAAATGTTAATGTGGACAGGAGTTATGTGGTCCTTCTGTGGTGAGGACAGGAAACACAATGAAAATAAGAGACTTCAATTGTCCTCAGTACCTATGTAAATGTCACATCACAGTCTGATGGTGAAATTCTTGGGTATTATAAGTGCCTTCCTCTTGTTTCAAGAAGTCAATAATAACAAAGGGGGGAAAAGCAGCATTTGACATGATCCAGGATAAAAGAAAAGAGCTGATTTAAAATTTTATCATTAAAGAACATGTGTGTTACATTAAGCCTCTAGTCTGAAAAAAAAAGAAGAGTGGAGGTAAATGTGATAGAAGTATATGAAATAAAAGTAACACAAAAATAAGTGAAAAAGCAGTGACCATTCCCTTTTTTTTTTTTTTTTTTTTTTTTTTTTACCCCTATGCGGTACATAAAATTAAATTACTGGAATGGAAAATGTAGCAGAAACATATTGAAAAGCTTTTCCTCACAGCTGGAGTTAAGGTTGGGAGTCTGTTGCTGCAGAACATTCTGGACTTTAAACATTTATATCAATTCAATTCAAAGAACAATTTGAAACATTAGTGGGGAAAAAAAAAAAATACACGAGGGCTGTGAAAAGCAAAAAATTCCATTCTTCTTCTTGCTCCAGCATTTTGTGTGATACAGAATCTAAGTGACTGGCAGGGTTTAGTGGAGAAAGTGTAGTTGTGTGATTGCCCTGATATTATTATGTTTAGTCACTTCTTTTAGGTCTCTGCTGTGGACAGTACTCTATCAATAAATGAACTATGGTCTGATGAGGTTAAATCTGTTCTACATTCTAATGTAAAACTTTTAATCTATTCCTGTTACATTCATAAAAAGAGGTCTCAGTCCCTTAAACCTATGAACAGATACTTGCTCTTTATAATTTTTTTTCCATAAACTGAGGTGCAATAAGGGAATTATATTCTCTTAAATTATAAATGTTCATTCTGTCAATAATAGGGGTGGTGTATGTAACCAAAGGAGAAAAATTTGATTGTTATAAAAATGTTGTACTTATAAGTTTTAACAGATGAAAAAGAAACTGTGTTCATTCTGTATTCCCAGATTCAAACTTTTTATTCAAACTGCTCTAGAAATATTTTGACACGCCCACAGTACTGATATATGTTAAATAGCAAGCCTCAAATCATAAAAAGATAAACTTCATCTACTTGTTCTGAAATCCAAAGGTTCTGAAAGAACACAGCACCTGGAAAGCTCAGGCTAAGAGATGTTACCACAAACATGGGTTGTCATTTATTTGAGAGTGATTTGAAAAGGAATTCTGCTCTAACATGAGCACTCAATGAACTCTATAGATTCCATAAGGTTTACTAGAGATGTATTCACACTGGTAAATATCACATTTCTTGCTGGAAGTGTGTTTGTGTATACCTTGCACATTACAGCAGTGACTAAATCCATGATCAGACTTTTCCATTTCCTAAAACATTTCTTTACTGACCAGAAAAGGGATCACATACTAAACTGTGTTTAGACTTGCTGCTCTTCTCTTGGCAGAGGGCATTGGATGGAGATATATCCCTGTCTCTCCTGCTAACAGAGATTGTTTTATCCACAGAAATCTGTATGGAGCCCCCAGACATAATATGTTCTTAAAACTGACCCTTTTCACATTTAGGGCATCAGTCAGACATCACAACACTCTTGCCATGGAGGAAACAATACTAATGGGCTGAATTGTCATCTCAGTAGGCAAAAAAAAAAATCAACAAATATGCAGAAGAAGAAGGGAGCAGATAAAAGGAGAGGACAGAGTAACAGCAAATGTCTTTTAATTTTGCCATTTGAGTTTGACCACAACCCATGCAGGTGGTGTTTCATGCTTCAGGTGTTTAAACCAACTAATTTTTAAGGGTGCCCACAGGGCATGCATCTCTTAGCACTCTGAGCAGCTTTTCACACTTCTGCTCTCTATAGGCTTTGGAAAACATTGGTATACACTTGAAGACACTTTTGTTAAGTGGCCTGGAAACAGGAATCCTAACCTGTAATTTCAGCAAATTTAGGTTTAAGCTGAAAATGAAGCCTTGAGAAAGTTAATTTTTCTCACTTTAGAAAACCTTCAAATATTTAGTTACTGGTTAGTCAACAGGAACAGCATGAACAACTCATAATTGAACTGTATATGTTAAAAGCACTTTCATCTAACTGCATTTATGGAAGCAACTACCTCAGTGAAAGACAAAGGGGAAAAAAGCACTATCAGAACACAATCCGAAGGAACTAAAACTCCTACACTGACTTAAAACAGTCTTACAAAACTTTCTATGCATATGGAAAAATCTAAATTGATTTCACTGCTTGTCTTGACCAAAAATAATACATTGTACTAGTAATAATGATACAAATATAATCGAGAGGGAGATTTGGTATCAGAAAATGGCTGACACGTGACTGGGGATGGAAGTGGCAGTGACTTAAACAGCAGCTCTGGGGTTGAGAGCCATTTTGAAAAGAGCTGTACTTGAGTTTGCTGGGCATATTGTTTAGTTATGGATCGATTATGTCATTGGAATGAAGAAAAAAATGAAAGCTATAGATGACAAAGAGAAGGTGGAATGCAGATTCAGTTTCTCTTTTCAATCTCAAATTTCTCTGTGCTTCTACTTGGGAAATTCAGTTAGTCTTGAGTAAGTACTTCTGCTTTGGAAGCTTTAGACATGTAACGTTTGATTTTCAGGCTTGGGGACTGCTGTTGCCATTGATTTCATGACTCAGCTGTATTATCGATCCAAATCTCAGTATTCCTCACAACTTCTTACACCTTCTGAAGGATTGCTTAAGAGCCCATTATTTCCCAGCTAAATTGTATTTAGGTACCTAGCATCATAGAACAAGATAATGTGCAGGACAGCCAATCCAGTCCTGACTAGGAACAAGAATATAAAAACCTCCTTGAAAATTTTATGTCATCCTTACTCTTAAAAATCTCCAATGAAAAAGTTCCTCAATGTTATGATACTGGCTGTTTACTAGTTTAATATGTTCATCATTCAAATTATTGTAAAAAAAGCCTATTGCTTTTTTTTCCTCTTTTTTTTCCTTTGGAACATGGGAAACAATAAATTGCTCTCTATAACAGAAATCTTACTCCACTTTCCAGGAAAAAAAAAATAAATTCACACCAGTGTTTACTTTTAGCTCATGTTTTCTGATTTGCTGATCATTGGTGGTTTTCTCTGCATTCTCTATTACTCATCTACATGTGTGATAAGGTGTGTATCTCCAAACTTTGACACAATATCCAAGCATCAACTTAAGCAGAATAATTATTTTAGACTTTTTTGACAGTCCTTAGTTTTATTCTTAAATATATTTCAGTTTGTTTATAAAGATATCCCATTAAATAAGTGCAGAATTATTAACTTAGAATTCTTGACATTCCTATTTTTACACCCATAACTACAATTCATCATTTTCCAATAATAAGAGGTTAGAGTGATCTATATTAATATTTTAGCTTGGATTAGAAACTTTGAAGTGGATTTTCAGGTATTTGTGTTTATTGTGATTTATCTTTTGTTTTTATCACCAGAGAGAAGAGATTGAATTATTTAAGATGAAAAAATTACATGGAATATTTTCCCAGGAGCACATGTGAGCACAAGTGCTTTAGCTACTACCTGGTTTTAAGATCACAGAAAGAAACAATCTAGCCATAATCTTAATTTACTCACTCTTGGAAACACCTTTTATGTTGACTTTACATGCACAGCATTTTTTCCTCAGTCAATTTATTCTGGGTACTAGTTAACATAAACAAAATACTGAGTATTTTGGACTTTCACCATTTTATTGGGCACATATGTACATTTGTATCAGCATCCTTTACAGCCTGAACTAAGCCTACATCAAAGCTCTTCAGGGGATCTGAGTGAAAATGACTTTGCTTTACAAAAGAGGATGGTGGCAGAATCAAGATTTGAACACAGATATCCCAAATCAAACTAACTCATCATTCGCCCTCTTACATTAACAAAGGAGTTTTTATGTGGTTTTTGTTGCATTTTTTTTTTGTTTTTTTTTTTCTCTCCTAATGCTGAGAGCTGAATTCAGGTAGGCATATTTCTTATAATGGTCTACTATTACAGGGAATATACTCCAATGGAAATAAATTTTTCCTGTTAGCTTTGTTGCATGATTTCACAGTCCTTAGGAAACCCCTCCTCCCCTATGTATTAGTAAATTTGCTGGACTTGGTGTATCCAGAAACAAAAATCCAGCACTCACAAGTGTTACTTAGAATAATATTTTAATTAAGACTCTTCTGTATACATTCTGTAGTTATACTGGACCCATCTGTTATTGGTCAAGTACCATTAGGCTATCATATCAGTAATCTGATTTTACAACATAATATAAGCTGAAGGTAAAGAAACACTAAGTATTATTTGTCAAGAAGAGTGATATTTATTAGATCTGACCTTTTTCTAAATCAACACAATAAAAAGGTGTCATTTTTATACTTTCAAAGATTAGTTTTTCTTACAGTAAGCAAAAGTTGTGTCTCTAAGGGGGCTTAAAATTCTCATTGGAAATAATTGAGTCTCATTACCAAGCATGCACTATGAACCCCTTTGGTTTTGCCCCAATCAACTATTAAAATCATGTTCCTATTCAAAATGCTAACTTTCCAACCTCTGCTGCTACATAGCATAGTACTAGCAAATTGACCTTTTCTGGAGACTTGAAGCACCATGTAATTAACTTTTCATGTGTACAGAGTTAAGACTTGATGAAACTGGGAGGTTAAATGCCAATATGTCCTTTGCAAGCATTTTTTATAGAGCACTGCTTGGCTTTCAGATGTTAATGACACAGTTTCTGTACCCATTTTCCTTAAAAAAAAAAAAAATTGAAAATTTGTACTGCAGTGCACAATGCAGTCCAATTTCACTCTTTTAGCTACCCCAGTCAACAAGTAATAGCTCTGAAATGCAAAGCAATAAGCTGTGTTGGCAGTTATTTTATGTTCCTGATCCAAAAATCCATTGAAGCAGATGGAAATGTATTGTACTCATGGTTGCATGGCTTGCACAAATCTAGTTCTATACAGTTTCACTTTAGCAACCAGGGCAGCTCTGTGTAAGACCTCCGGATGGTCATCAATACCTTTTTCCAGGACCAGTAGTTGATAGGCACACTTCTGAACCAGAATGATTACACTAGAAACAGGCTTGCCTAGATAGCACTTTTGTGAGTGCTGCAAAAGTAGTTTTAAAGGATTGAGTGAGTATTGTTTCCTCCGTATCTCAGTGATACTTGAAAGTTGGAGAAGAGATTTCCCATTTCTCACTTTTTTTTTTTTCAGTTAAAGTTCTTTCACTGTCTGTTGGATTCTTAGGGTACAAATGATTCTTCACATGTATTTACTCAAGATCTCTGGACTCACCAAGAAGTTGCAGTATAGCAGACACTGTATAAAGTGCTTGCTCTTGTATATCACAGAAATGAAATGTATTTCTTGATTGAATTAGACCCAGAAATATTCACTTCTAAATTGCCGCTACTATTGTGTCTCAGTGTCATATCAAATTAAGAGATTCTTAATACTCAGGCTCTTGTGTGCCTAAGTTGTCATGCACTGTGTATAATAGATAATTGATTATAATTAAGACAAAAAAGAAATATCACATTTCTAGGGCAATTTCACTTTTTCTTTTCCCCCCAAGGCCGTTGACTGATACATTTAAAATAATTCTGAAATCCATACACAACTAGATGAGCACTGGAATTTATGAAAGCTTTACTCCTATCTTATCAGTTGGTTCACCTCATACATTTTATGATCTATACCAGCAATTTTTATTCATATCTCAATGAAAAAAATAAAAAGTGGTGCTGAGCTTGTCAGACCAGAGCCAAGACCAGTTTTTCATATGAATCAGGACAGCAATTGAAAGTATATATATCACTCAGGAGCAGTGAGTTGTTATAAGGAAATATTTAAAGTCATCTAGGAGGCAACAGGCTATAGTGCAGAAAGTAAAGGGTAGACAATAATCTGTTGAGGCTTTTTGACATCAAAGATTAAAATGACCTTCTAGGAAAAAAAAAAAAAAAAGACAAAAAAAGAAAGCACATTTCTAAAACAGCTAGAAAGGAAAACAAATTGCATGGAAATTGTGCTTCATACATTGCCTAGCCCATGGTGCCACAACATATGAAAAGGCCAATTGCTTCAAAATCTTTCCTTTCATGTTTCAGAGGAAATGCCTTTTATTATAAACAGTGGTGGAGAAGTGTTTCTGGAAGGCTTTACGATGCCAATGCTCACATATGTCTCCATCAAATGAATCATGTCCCAGCAGAAAATTACAAAGTATTAGGGAAAGAATGTTGCAAATTATAGCTAATACATTGCTTATGGGAATCCAGAGGGTCGTTGAGTGGCTTGAGAAGTGGGCCTTTGAAACCTCCTGAAGTTCAACAAGGCCAAGCGCAATTCCTGCACCTGGGTCAGAGCAATCCCAGGCACAAGTACAGGCTGGGTGGAGAATGGATTGAGAGTCACCCTGGGGAGAAGGACTTGAGGATGTTTGTGGACAAGAAGCTCAACATGACCCAGTAATATGCACTTGCAACCCAGAAAACCAACCATTTACTGGGCTGCATCCCAAGCAGCATGGCAAGGGAAAGGATTCTGCCCTTCTGCTCCTCTCTTGGGATACCACATGAAATAGTGCATTCTGTTCTGGGTTAATTTCCGTAGAGCAATTCCAGAGGAACGCATGAATATGCTGAAAGCCTGGAAGATCTCTGATATGGAGACAGGCTGAGAGACCTGGGGTTGTTCAGTCTGGAGAAGGGCAACCTGCTAACTGTCACAAGAAAATGGCAGTGTCTAGAAGGGGAAGTCACACAAAAATGGAATCAATGTTCTGGGACCAAAGATAAATGATGCATCTGTAGGTGCCATGTGCAGAAAGTTTCTAAATAGCAGCAGAAAGAGGATTCAGAATTTCTGGAATTTAGGGATTATTTGTGATTCATTTTAATTTGTTTAAAGAAAGAAAAAGTGCTTGCAATAATGGCAGATTTAAATATACCTTTAAGTGTAAAGGAAACAAAAAGTCCTTCAAGAACTTCTATCTACTACACTCTTAGAGGAGACAGATTAATATTATGTAGCATTCCAGCAGTTGAGAAAAGTGTATAAACAGAAAATACCTATAATCATATGATTTATATACAGAGGCATAATATTTGTACATATCTTAAGTCTGACTCTAAATCAGACTCTGAGCCAGGTCAGATATAACATAAGTGCAAGGCAAGGAAGGTCCCAACAGGGACAATTTTCTGGCCCTTTCATATTCCCATCTACCTACTTGAAGATTTGAACTTTTGACGTAATTATCCCACAAATTCCTCCAATTCTTTACCCTTAAACAAACTTTATTTTCGGAACCATTTTGCTTTAGGATCATATTGCATCAACAGAAACAAAGGAACTTTTTTATTTCTGTGCTTCTGAAGGAAAACTGCTGTAAAATATTGTGAAACTGCTGTAGAATATTGTGCCTTACTGTCATTATTAATCTAATGAGGACCTTCCAAATATTTTTTAGAATATCACTGATTTCTGATTTGAATATGAGCTATAAATTGCTAATAAATCTGCTGTAAATTAACTTAAAACCAAACTTGAGATGAGTATCCCAGAAGAGAAACAAAAAAAGCCAGGTAGAAAAAAATTATACCAAACATTATCTCCAACAGAGCAATTTTCATCTCTACATGTGAAAATGCACTACAAATTAAGTTTTATTATTACCACTTTCCTTTCCGATTGGTAAGTGTAGTCACAAAAAAAATGATATAAGTCAACAGAGATCCAGTCTGAAATGTGAAAGAAATAACATATATCTGCCTGAATACCTGCCTCTTTGTCTGCAATTAGCCATTACATAAATAAGATTTAAAACAATGGATATGTATCAATCAGCACATCACAAGTATTCAAAAAATGTCCAAACTGCCCACCCTTGACAAGAACTCTATATTTTACCTACCCCTGAAGTTCTATCTGAAAGACAGAACTTCATGAGGGCCAGTATATAGTATTAAACTAGGATCAACTTTCATTAAAACTATACAGATAATATTTGACAATACCATAAAAAGACCTTGTCTTAGACTTAAAAAATCCCTTGATCTCATAATGTTGGTTTTTTTTTTATAATTTTCTTTATACTCAATACAGCTTCTATTTCACTTGCAGTGTAGAAAACAATATTGGTTATGATTTCAAACGAGTTGCAGTATTAGGTCTAATTTCATCTGCACAATTGTACACTGTTGCATATCTTAAAACATCAACAGCTACACACGAAAGGATAGAAGAAACTTATAGGCTATTTTTTCCTTCAAGTTCAACAGTAATGCCTTTTCTCAATCTTGTTCTTTGTACAAAATAATTATTTCTTCTGAGATTAATAGCACCAAATAACATAAAATCACAGCTATGGCAATATTAGAAACCACAGACTACGAAACAATTTTGGTTCTATGCATTTAGGTGGCCTCTTCTACTTTTAACTCTCTTAGGTAGAGTGTGAATTGTTCATTGTCTAGTTACAAAGGCAACTTTCCTTCTGGAAAGTCACAAAATGCTGCAATCCTCAATCTAAAACCTCTCAGAAACCATTCAACAAGACATGACACAACAGGGTTCTTGTTCACAGAAGTGTAGTTTCAACAAAAATTTTACAATTAAGAATCATTCTTCATATTATTCTGTAAGTTGATCATGTTGTTGTCTCTATAGGTCTGCCTGTGAGTGCAAGAGGCACCCTGGAAGAGTTGCATTAACAATAATTGTTACTCTTACTGGGTCTCTTTAGACAAAGTCTCTTTGCTTCAGCTGGTACCCCTTCCTGAGGGTTACTTCCTTCCTTTCTTCCTTTCTTTTCTTGCTCTCTCTCTTTCTCTCTCCCTCTCTTTCTTCCTCTTCCTTCTCACCTCTTTTTCATACTTTTGTCATACCATTTTCTCATCTCTCACTCCTCTCACTGATATTATTTGTAAATAACACGAGATACTGCTCCAGATTTTGTTCATGGTACAATCTCAGAATGGTTCACTTTGTGAGCATGAATGTTCCACAGTCATGTTAATTCCATGGACACCCCTTGAGTTCTTGATCTTCTCATTGTATTATTAAAATAACCCAGGCATTTTTGGAAGAAGCAATGAAAAATCATTGAAATACTCAAAATGGCTAACGACTACAAACAGAACATCTTGAGCTCACGCTGCATCAGCTGAACATCCAGCTACATTCTTCATCAGACTAAAACTGACCTTCACTTGTTCCTGTGCAAACACAAGCTCCTGAAATATTCTGAGGTGTACAGAAGAGCATGATTTTGAGAAAGGCACTTTTTAAATTGTCTTAGTAGGAATTAAGCAACTTATAAAGGATTCTCTGGTTATCAAATTGATTTTGTGAGCAAATCTTTGATTAGAAAGCCTTATTACTGGGGAAAATATTAATTTCTGAGAGCAACTTAGCTTTCAGAAACAAGTACTACAAAAATTAATAATCTATAAAAGTCATATTATTCAAGAATTAACAATAAGAAGGTTTTTTTTTATTTAATTATATTTCTCTACCTTGAGCCAAATACAAACAAGTTCAGCAGTTTGTTCTCTGGTGATGTCAGCATCTGACAATTCAAGAATAACTTGGAGTTAGTTATTCTAACAGACAGCATGTTCCTACTTGTCCATACCAGCAGCTCCTATAGATCATCCAAAATAAGATTTTTGAAGGTCTTTTTTACTTCAGTTTTATTCTGGAGCTTATCCTCTGGTAGATATTCCCACCTAAGAAATACAGTAATTTAAAATAAGGTGTATGGGGGAAAAATACTTGAAATATTCTTTTCATATACAAAACACCTTACCTTTTCATATACTCTAGCTGCTATTAGCTAACATTTGTGGAGCTATATCTGCTGTCAAGAGGGACCATGAAATTACAACAGAACAGTGTCATGGTCTTGAAGAACTTGGGACATCCACACTTACATGTGGATGTTTGTTGCTTTTAAAAGCAAGATAATTGCTTAAAGGATATCTAAATTAATTAAATGTTTCATTATTGGGGGAAATTAACCACAAGGAAAACCATATTGATAATTATAAATAAGATTCAAATACTAATTATAATAATAGCAGTCACTTAAAACACAATCAATTTTATTGAGCCTGTGTGAAGAGACACAGTCTGCAGTTTTAGATGATGATAGCATTGGCAGCAAAGCTACCGTAGGAAGTTCACAACCCCAGTCCAACCCTCACTGTTCACTGCTTCTAATTTGCTCATCTCAGTGAGGCAGAAAACCACAAACCCACAAACAGCTGTACTAGCACAAGAGAGACTGAGACAAACTGCATGGGAGGAAGACAGGACTGCAGAAATAACCTCGGCTGCCTTTGTGCGCCATACAAGCATCTTGTGAAACTGCATCCTAAAAGTATATCTACAACGCACAAGCTTTCTCACTTTTTACTTCACTGCTGCTCTTGGTAAAAGAGAGACATCAGCTGGTGTTTTCTATGTAGGCTAAACTAAGTTGTAATCATTCATTTCACTACCCCAGACACCAGTGGATACCCACAGAAAGATGGATAAGCACAAACACGCAGAGCCTGCTGACTGCAGGTGCAGGGTCTGTTTGCTTGTATGTAGACATCTATAATGAAATTAAGAATCTTAGACTCCCATCCAGACAGAAGATGATACACTCTTTCATAGCCTGAATGAGATGTTTATGTGTGACCAGGCAAAAAATATTCTTAAATTTTTTCCTAAATTTTAGGCAGAACAATATCCTTTTTTAGACTCAGCCTCAAGTTAGGTATTTGAAGGCTGTGATATTTGCAAGGCACCTCTCTCTCTCTCTCTTTCTCTCTCTCTCTGTATATATATATATTTATAAATGATGCCAGGAATCACCATTAAAAGAGTCCCATAGTAAGTCTACTTAAAGTTTGGAGATATTTGCATTTCAGATGCTACACTGCATTTGATGAGTACCCGCATTTTGTTTACTGAGGGGATCAAATTATTTGGCTGAACTTTAAATGCAAAGCCGTACTGGATGACTTGTTTTAATGGCTTTACCCAGAACAGCATTTAAGCTTTAAAGAACTGAAAGCTTTCTCTAACATCCCTGGGACTTCATTTACATCCTACTGAAGTGTTGGCTTAAACAGTGCTGCCTTCCTGAGCTGCCAGCTCAAATCCAAGTGATCCTTTAGGATCCACATCTACCTTATGCAATGTATCACTACTCTTCTTCAAAATCAGCAATACCTTCGTATTTGTAGAGTAAGGAAGTCAAAATTTACTCTTTGTATAATAGTTTCAAATCATATTTGCTCTAATGTGCACTAATAAAAACAGTAAGGTAAATTTTCATTATGGGAAGAATCTGAAGCACACTTTTGCATACTGAACTTGATCTTTGTATCTTGTGCAACACAAGAATGCCACTAGCTCACATGCAATGTTCAAACTTCCCAGTTCTATTATTCAAACTCTGTATGCAGTTGTATTTGTAACCTACCCTCTTTCCTCTGTATACACTCATCAAGAGAAAAAGATCTAGGGGTCATATGGGAACTGTGGTTTTTGCCACCAGGTATTTTAAAAACAAATATTTCCCTTAGACACTAAAATGAAACAAAGACATTATGCTGCATTTTCTGAAATGAAAAGGTACTGAAAATCCCCTAGTAAAATTCAAAACAAGCCAGGATTTTATCTGATGTTCTCCCTCTCTCTTTTTTTTTTTTTTTCCTTTTGTGCGGCTATTCTGTCCCATTTCTGAACTTGTATGGAAGATTTCACTGGTTGAAGAGTAGGGAGGTTCATGGTTTCTGATAAAGCATTATTACATTGCAATGAGATTTTGTTTCTGCGTTTTTTTTTCAAACCACTTCAAAATAAAACCCACACATAATTAACCACACATCAACTGTGCGGTTAATGTCTTAAACTCACAGCTTTTGAGATGTTTTGATGACAGTGGTTGGCTCTGATTTTTCAAAAACTACTGACATCTATATGGTTATCTCTCCACTATTGTCCTCTTACCATTTCCTGAACTCATAACTACTTCTCACTATTTCCATTTCATTACTGAACCGCCGCAATTAAAGAGGACACTGCCATATACCTATAAGTAAAACTGTTGCTATCAGAATCTCTCAATTTCTGTGCAAACATTTCAAGAGCCACTTCAGAGTGACTTCCACTACAAGTGACTCCTTATTGTCAACTTTAGAAATTTGCATTTTATTTCTAGTTAGGTTTTGTACAGCTTTCAAATACCAAACACAGGATCAGGTAATACTTCAGTCTCTTGAAGGAGTTCTGTTGTTTTTTATGAAGACCAGCCAGTAGAGCCAAAACACAGCAGAACTCTCTGCTCTTTTAATAAGTCTTTTACTTGGACATTGTTTTTCAACAAGCATGCCAATGTTTCCTTTATATGTGTGGTATCACGTAAATACCTGATAGCTATTGAGAAAAGTGATGGCTTGAGTATGGGTTTTTAAAGTCTACATGGAAGGAATGCATTTTATAGCAAAGGGCCTTTTAATCAGAGAAGTATAAGACATAACAAGATCTCAGAGGTAGAAATTGAAATGATGTAAACTAATTTCAGGCTACATATAATGAGAAGAATTTGCAAGTTATTACTAATGAGAGCACATCATTTATCTTTCAGCACTTGAGATCAAGACTGAATATCTACTTCAATACATGGAAGTGCCCTTTGTTAAATGATGAGCTTGAAAGAGAATGATTGGATGGACATCTGTTCATGTGCTGTCATGGGAGCAAGATCAACAAACAGTCTGGTCCCTTTTGATCTCAAATTCTTCAAAGAAAACAATTGTAGTAAAGGAGGATAAAACTATATGTCAATGCAATCTATTATTAACCCTGTCATATTTAATTTGCCTTCTATTTTCCAATAAAACTCATCTTTAGCCATAAAATAACCAAAAGAAAAAAAAACATCAATTTTATGATACAAAAAATTCTGAGTTGTATTTTTCATTAAATAGGTCTGAATAGCTGATCAGTAATCCCATATGTCTGCTACTGAAATTATGTGTAAAAGACATAAGACAATCCTTACTTGTGTAAAAGACTGTATGTCTTTTACACAAGTAAGGATGAAATCTTAAAAATAAAAAAAAAAAAAAAAAAGGAAAGGTTCAGAGAGGTTCGGAAAGATTTGGAAAGGTTCAGAAAGGTTTGGTTCGGAAAGGAAAGAAAAGAAAAAAAAATGAAAGAGAAAAGAAAAGAAAAGAAAAGAAAAGAAAAGAAAAGAAAAGAAAAGAAAAGAAAAGAAAAGAAAAGAAAAGA
>JAYDZK010000001.1:31576467-31600947 GCA_034509185.1 Euphonia xanthogaster
ATATATATATATATATATATATATATATATGTATGTATGTATATATATATATATATATGTATGTATGTATGTATATATATACAGAAAGTGAGCCTATTCTTTTCCTATAAACAGGATTTTGAGTGGAACATTTTCAGGTGAAATTTATTGAAATTACTGAGTTGTATTGACTGGAATGAAACCTGTATTGTGTCCAAACCAATAATCCATGATTTAAAAAAAAAAAACCTGAACCAAAGAGTAAAAGAAAATTAATATTTTAAAAACCCCACAAGACAAATAATAGTAACTACAGAAGCACTTTAAGAGCAATAATTCTCATGTGAAGAATCACTGATTTAAATAATAAATAGGTTGCAGGGGGAGGGGAACCTGAATCCATCCCACTCTTGCGAGTTTAATGCCAGGGTCAACAATATATGCCCAGAGCCTGGGGAGGGATCACAGTTCAGCAAGAGAGCACCTGAAGAGCAGCACAAAGACATTCCAGCCACTCCAACCAGTAGCTTGGCTTCATCAGTGTCCCAGCTTAAATGCCTTTTTGTTAACTCAGGCATAAGGGGGGATAAACAGGAGGAACTAGATATGTGTGTATATTCAAGGCTAAGACCAGGAAAAATGTGGGCTCTCCCCAGAAGGAAATGGGACACCTGATTACCTGGAATTTGCAGAAGGCTGATGTACTCAGTGACTTTTTTGAATTGGTTTTCTGGCAATTGCTTTAGCCACACCATCCAAAATAACTGCTGGTAGTAGGAGATTTAAGTCACCATTGCTTGTTTGAAATGTAGGTTCTAATCATGTACACACTCTTATTTATTGTAACACAAAGTAAAAATGTCCAAATGAAACAAAGAAGACGATAATTCTTTAGACTAATATATTTCAATTCATATTTCAGTTCATTAAGGGCATGCCTAAAGGAGGTACTCATGCTCAAGTGAATGTTGGTAATGTTTTCTGAAAACAGGAACTCGCTCCATTGAATGTGCTTAATTGTTTGTCACCATCTGATCGTGTCCTTAATAAATTTACTTTCACCATCATATTTTCTGAAAAATCCCCTTGCCCAGGATTCTTCTCCTAGGAAGCTGAGAAGCCTCAAAGAAAAAGGAAAACATTATTAGTATTATCTCATTTGCTTCTTCTGTATTTTGCTGCTTTAGAATGTGTTTGGAGATTATTTATCCAACTGGTGATTGTTTCATTGGTTTCATGTGAATTGTTTTCACTTATAGGCCAATCATGGTCAAGTTGTGTCAGGGCTCTGTAAGGAGTCACGAGTTTTTATTATCTCTTTTTTAGCCTTCTGTAAGTATCCTTTCTCTATTCTTTAGTATAGTTTAGTATAGTATTCTTTAATATAATAAAGTATCGTTAAATAATAAATTAGCCTTCTGAGAACATGGAGCCAGATTCATCATTTCCTTCCTGCCATGGGGCACCCCTCAAATACAAGATTTTACCAGTTAGCAGGTCTCCATGTAAGTGGCAGCAACTGGTTTGCTCATCTCAAAACATCTCAACTAGTCAGTTTCAGCCAAAGATCTGTATGTCCATGGGTGTGTGAGGACATGGTCTGAAGAAGGAATCAATTTAGGGACTTGGCTGATTTGTCTGTACAATCACAGGCACTTGCTCCAGTCAATTGCTCCTGCTTCCACTGTCTCTTAAGCCATGTGTAAAAGGTCTTCCCTAAAACCTGCACTTTGACTGCCAACCCATGTGAATGCATCAGACACAATGGGATACCTCTTCAGTTTAATGCCATTCCCCCTTGTCCTATCACTACATGTCCTTGTGAGCAGTCCCTCTCCAGCTCTCTTGTAGCCCTGTTCAGGTACTGGAAGCTTCTCTAAAGTCTTCCAAGAGCCTTCTCTCCTCCAGACTAAATCACAACTGTCTCAGCCTGTCTTAATAAGGGAGGTGTTCTGTCCCTGCAATCAACTTAATGACCTTCTCTGGACTCTACATATTTAGGAAACAGTTGTTCAGAAAATCTTAGCCTAATCTCTATTTCATTCCAAAGTAGGAAAGTGGTTGCTATTTTGATTATCTCTACTAGAAATTCAAGCAAAACTTTTGATTGCTCTGTCAATACAGCCTAAAGAGCCTAGTGAGTGTATTTGCTTCTTCCTAAATGTCATAGCACACCTGGATGGGCTGGATTCCCAAGTGGCACTGGCAACCTTATTTTTCCTGAAATCAATGAAGCTGGTTTCATACATGCCAACTAAGAATTTGAAAATCAGTCCCTCTAAGAGTTTGTTGCTGTTTTGAGAACAGCAACATCAGCTGAAGACAGTGTATGTATCTTAAAAACTCTTTGAGATTTAGAGCATATGTTTGCTGATCATATTAGAAGAAATAATTATTATATTTTAGCGTCATCACACAACTCCTTTAACCAACAGCACGTAAGAGTCCGTATTGGATATGGTTCTAACCTATGAAAGATATTTTTAAAAGCTCTCTATTGTGACCAAATATATTTCAACAAAATATAACGTGTGACTTGTAAATTCATTACTTCAATCTATGCAAAAATCTCAGACTGTTGGTGTTGTTTGAATGGTTTTTAGGCAAATTTTGCTTTGGAAGGTGTGTGTGGGGGAAATTGTTTACCTTTAAAAGAAAGGAACAAAGTTAGATAGAAAAATGGTGACAAGTGCTTTAAATGGCAGGAAAGCTGGCTTGGGTACATGATGTCCCTTGCATCAAGCACAAGCTAAGTGGTTTCAAATCAATCACCATGACCAAGAGAGAGAGCCTAGAGTCAAGTAGGGAAAGCAGGAATTATATGGTGAGAAAAGTGCCCCAAAAGCACTTGAAAATGATGTAAATTAATGCTGAAAGCCTCTGTAATAACACAGGCCAACATGTCCTTCCACTCAGCTTCTTGGAAGAGAGAGGAAGTTTTTGCATCACCAGGCTTTTTCAAATGTCACATTTAATAATAATGAAAAGGTGCAAAATTTACTGAAAATGCATAAATTGCATCTCAGCTGTGTAGAGGAATATGGACTCATCATGAATTTCATCCTGCTAGGACCATATCAGTGTAAATTGTGCATAATGGTAGAATTAACTGCAATTTTGTGGCCTGATCTTTAAAGCCTCTGAATGCTTCAGAAGAAATCCTGAATAGTTTTAATCAGCACTAACTCTGAAGTATATGCATATAGAGAAGGGGGGAAAAGCAGCATCCTCCCCCTGGTCACAGCAGAGTCCCAGGCAGAGATAGATGAATGGATTCTGAGCTAGCTCAGCCAGAAGAAGCAATAGGACATATGTGTGATACCTCACCCAGTGAAATTAGAGCCTTTAAAAGTGTTTTGGGATATGGGATCATTTAGCTTAGCTAAACTGCCTCTGGCATTCCAGCTAGAAAAAGAGAAAAAATTTTATTTGGACTAACAATAGTTTTCAGTGCTTCAATTATCGCAGTCTTCAGAGTCCCAAGTGCAAATTCTCTATCAAACTGTACATTAAGTACTTTAAGCTGTGTCAACTTTTTTTCTGGTTCAAGTGTATTGCCTGTGCCTAGTTCCTTCAGCATATTATGTACAGACAGCTCCAAATTGAAAGAAAATTTACATTTTTTCCCAAGTATTTTTCTAATAAAATAAAACATGTAGAAAAATATAAAATTTCAGTGAAAAAACCCACTTACATACTCAAAAACCCAAATATTCTTTCTCAGCATAACCTCAATACAAAAACAGGTTTGGATGTGTCTGTGGCTTTTAGTCTGACATGACATATAAGGCAACGTGAAAGCCTATTTCTACAATCTAAGTGGAAAATCTCATAGCAAGGTATTACCTTTTATCCTCAATGTGCATCGTTCATAAGAAGTTAATTAAAATGCTCTAAAATTAAGAATGATTTTTTCTAGTTTTTTTATTAAATATCAGAAATCAATATTTTTAAAAATCTTCACTATCTTTATAAATAAAAATTTTTAAAAATGATATGATAGAAATCCAGGGTTTTAAACTATTTAGTTTTATTGTTTTCCTGTAGTAGCCTGGAGCTGAGCCAGCCATTGAGGAGTTTCTCTGGGGAAAGCTATTGCTGAACCAAAACTGGCAAACCAAGCAAGGACCAAGGAGTACTGAGGACGGTGGTGTGGGACCAGAAACCACAAAACTCATAGACAAAAATTTTTGGTGATTTGTGAGGCCAGTAAGATCAGCAACCCCTGAGGCTGGTCCAAAACTGAGTTTTAGCAAATGTCAAAATGTCAAAAATGAGATGCTCTACTCATGAAGAACATATTAACATGCTTATGAGTTAGACTTTTCTGAGCCTGGATAAGAAACCACAAGGCAGAGAAAAGGAAGCAGGGTGAAGCTACAGAATGAGTGTTTAAAAAAAAATTAGTGGCAATCCCAAGTAACAGAATGAAAAAAATTCATGCTGTGGTCGATGGAGCCCTGAAGGAAGGGGCTCAGGTTCTTCATGCAGGTTTCTGTGGATTGTGAAGTAAAGTATATTCATATCTACTTCAATACAGCTCCATATATTAATATGCTACTCATATAGTAAATTATCATTTCCATTTTGCAACAAGAGAGCAGAAGCAATGAAGTTAAGCACCCAAATTCAAACCAATAATCATATACAGACTGCCAGTCTTTTAATGACAAGACCAATGCCTTAATCACTTTTCTTCCCTCATTTCCATTTCTCCATATGTTGCACTTTATTACCATAACCATTCCTTGACTTATGTGCATCATCATTTAACAATACATCATTTAAAATACTTGCCTCACAAAGGCTGACAGAGAAAAACATTTCATAAATCATTAAATACATTTATTGAAAATCACTTCAAACATGACTATTATTATTAGCTGTATTAATAATAATTAGTAATGGCCATTAGTCTGGACATTTGTAGTGCTCATGATTCTTTTCACTAAAAAGAATCTGTCTTCTAGAGAGCAACTGCTGGAAGTTAATTGTCAGGTGGGCATAATGATGTACATTTATACTGAGGTTATAATGGAATATTAAGTGCAGTTCCCCAAGATTCTTAATTGCTAAATCTTAAAATGCTACACTTAAATTTGCATTTCTAAGAAAACTTTAAGACAGTTAAAATAAATTCCTAATAATTGATAAGCATATAAATGTGGGGTGTTTTTTTGGTTTCTGGACACTACAGGAAAGTATTGTCCTTTCAAACCAAATCAGTACTATGTAGCAAATGAAGCTTGGGTACCAGATAAATTCTGAGATTTTTCTCCTGAAACATGAGCATAGAAAACTGGACAGTAGCATAACTACCCAGAGGGATTAGAATGCAACTGTCCTATGGAACAGAACTTGCTTTTTTAATACAATTTCCTCTGTTCTAATAAGTTCTAATTTTGCATTACAGCAAGGAAACTATTCCTTTAAACACCATCAATAAAACTTCCAGCTGACCTTTTCACGCCTTCTATAAAAAAGCTAAATGCTACTCACTTTTCACATTCAATAAAAACTACTACTATATTCTAGTTCAATGCATATCTGTGTCAAAATGGAGGAAAATCACTCTGTGCTATGTGTAAATCCTTCCCTTAAAGTTGATTTCCAAACTTTTGTGTTGCTAAATGTGTCACCTTGGTTTATTCATATGCTGCATGCAGTATGTGACAAAGAAACCTGAAGTTCATCTGGAGGTCTTCGGTCCTTTGGGCCTTCAGATCTGTTTGTCACAGATCTTCCATTTTTAAAAACTAACCAAAACCTACCAGAGGTTGTTCAGTATCTTGACCAATGCCAGACAGAATGACATTGAGTTTCAAAAAACCTGATATTTTTCTGGCCAAGATTTCAGTGGGTATAAAGTGATACAACATCACTGTCTTCAGTAAAGCTATATTCCCTAGCTAAGAATAACTGGACTTCTATGATGTGTCTTTGAATAATGATTCTGGTCAATATTTTCAGTGACTGGGGTCAAATTATCTCCGTTGATCCCACCAAACTGATTTTCTTTAGATGAACATTTCTATTACCTTCCCGAGATCTTAGTAACTAATACCTCACATGTGAGCATTTTCTAAGAGGGATAATGCTCATGGATCCAAGAATATTGCTGAGGGCTTTAGGTTTGTTTTTTTCTCTTCTTTATTGTCCAAGCAGCCAACCATAGCAACATATGGCTGAAGGCACAAAAACTTAAAAGCTAAATCAGTGAGTCACAGAGTCATAGAATGGTTTGTGCTGCAAAGGATCCTTAGAGATGACCTAGTTCAACCCCTCTGATGTGGTCTAAGATGCCTTCTACCAGACAAGGTTGTTCAAATCCCCATCCAGCCTTACCTTGAACACCTCCAGGGATAGGGCATCCACAACTTACTCTGAGTAACCTGTGTCAGTGTCACACAATCCTTACCATAAAAAATAATTTCTTCCTCATACCTACCTTTTTTCATCTAAAAACTGGTGCCTTGTGTCCTGTCCCTACAAGTTTGGGTAAAAAGTCTCTCCCCAGCTCTCTTACAAACCACCTTAGATATTGAAAGACATAATAGGATCTGTGATAAAGTCCTTTTTTGAATTGGAGCTGTAAGGATCCTTCTACTGCTCTATAGCAGGAAGACTTTTAGAGCTGCTTGCTCTAAGCTAGCTCTAAATAAAGCCTTTGCCAATTTTTTGTGCAATTAAAATATTGCTCAAAACTGTTGTTCATTAAAATCACTTATATAAGATCTCATAACTAATATTTCAGATTCTTAGAACTCTAACAGTGTAGAGATATTCTAATTTATATTCTCCCAAAATACCATACTAGCATCATTTTGGAAGCATTTGGAAATTGTTCCAAATGTTTGATACATGAAATGTAATACTCTAAGACTGAAGACACTGTAAAAATTTCTTAGAAGTATAAGCCAGCAGTAAAGGTATCAGGTATTTGCATTTCCCTTTGTCTTAGTGATCTTAAGATCACTACTCTGAGATATCCTTAAAGCCTCAAAAGACAATTTGTCCCAAGTGCAAGTACAAAAAAACATAAATCTTGTAAAATTGTGAATTTTAAACCTATGTGAATGCTTATGAAATTAGAGTTAGATCACCAAACATTTTTGAACACTGTTATCAAGATGAACTAAGAGATTTTCTAAACTGGCTTTTACCTGGGATAGTTAATTTAAATTTAACTATGCTGACTACTGGTCTTCAGCTGAAGTTGTAAAGGATATTCTGCCCCAATGGGCTCTGTGCAAATTCATTTCCATCTCACAGAGACCATTTTTGGTTTCTGACCCCCATCTTCCTCCAGGAAGCTCAGTTGTAGCAGCATGAGCCGCTTGCTCATGAGACACTGGATAAAGCCCATGAGGAGAAAGCAAGTAAGAAAGGCAATGTGCATTTGTAGAGAATCTTGGTGAAACTTGCCATGAGATCAATAGGGAGAATTATAAAAATTTCTTATATATTCCCAGGTTACCCTGAGAAGCTGGGGGTGCCACATATTGGAAGCGTTCAACACCAGGTTGAATAGGGCTCTGAGTAACTTGATCTAATGGAGGGCATCCCTGCTCTTGGCAGGGTGTTTGAAACTAGATGATCTTTAAGGTACCTTCCAACCATCAATTTTTCTATAATTCTATTATTTATGACACACGTGTGGATGAAAGATTCAGTTTTCAAATATATTCTTCCTATTTTTCTTACTTCTCCTCTAAATTTTCATTGGAAGTAAAAGCAAATAAATATCCTTTCTCTCTGCCACTGACTATAAATTTCCTTTTGCAAAGGCTAACCCAGCTTTGACATTTAGTCCATGTGCCCAAACACAAATGACATGTCCCTTAAGAAAAGGCTGTTGAGGAAAAAGGAGAAAGTCATGATCAGAAAACATTGTATCAACAGTTCTTCAGCATGAGGAAATACCTGTTGAACAAACTAGAACTTTGAGAATATCAGGTTTGCGGGGAACACTCACAGTGCTTGGTTCCTACAGTTCTACAGAAAAGAAAACCTGCCTCCTACCTAACTAACTCATCTTTTTCTTCTTTGCATAAACCTTCAAAAATTGTTGGTTGGCAGGTAGCCTCAAATATACTGACAATATAAGAGAGCAAATATCAGAGTTCTTCCAAAACCCTAGATCTAGGAACTTTTTTCCAGTTTGATACACAAAGTGCTGAACATATCTTGCTATCTTGCAATTAGTATTCAGATAAATTAATAGATGCACAGACAATGAGACAATTTTTTTCTCATCACTTTTCCTATTTTGGTTTTGTTTTCCTAGTTTTCTTTTCACAGAAGTCTAAAGACTGATAATTTAAGAAATAACAAACATAATTACACTAAAATTGTGTTTTCATCAACACAATTTTGAATTTGTACCTACATTTACATTAGGTAGTAAAATGGCAGAAAAATCTAAAAGGAATCTTTTCCTTTTTTAAGGAGGTTTCAGTCAGAATCTTGTGAATATCAGTAAAACTATCATGTAGGACTCAATTTTTTTTCTATGATTTTAGCAGCAATTGCATTAGAGAAACAAAATTCTTTCACCCCAAGTTATACAGTTTTATATAAATAAATAATAGCAGTTTCACCCTAACCAAGTCAGATTTTGCAACCCAGTCAATCAGTTGCAGTCATCAGTTGTAAGTCATCAACTTAACCTGAGAAGTCTCAAAGCAAAATTTCATCCTTTGCTCTAAAAAAGACTATATCAAGTTAAAATATAAATGGACAGATCTGGATGGGATTTCTAGCAAACCCATCTAGTCTTAATGGTGAGATTTTGGAAAATCCTTAGCTATTTTTTTCTTCCTTGTAGCTCAAAACTTCATTCTTTTCCTTTCCTCCCTTTCTCAGCTTTATGGAAAATGTTGAGATTTAAAATGCTGAGTCACTAGTACATCTCATTTCCCATCCTCATTACCTCCTCTAGTTTAAATAAATATAACCCTGGAATAGTGTTCTATAAAAAATACATAATTCTCTATTTTTCTGTGGCATTAGGCAGAATGGTTGAAATGGACTTGTGTCAAATTTTCAGGGTCGACTCCTTGTTATACCACAAGGATATGGGCTTTGTGGTAATAGAATTTTTCAGTGCCCCTACTTTTTCTGAGTACTCATTTAACTTCTTCACTCACAGAGGGGAAAAAAGCTGCTGCAACTTCAGCTTTGCCCACAAAACACAGTACAAATTCAAATAACAGACCAATAGTCCCTCATTCAACAAAAGTTATTAGAAACAACAGTTTCCAGAGAGCACCAAAGAAAAAATTTAAAAAATTAAAAATCTTCCTGTGCAGAAAAAACTCTATTAGTATGAAAATTGCTTAAAAGTTATTAAGTAATCAAATATGCGTGATCATATCATAGAATCATTTATGGAAAAGCCATCTAATATCATTGAGCCCTACTGTTCACCCAGCAACATGTGTTCACCCACAATGTGTTCATCACTAAATCATGTCCCCAAGCGCCACATCCACATGCCTTTTGAACACTTTCAGGGATGAATCCCTGATGGAGAGATTAATCCTGCTTAACCATAGACATCTGAAAAGTGTATGCCTCTGCCTAATAGGGTCACCAGGTGCTCTCTTTATCATCAGTAGGGAAAAGTAAGTTCTTTCAGTGTGTGTTTTGACCAGTTTTTTCAGACATGCTATAGAATGACTCTAGGGTGACTCACAGGAATGTCGTATTTCTCAACTGATTAAAAGAAATATGGAGATGTTAGCATTTGGTGAACTTTAATCTCTAAGGGTTCAGGAAAAAAGAAACTCCTCCACTGCTCTTCAAAATATACAATGTCAAAATAATAAGGACCTTAACAGGGGCCTATGCTAATTCAGAAAAGAAATGTGATCGATTCAACAGGAGTCATTGATACAGCATCGACAACTAATGCTGCATACACTGACAGGAAGTACTCAGTGCACACACAAGTTCCCATCAAATAAACCTGCATGGCCAGTTTTATCTTGTATATTTACAGTTGTCTTCAACTAGCATTGACTAGACCACCTTGTAGATGCAGCATGCAGTCTTCATTCCCCTCCATTGAGCCTCAAAAGTAAAACCAAAGAAAGAAGCCCATGGATTACAAGTGCAAGCATATTTTTGGCTGCCTATTCTCATAGCAGTTACAGATACATAGCTGAATGTGAACAAACGACTGCAAATATTTTGCATATTTTCCCACATGTTTCTATCATAACTGGGTTAAGATTTTCCTGACACCAGCAAACTTGTGGTCATGTTCTGGGAGCAAAAGAGAAGCCAAGCAAAAGCAAAGCCAGGTGAACATCTGGTTGTGAATATCATCTAAAGTTTCCTGGAAATCTTCACGTATCTGGACTGTATTCAGTTGGATGAAACATCTCATTTGGGATTGTAATATTTTAAGAAGAATTTGATTTCCTATGTAGCATTAACACTTCGCTGACAAAGGACTTATCAAAGAAATTTTGATAATGCTTTAGGATTGTCACTTTGACATTCTGTATTTCTACTGAATGTGTTGTAAAGTGTAATGTAAAGAATCAGTAAAATTGGTTTCTCAGAAACTAAAGAATTACATTTTTTTTTCCACAACCCCATTCCTAATCATTCCAGACATGTCAGAAAAATAGTTGTACTTCAGAAACAGCAAAGCAAAAGCTCAAAATGTCATTCAGCTTGTTTATTTCACATTATTCAAAGTGGCTTAGAGGACAGCAATTTCTTTCCCAGCCATGTTCACTGCTGCAGCTGCAGAAAGCAATGTGAGCCGTAATGAAAATATTTCCCCAGCTCATCTTGAGTGGTGGCATATAAAAAACCCCTAACAACAACAAAAAAAAGCCAACCAAACAACAACGAGGAACAAAATCAAAATAGACAATTTAGGAATTCATGTTCCTTATCTCTATTTTGGTTGGGTTTAGGATATTCCATTCTGTTTAGAGCATTATACATTCATGACAGCAATGTCATTAACTCCAGCAGCAGTTCTGAATTATCACTACTTCCATAAATTGCAATTATAACTTTCTGTCAGTCATCCTATCCCAACCCTGACCACACATGTGGGACACATGTTTGGCTTCAATTCTAGATTGTATACCATACCAGACTTGATTGCTTTTCCATGTTGCCATACTAAAGCCAGGACATAGGATATAAACAAAGGATTGGCAAATCCAATCCTTCAAAAATAGGTCTTTCCTTGCATGTTCTTTACAAATGGAAAGGACCGTATCAAATTGAGATATAGTTGGGACATATACCACATATATCATGAACTGTATCAGATTTTTAATGAACCTGAAATTCAAGCAAACAGCATTTAAAAAAAATAAATAATAACTGAAATAGCGGGTGCCATCACCATCCTTGGCAGGAAGGTTGGAAACAGATGATTTTTAAGGCTGCTTCCAACCCAAGCCTTTTATGATTCTATGATTCTATAAAATATAAAGGTAAAGTGAGAAATTTCATATAACCTTTTATTATGACTGCGTTACCAGCTGCATCAATAAACAGAAAATCACTCTGCTGAAGTTAACTGCATAATACATTCTGATCTGCAATTATCTCACATGAAAACTGTCAGCAGGTCCCCAGAAGATACTCTCTGAAGTAGTACATTTATTAAGGATAAAGACAGGCAGCATAGGTTTTCATCTTCTTTCACTGAGGTTTTCTTTTTAACTTATTTCCCCACAGTATTCAAAATCTTGCATTTAAAGACACTATAAGATCACAGGCCAAGTTGTTAATGGTGGAATTTTACACACAATCTCCATCTCTGAGAGTAAGCAGATAAGTTTAAAACCTTTAAATATTTTTAATCCTTTTTCTAATTGAAAAATAAAGATAATATCTAAAGATATTTTCTATTTTACTTATACTTAGCTGAGTTGCAACGATGGATTTCAAGCTTTTATAAATTATTCTTATCAATTATTACAGCTCTACAGCAAAATCATTGTGATGGATCTAGTGTTTAGTTTGGTCATATCAGGAAGTTGCAACTGAATATAAATTTATTTACAAAAATAATTTTAAAAATTAATATTTCAAGGTTTTATCTTGATGATACTTCCCATTAAAAAAATAAAAACTTTTAAAAAATATGTAGCAGCTGTCAAAGTTTTAGTGACCAGTGGGAAATTTTAATAGGATTATACATTATATTATCAAGCAAAATTTTTATCATTCTTGCTAAATCAGAAATCCTTTGTAACAACAACTACCTTTAAATTAATAAATTTGACATTAAACATTATACAACCTATGGGTACAATTTCTAAAAATCCAGGACAAAATAGATTGGACACTGGCAAATCTGAGGTGCCAGTCCTTCACAGCAGGAGTATTGCAATAAATCCAAATAGCTCAAATCAAATAAAAAATATATGGTGACTACACATCCTAATTGTCTCTGAATTTCATCACTTATCTAAAGACAGCCATTCTTAGACTCTCAGAAGGGAAAGGGATCCAATACTGTGGAACCCACAAGAGATGCCATGTACTACAGCACCTATACTGAAACCTTGTTTTGTAAACAACACTGAAATATTTTCAAATCAAGGTATTAATCTTTCAACATTTCATCCAAAATATGGAAAATGGCAATTCTGAGCAATGACATTGCCAGTATTTTCACCTACCCTCTTTGGCTGCAATCTGCCTGGAGCACCCAAATGATATCTGGTACTTCAGCAAATGGCAGGGATAAAAATGGGAGAGGAAATAATGAGTAGAGCACAGCTGAAGGTCAGCCCATATACACTCTTCCCTGGCATTGGATGCTGGAGGAGACAGTTCAGATGTTTCCATGAACAAACACAGGAAAAGCAGATGGCAAAGACCTCAGGGCAGAGACCTTGCCTTATAATATAATTGCACAAACTCACATGAAATGCGTACAACAAGTAAACATTTCTCAAGACCTCTGCCATTTCTGATGATTATCTGTCTGTAGAGAGTACTGAGTTTACACTGCTAAAAATGTTCAAAGCCTCCTTGAATGGATCTGACCCTCCTCTTTATTAGATGGTTTTATACCAGTGTTATTCAGTTCAGCACTGTGCTTCTACAGATTTCAATTATTTTTTTCTGAGACCCCTCTGTGCTCAAGAGATTATAAGAAAGGACTACAAGCATGCAATTATAATGCTAAAGGAATGAGACCTGTTTTGATATTTTGGTCCAAATGACCCTTCCTTGCCATCATTCCAGAGAATGAACTGCCTCTTAATGTTTGTTAAATACCACTGAGATATTGCTCTGTCTGTAGGTTTATATAACAGAGTGTCAAAATTATTTAATATTTCAAAACTTTCTGGAAGTCATACTGTGGCTGACTTTCTCAAATAGATTTTTGACAAAATAATTCAAATTTATGTGCTAATACTATATTAAGCTACCTGCTCTGGAGTCTGCCATCGTTGACTGGTTCTGCCACATGCTCACAGATGATGACACATACTAGACCTCATCAGCTACAAAATGTTCTGCACAACAATAAGATTTAAAAAGCAAACAAAATTGAAGGTGAACCAGTATCAAGAGAGACAGGGCAGGTGGAAGGCATTCTTTAGCCTTGAGGATAACAGCGACAGCAAAAATTTAGATGTCAGATAACACACTATCAAAGATGATCTGGATTCATAAAACATATCTATGACAGACTGAAACTCAGTATGAAAGGCCGGAATTGTATTCACTTGTCCATTTGGGCAAATAAGAGTGCGATTGCTGTAGTCTATTAACGTTAACATTACTGAAATGGGAACTCTGATGTGCATATCTACTTTTAACAAGGCAGATAGTTCATCTTATATATCATTCCCTCAGAGTTATCAGAACCATCAGATCCTTCCTATTTACTACTATAATTATGTTTGCAAACAGTGAATCTATAGGAAATTATTGTTCTTTTTGAAAAGCATTTAATCAAACCAAGATATGAGACATTCACCCTAAATGAGTTTGGTCCTACTACATTAAATTTTATCTTGCTACACAGGCTGCAATTTTGCTCATTATTTCACATTCATAGAGACAATGTGAACAATTTTTTATTAATTTTTGTGATAAAGACCCCAACAGAAAATGAGCCCTATGAACACTTGGAAGAGACTTAGATGGGAAGAAAAACAATCTATGAAGGTGAAGTCATATGTCCAAGAAATGAAAACATACAATTAACTCTACATCAAAAGAGGGGAAGTGAACTGGAGGGCTGTCTTTAAGTATTTTTTTCCTTCCTTTTGTTGTCAGATTAGATTTTTTTTCCATCCCACTTGCATATGTAGAGATAAAGGGATATGTGTCTTCAAAGTAGCTCAAAAGTATCTTGGGATATATGAATTTAGGAAAAAATCTTCTAAACTGAATTTTTGCCTTGATCTAATACTGAAACGCTCAGAAAATTATAAGATACAAGATAATAAAATTATATAACAGTCACTACAAATATATAGGGCCTATAATCCTTTACAAGGGTAGATTTTAAGCTAGAGTGGCTTAAACAGTTTTAACAGATCTGTCTCTTTTTACAGAAGACAATGTTATGTGAGGATATAAGAGTTTCATTGCAGCAAATTTGAAACGGCCCAGTGAATTATGCTGGCCAGACCAAAATTCTTCCAGTAAAAAGTTTTATAATGCCATTCTGCAATTTGCTTAAGCTTCACATTTTATATAAAACCTGGTTTATAATATTTTTATTGAGTCTTTAAAAAAGGTATTGGAAAAATAATTAGTGTTTTTATGCCTATAAAATCCAGTCTACCTTGATGTCCTGCATCTAACTTAACTCTCCATGAGAAAAAAAAAAGAATTGTTTTTTATTAAATCCTGTTGAAAACTCTTAAAAAAAATTACATCAGATTTTAGTCTATTTTTCTGGTGTAAATACAGAAGTTAACAGAAACATGTGGGTGAGGAATTGCAATCAGAAAAGGATCAGTCCTTTCTAATATAAATCAAAATGTCACTACTGTTTTAAGGTTCAATATTTCATCATCTGCCAGGTTTCTACATAAATGCTGCATAGCACTTGATGTGGCTGAAAAGCTGAAATTCCCAGCTCAGAAAGTGTATTTCTAACCCTGACAATTCTCAAGAGATTGAACCTTAAAATTGTCAGTAGGACAGGGCTGAATACTGCATTACTACAATTTTTAGCAATATAATTGCCAAGCTCTACTTTCAGTAGACCCACAAGTGAGAGGAGAAAAAGGGAGAAAGGAAAAGAAGTGGATAAAAAAAGACTAAGAAAAAAACCTGCAACCAACACCACCCCCATATTAAAAAGGCAGGAGATTTGTTTTGAAAATCTGAATTATTTCTTCACACCTACAGCTGTGATGTGCTTTAATAGGGGAGCTACAGTCAGAAAAAGGGGCAGAAATTGTGTAGGTTTCTAGGAGTAGCATTATTTTCATTGTTTTTTTTTTTTACTGTTCAGGCATTAAATTATGTAAAGCAATACATTATGGAGAGAGAACAAGTCTTATGAGGAGCAGCTGAGGGAGCTGGGTTTGCTTAGCCTGGAGAAAAGGAGGCTGAGGGGAGACCTTATCTCCCTCTATAACAACCTGAAAGGAGGTTGTAGCCAGGCAGGGATTGGTCTCTTCTCCCAGGTAGCAAGTGACATGACAAGAGGGAACAGCCTCAAATTGCACCAGGAGAGGTTTAGATTGCATAGTAGCAAAAGTCTTCATGGAAAGGGTCAAACACTGGACACCCGAGGAAGTGGTTAAGCCACCATCCCTGGAGTATTAAAAGAGGTGTTGATGTGGCACTTGAAGACATGGCTTAGTGGTGGTCTTGGCAGTGCTGGGTTAAGGGTTGGTGATGATCTAAAAGGTCTTTTCCAATATGATTCTATTATTCAATATTTATACATTATATTACAGGACTGAATTGAGAAAAAAAAAGGCAGAAAATATCTACAATTTTTTAATGCTCTTTTGATTTGTTTTTGTTTTTTTTTTTCTAGCTAGAATTTTACGTTTAGTTATAGATTTCTATTGAATTGACTTTTAGGGTAGGATCTCCTCTACAATAATTTTTTTCAATGCTGGATTTGTTTCAGTTTTTGGGATTTGAGTTTCTTTTTCTATGATCATGGGAGGAAAAAATGTGGTTTGTGGATATCCAGAAATTCTCTTGGTTTGGAGGCAGAGTTGCTGCATTCTGATTATGAATGTTTGAAATTACTTTGGAAAGAAACAAATTTTCCCTTTAACACAACTTTAGGTGTGTGTATTTGCATACATGCTTATGGAAGAGATTTGTAAGAGCAAACTCTGCCACCTACTCTGAAGTTTCTGTGTCCACATTGACCAGGCAGCTAGCCAGCAGTCACAAGTGATCAGTTCTTTTGACAAAATCAGAAAAGAAACAGCTGCTCAATAGTGCTGAGAATCCAGGGGAGTATATGCTTTGTTTAGAGCGCAATATACCTGTGATATTAACACTGTATTCCAAATTCACATGACTGTTGCAAATGCCACAATATGGACAGACTCCAACTCCTAGATGGTTACGTGAATTCAGCTTGTGAATTCAGCAGCACAAGCAACTTAGCAAAGTAAAAACTGAATTTTAAAAAGGGAAAATGTGATCACAAACCCAAGCTAAAACAGTTTATTGCGGATCAGAAGTACATTAAATAAAATGAAAATGTATTATATTACAGGCACTAAACAAAGACTATGAATGTCCTGGATGTTTTTCTGCATCAAAATCTAAACAGCAAAAAGCATGTATGAGTGAAGAATGCATCTGGTTTGTAGCTAGCTCTTAAATTAATAAATCAACTGTAACATAATTGTGACTTCTACCTGAATGACAGCTCCAATTAATTTTGTATTGGTTCCCAGTGCAGAGGTGAGGTCAAGGTATCTTTTGGCTGCATTCCTAAATTTAAACACCGGACAATCTCATCTGTCTGGTTAAAAGTAATCAATACTAGTACTTTATCATAATTTGCTTTGCAGTGCACACTTGTGCTGTTTAATCAAGTGTCTTGCCTGATTTGTCTGCTCACAGTTGCATGAAAAGCATTCACTGAGCATGCCCAATACATTTTTCTTTTCCACACAGCATCACTACAGTGCCTATTGCCCACTGATTCATGCTCCAAGTGAGTTGCAAGATGACTTATGCATATTGGCAAGGAGTAGAAATGAGACACTGCCACTCTAAAGATCTCATGATAAATGAATCATTCTTGGCAGCAGGTTCTCTGATGAAGTAAAAACCACAACACAACAACAACAACCATCAACAACAACAAAAACAACCAACAAAAAAGCCAACAAGAAAATAAACAAGCAAAAAAGTCACTAACTCCCCCAAACCACAGGAGTTTGATTAACAACTTCCTTACATTAAATATAAATCAATCTTCAATGAGATTTAATGATGGAGTAGCCTAGTTATCTTAAGTCAAATTTATGACCTGTGGCCTTTCACAGTCAAAGGGCAAACGCATCATTTCTTGTTAGGACATATTCAGTTAATTGTATATAAATTATATATAGTATATAGACTAAGCAGAAAAGCAGCTGACTTAGCTCTTTAGTGAAATGGCCAAAGGGCATGATATCCAGCACAGGAATTTAACTATTTGTGTCCCAGCTCAGAGTCAGAGAGTTAGGCACAGCATCACCTATTTCATCTCATTTCTCCTGAAGTTCCCTGAAAGTAGATCTATATCAAGGACACTTCAGAGAGAGTGGGATGCTGTCCAGTTTGAAGTCTTGATGGAGGATGACAATTCTCTTGTAAATCTTTTGGGGCTGTGCTTCTTTGGCATGGAAGCTGAGATATGGGGAAAAGGAGAAGGGTGGATAATCTGGTATTGCCCTGATATGAATTGTGGACATAGGCAGGATGCATCGCTAGATCTAGGAACATGTAAGATGAGGTTCTGTTAAAGATATAACAAGGAAGGAAGGCTTCTTGGATGAAGCAGCTCGCTCCTAAAAAACTGGACAGCCATCAGCTCCCAGGATAATAGTTGTTATCCTTTAGTATGAAAGGCAAGCTTGTCTGGCCTCTTGTTGTTAGTCCATTGAATATGATTTGTTTGAGGTACTTTTTCATTCAAGTTACAGTAAGCTCGTGTGCTAAAGGAGTAGCCTTCAATCACTCCAACAAAACCTTTATAACAGAGGTTTTGTAAGGGACTAGAAGCTATTTGTTTAGGGTGTTCATTCTTCAGGACATAGTGATGTGTCTGGGCTCAAAGTTTGCCCATGCACTGAGAACTGTGCTAGACACCTAGGAATTGACACCAGCTGCAGTGGTGGTGGATGGGATATACAAAAACATGTAGTATTGCGAATTGACTTCTCCAATACAGGGGTCCCAGCACTGTTAGTCATGAAACTATGAAATACCCCAAAAAATGGGATTGTACTTCCATGAGCATGGATCTCTGCTGTAGCTGAAACTGCAGGTGCAGTCCTCAAGCGCACTGTGGAAGTGGGCCAAGAGAATCAGGAAGCAAAAATCTTAACAGGAACCCATCAAAATCCAGTTTTTCCAGTATTTTTATTAAAAAAAAATTACATTTTCCTCTTTGCCAGTCCACCTTGCTCTAAGGATGATTGTCTGTGGCACTGTGCCATCAATGTTTTCAATTTAAACCCATCCAAGGTCAATACAGCTCTAGTCTGGAAAAAATATACGCTATATTTTAGCCTCCAAAGCTAATATACACAAACTACTTCTTATATAAAAGAAACAGTAAATTAGGGCACATAGTATGGAAAGAATTTGCAAGCATCTGAGGAGATACAACTTCATTGAAGGTAATTATACTATATTATCATGATGAAATTTTGCTTCCAATAACTATGTATTTGCTTTTTACCTGCTCTAAATGCTACACTGAGGTCAAAAGAAAACATCAGCTATATCCCTGGCTGGGAACTAGAAAATCAGCAGGACATTGGACTTAAATCTTCTTTCCATTCCTTTTTTTTGTCACTTAGATTTGAAACTATTGTAAATCGTTCAACTTCTTTTGTCTACATCTAAAAACTGATTTTAACCAAAATTCTTACAAAAGCATTATTCTAGGTTTTTATACCTGTAGCAAGCTTTATAAAATATATTTCTGATTCCAATATTTTGCGGAAATTCATAATTTAAATACCTGAACAAGCCTTGTAGCAACCCACTGTTTTCCATCATGACTGTGTGATGTCTGAAGTCCAAGAGTAATGTGAGGGTGTTAAGCCATAGTGACTCCTTAAAAACACTGAAACTAAAAATTGGGTGAATTCCATGTAAAAATAGGAAAGCTTAATACATCTAGAAAGGCTGAAAAAATCCCCCCAAGAAAGCACATATTTTATATTTGTATTAGAGCTTAAAAATTCTGAGGTTGAGCAGTGAAAAGAAAGCTCAGAACTTCTCAGGAACCAATGAAAAAAATATGTAAGACAGAGTTATATAAGGATGATTTTACAGATTAGGCTTTTATTTCATTATTAGATTAGCTGAGAAAAACTGAGCTCTATGAAAAGCAGAGAGCATCCATGATTTAGAGAAATAGACCCTTGCATAAGGCAATATTAGAGATTGCTTGTTGGATTGCACTCACAGCCACTGAACACTTCACATCAGTAAGGAAATTAAGGCAGGGAACTGCAGGCAAGGAGTTTATTATTTTTGTCCAGATGTGTACCGCTTTTGTGATAGCTTTAAAGGAAAGAAGGGTTTTTTTCAGAAGATTTGCATAATCTTTTTGTCTTTTATATTTCAGTCATTCAGAGCTGAAGTGTAAAACCAAAGCTTCCAGAGAGTTGAAGATTCAATAAAACTGTATAGACTCAGTGGTCATTTCCAGACATGAGAAATTTGTGGGCTGGGGGACAGCATCCCAGTTCATGCAGAGATAGCATCCCAAGTGCCTACCCAAAACAGGCTGCAGGTCAGCAGGTGGTTCCTGGAGCCTGCTGAGATCTGGAGAACATGAAAGCTGCACAGTGGACTGAAGTCCAAACACAGCTCAGCCTCTGTCCAGGAGGGACTAGTCTATGGCAGACCTTTTAGGGCAAAATTCTTCATAATTTAGTGCATTTTCTACCTTATCGACTAAAACGTGCAGAGGAGACTGACTTCTGTTGTTGTACATCTTGAATGACAGCCAGGCCTCTCATTTCTGCCAGTGATGCTAACTCCCAGCAACCCACAGCCAAGCAGTTTCTACCAATAAACATGCAGTGATGGGCAAAGTTTCCAGGCTGTATTAGCAAAGGAGCAGTTTCTGTAAAGAGCTTTTTTTCAGTCCATTCCATTCTGTCTCTTAGCTTAGACCAGAAATAGCAAATAGGTTCACCATACAAATAAAAAAAGGCAGGATATATAATTTTAGTTTGAAACCTACACCTACAGTTGAAAATGAAGATACAATCTGGAATTGTGGACTTTTAAAGTGCGCACAAAAATGAAAACATAAAGCCATTTTCCTTTGTAGTTGGCTTTCTCTTTATAGATATAGGATCTCTGTGAAGCCAAGTGAGAGTTTTTCCATTTCAGTGGGCTTTAGATTATATCTCTAATACACTGAGGGAGCATATGCCCTTTATAAGAGAGGGATAAAAGCAGCATCCACAGAGCAAGATGACCGGGTATGACTGCAGGAATCTTTGTGCACAATGCACACTTTTCACTATTACTTCATCATTCTTATAATCAGAACTGCAGATGATATGGAGAAGATGTTTTTGCTGAGGACATAATGTTAAGCATAAAATCATAAGACAATAGGTCTATAATAAAATTTAAAGGGCCTATACTACACCCAAGAAGGGGTATATTTTCATTAATTTCTCCTTTAGATATGTTTCTTCCCCTAGGTTTGAGCACTGTTCAAACAAAAGATTCGGAAACTGACACTGCATGTGGTTACTACCAATCAAGGGAACATGTAATGCAGCGGACTTCAGTAACAAAGCTTACCAAAGATTTGTATTCATCTGTGTTCATGTCTGAGCCAATAACCTGATGAACAGTGATTGTATTATTATTTTGAGATATTTCTCTCAATATCCCTTGAAGCCCTGAGAAATTAATTTCATCATGCAGGTTTCTGACAGCTTCAGTGCTTTGGAAGTGAAAATCATATTGAAAGAATGTGCCATAAAAAATACAGGAAGATATTTGGATCCAAATGCAGAAGATTAGTAGTAACTTGGGTAGAAAAAAGGAATATTACTTCAGAAGCCACATGACCAGTAGATTGAAAAGCTCTACCTACTGCAATACAGGTTCAAACAGAGTAAAATAAATTTTCACTTTTTCAATTTTGTTCTGATTATTCCTCAAGTTCATCAATATTTACCCCATTCACTACAACCCTGTGAACTGTGCCTTTGAGCCAATTCTTCATGCAGCACACAGCGAGTTCCCTCATCCTGCAGCTGGACAGCTTGTCCAGAGGATGCCCTGAGGAACAATGTCCAAATCTCACCAATACCCAGAAAAGCTAGAACCACTGTCACTTGCTGTCAAGTGTAATTCACGTTAGCCTTAAATCTGAAATAATAAACTTGGTGAAAGAGAATTAATTTGCTTTTCTTTCCATCACCATAACACACCTGCTTGATTTTGGGACAGCTTGAGGAAAGAGAAAAGGGACAGACCATATTTTCTTAGGAAAGGCTTGCACAGCCATAAACCAATATGCCCAAGACAGCTGTGAGGACAGGCCATCCTGGTGTAGGGAAGAGCTGCCCTGCTGAACTATGGCTAATATAGACCTGGGGTTCGGGGATTCTGCTGCAGTCCCATGTACAATGATGCTGCTTCTTCTGGGTACTGCAGTATGATGATGCAGGATATTCCTTCTCAGAAGGGAACACGGACATGAATCTGGTCCTTCTCCTGCATGAAGGTTTCTCCCTCTTGGCACCAAGGATGAAATTCCCTCAGGACATGTGTGTTTGCATAAATGATTTTCACAATAATTAAATATCATTTATAGATAATTGTCTGTACCATGCCTTCAGGACATCTATTTGCAAAATAGATAATCTCTCATATACAGGAAATTATAGGTGTTAGCTTTAGACAGATTCTGCATCTGGTAACTGCACGTGCTTTCCAACTTACTTTTTTCTCCCTTGAAAGTTCCTAACACTCCTTTTTAAACTTATTGAGCACACTAATTGTTTCTTTAACTAAGAAGTTACTACACTAAGTGACAGATCCAAGATTCATTCTTTTCCCCCTCTTTTTAGTATTTGTATTATTATTTATTTTTAGTATATATTCTAGTAATAGACCTAGTACTGACCTCAAGTATCCTGGTTGGATTTCTCTTTGAAGTCCAGGTCTTTTTGCTTTGTACTATTAGGCAAGTACATAACCTAATACGTACTTCTATTTCCTCACATACATAGATGTTTGCAAGCAAGAACCTCAGATTTTCTGACTTTTTGCCATTTTAATTTTCTTTTAGTTACAGTCTTTCAAAGTAAAATAAACAATGTCATAACAAAAATACAACATTTTGCATTGACTGCTTTCCTGAATGCTCTCAATTAGACATCAGCTCCACACTTGAGAGTAACTCCCAGTGACTCTTTGACTAAAACCTGCCAAACACCAAACTGATGTAATAAGTAAGAACTTCAGGGAGAAGTGGCAGAGTCTGTATCAGGAACTGGGATTCATGTAAAACAGTGGGTTTGAACTATTTCAGGATCAGCACTGAGCTGTGAAATTCCCAGATATTTGCGAAAGAAAAGAGAATGAAAAACTGAAAGAAAATAAAACCCCAAGCCATCCGAAACGAAGGCAGATTCTGGAAGAGTGGAAGTGGAAACAACTACACTACTTTAGATTTCTTCCTTGCCTACTAGGATATTACCTGGAAGGTCTCTTAAATCTCAGTAAGGCAAATGTCTTGGAAATGATTGGTGAAAAAAAAGTGTGCCTTATAGAATCATGCAATCATAGAACTGCAAAGGTTGAAAAAGACATTTAGAATCACTGTTCCAATCACCAACATATAACTACCACCATGGTCACCATTAAACACTGTCCCTGGGTGCCATATCTGGATTTCTTTTTTTTTTTTTTTTTTTTACGCTTCAAGGGATGATGCCATCACTGCCCTGGGCAGTCTGTTCTAATGGCTCATAACAAAAAGCTTTTCCTAATCACATCCAATCTCAACCTCCCCTGGCACAGTTTGAGGCCATTTTCTGTTGTCCCATAACTTGTTACCTGGGAGAGCAGACCAAATCCCACTTGACTACAACCTCCTTTCAGGCAGCTGTAGAATTTAAACTGCCCCACTGAGCATCCTTTCTTCAGGCTGAACACCGCCAGCTCGCTCAGCCACTCCTCATCAGATTTGTGCTCCAGACCCTTCCCCAGATCTGCTGCCATTCTCTGCACACACTCCAGCATCTCAGTGACTTTCTTGTAGTGAGGGGCCCAGAAATGAACATAGAACTCAAGGTGCCAATGACAGGGAGGTGACCATTGCCCTGGTCCTACTGGCCACAGTATTACTGATACAGGTCTGAATGCCATTGGCCTTTTTGGATACTTGGACATATGCTGGCTTGAGTTCTTCTACTGTTGACTAGCATCCCCAAGTCCTTTACTGTTAGACAACTTTCCAGCCACTCTGCCCCCAGCCTTTAGCACTGCTAGGGGTTGTTTTGACCCAACAGCAGGACCTGGCACTTCACCTTGTCAAAGCAAATACAATTGGCTTTTCTCCATCAGTCCTGGTCTAACTGTTAGTGCAGCATAGCTCATAATGATCAACTCGCTGAATTCAGCATGAAAAAAATTATAAGAATAGCTACAGGAGATGGTCAAACCTATCAAGTATTTTCTACTTTGCCATGCATCTCATAAGGAAATGTGACTTGTTGCCACAGCTTATGTCACAGTCAAGACAGCCATGACACACAGAGTATCACTATACAATTTCAGAGAGCATCAGCCCATACCAAGTAACACCATACCACATCAGAGACCTTCTAGCATGTTCCTATTCTTCTTTAGCCCAACATTTTATACTCTTGATTGTTCATGCATTGCACCTTTGTGCCCTCTGTTCTTTTTGTGACTGGTCAGTGCACCTGGGCACTCCAGGTCTCGTTACCTCCAATGCTGCTCACCTACTTTTCACAGCTGTGGCCCATTGGAGATGAGGCTTGGCTGCAGCCCCACTCCCAATTACTACAAACTGTGTTCCTATGACTTGTGCAATTGCACTGTCTGTTCAGGGTCTGTCTCCTCTCCAAAATATTAAGGTCTATGACTCAGTCTACTCAGTTTGATCAAACTCATCTAGTGTGAGGTGTCCCTGTCCAGGGCAGGGATTTGAAACTAGACGATCTTTAAAATTCCTTCCAACCCAAACTATTCAATGAATCTCTGAAAGTGCAGAGCTAATACATTTTTAGTCTGGGGGGGGGGGGGGGGAAGTTCCGCTGAAAAGAAAAACCC
>JAYDZK010000001.1:31601047-31617546 GCA_034509185.1 Euphonia xanthogaster
GAAGTGCAGCTGAGAAGAAAGATACAAGGTCATCTATCTCTATTTATATTCCTCTCCAAATGCCTGCAATGATGAAAAAGTTGAAAAAGGAGCTCAATGCTTAGATTTTTTTCTCTCCTATTAAACCAGTTGTATAAGCTGACCTATCAACATATACATTTCTCACAGCCTTTTGTAACATTTGCTGTGTCACTGCACAAGGGGCGTTCTTAAGGATCAGAGGTATTCAGTGAGTGGTAACATAAAAGAGAAAAAAGGTGCTGGGATTGCTGGAGATACTGTAGTCATGATAGGAAAATCAACTAAGCTGTGGCATAATTCTACCTGAAGTCATCTTTTGTGAGTTCTGCTACTTGTGTACTTTTTGAAATTCTCACTAGTGTTGGCATGAGATTTTCACATCATACTTTAAAAAAATTTAGGAAAAATACAAAGAAACAAAGCCCTGTAATTAAGACAAAAGAGGGGAAATCAAGAGACTCTAAATCTTATTTAGATTCTACCTCTGTCTGCTTTGGGAAAATTATGTACCATCTTTTGAAGACATAGAACTTTGATAAGGAAACACCGCTGTATTAGTATCCCACATCATTTTCCACTGGGCTATTTAGGAAATTGCTGAGAATACAAGCAAATGCTGTTATATTTAATTTTTGAAGCAGAGGCTGCATGTTGTGACATCTACTGAGGAATTTTTCAGAGCAAGGCTGCAAGTTATTCATCTGTTGATATTTTTAAAGAAGTTTTGTGTTGTGGAGACTGCTCTGCAGGAAACATGATTTATCCTGTGGCTGCATGAATTCTGCTCTGCTGGATACACACAGGGGTGGGAGGGAACCTACAGTTGTTGCTGCAGCACAGACACATTTATGCTTCAAAACAATGTTGCTGTCCTAACGATTTGTATATGAAATTTAGGAAATATATGAGAGAAATTTTAGTCTATGAGAAGAAAGCTGCTAGAAAATGCTAATCCTGGTAGGCTTCTGAGGTAGCTCATGGGCAATCAGAAAATATATTTGTGAGACATACTATCTTGAATGTTTAAGGCTACGAGCATGAACCCTGTCCAAATTAATGGATTGTCCAGGGAAGTGAAACAAATTTGCCATGACAGGCTAAAAGATAAGACCTTGTTTACAGAAATTCTGAAGTTTACATTGAATGAATTGCCAGATAAATAAGAAATAAATCAGACAGGAATTATTATGGTATGATGGATGACATTTGTAGGGCATAAGCACCATCATCTGGAAAAGTGCTGTCTTCAGGGTTTATGAGAACTTGGGCAGAAACATCTACAGATAGGTTTTATGCCACAGTCAGCATGCCTAGCAGCCAGGAACACACAAAGCTTTGAAACTGGAAAGCTTCTCAGTTTGTCCCTAGACACTGACACGGTAGTAAATCCCTTGAAAAATTTATTTGCAAGTGGCACCAATTTTTATAATTTTCATAACTTTCCCTGAGGTGTTAAATTCTTGTAGCTGTTGTAGATAAACTTCCGGCCTGCTTTTCTGTCAACCGTTTGATATCACTGAAATTTTATGCCATGTGTTGTGACTCTGATTGCCAGAAAGATCAAGGTCTGATAACTGATCACTGTACCTACTGGGAAAAAAAAAAAATGGTGGTCAGATGGTCAGATAAGCCATTATCTATAAACTCTTTAACTATCTGACCAGTAGGACTGTACCACAAAACCTGAATTTTTGGGGTATATTAACAAGATGTTGCAGGAATTTCTGGTTTTTAAACAAAATAACTTAAAAAATACACAAAAGTTTATTTTCTGAGACCTGATCAAAGGAGAGACAAGCAAGAGGAAGTATTGCTCCTTCCAAATGTTGAGAATCATTCTCCTTCTGCTACCTGACTGTCAGCTCTGTGACAGTCTTATGGTGTGACAACCTTGGCACTTCTGCAGTAAATTTCTGGCTCTTATTATACATAATGATAGAATAATAGGATTGTTTATGTTGAAAAAGACTTCTAAGATCATTAAGTCCAGCTGCTAATCCAATACTACCAAACCCTCCTCTAAACTATGTTGCCAAGTGCCACATCTCGTGTCTTTTAAATACTTCCGGGGATGATGAGTCCATCAGTTCCCTGTTCCAGTGCTTGATTACACTTTCCATGAAGACCTGCAGCCTGGGGCTGTTTCCTTGTCTTAGGAATACAGGAATACAGGAATTCAGAGGCAAGGGATCTTGAATAACTACATAGACGTAGTTGAAGATATAGGAAATATCCACTACACTGAAGTTTCAAGGATCAAAGTTGGATATTTTTCCTGCCTGATATTCCTACAATTTACAGTCAATAGAAGATTCAGAGTCTTCCAGATTAGCCTCCAAAATTTAACTCAGTGAATTGCTCTAATAAATCCCACCCCTCTTCACCAGTAATATGTAGCTCAGGGAGACAAACCAACTGAGTTACCGAAGTTGGTCACATAGAGGTAGATGAACATGCCTTTAGCCATCAGTGGCAAACAGCCATTGCAGTGTTGGATAAAAACAGGCAGCTGTTCAAGCCTCCCAAAAAAAAGCCAGGTCTTGAAGGTATCCAGTAATGATGATACCACAGCTATCCTGTATGCTGCAGAAAAGATTCACCTACTGGGGGGATGGACAAACTGTCTATAGAGTATTTAAAGAAATGTCGGTTATTGTTTTGAAACAATTGTACTATCTGCTTTGCAGTGCAGAAGCAGATTAAAAGCCAAAAATCAAAGGCAGAGACACCAGTAAAGAAATGCTCAAAGTGACTTTTGTGTGAAGGTTTACAATGAAGATGAGACTTTATTGAAACGACAATGAACAAGTGAGCATCCAAGAAAAGTGCATGTGAGGAAGAGAGAAAAATATGATGAGGGATTCTTTTCAGTCTGTGAACACTCATGAAGTTAACTAAACTTCTAAAGACAGACTATTCTAATAGCCATATATCTTAAGGTCACCATCCTGATTTGGCAAATCACATATTCTTACAAAAAATCTTGAGTCTGTGATAAATGATTTATGCCTCCAGTCAATGTATGTGCTGAAGATGTCATAGGAAAAAGAGTGTGGGAGAAACAATTTCATATTTTGGGGATAATATGTCCATACATTTTGTTGAGAACGTACTTTCTTCATCCTTTTGGTTATAAGGATCCCTAAGCATGTGATGAATACCTCTAAGCAGAAACCTTGTTTTCAGCTGGACATATGATTCACCACTGTACTTGAGCAATGTATTTTTTTTTAATTTGAGCTCAAATGTAATAGCTGAAAACACTCCTGTCCTTTCTGTATTTCAAATAACCTCTCACTTTCTTAAAGCCTCAGTATGAAAAAGTCAGAGGCATTTGCTAAACTGTTTTTTTCTAAAATACTTAGAGAAAGCCTATGGAAGGCTTTCAGTGCAATGTCTCTGAAATATAACCCCACTCTTTATGACGTTAAAAGTATAGATAACAATATGGCTTGCCTTAAAAAGTGACTTTACTTACTATTGTGAATTTGCACAAATGGTTTGGATATTTTTATACGTGCTTAGTTTTACAATATCCAGAGATACTGGCTGACAAAATGTATAGCTAAAATAAAATATACACAATAGCAAAGACAGGAGTGTTTTTTCTGATTTACCTTGATTTATTGATATTCTGAGATGTTCTGTATTTTTGAGATTTTCAGAAAGACATCATTACTTTTAAAACCACTGGATATTGTAATTGTGTTTTGGATGACTCTGACCAGTGCAGCATCTACAGACAATTCCTAACACTGGAGAGCTGGAAAGGCCATAAAGAAGAGGGTGAGATGAGGTTAAAAAAAATTCCTTTCTGGATAAAGCAGATTTTTTAAACAAAAGCATTAATCTAATATGCTAGTTTTGATGTCACGGTAAAAAAAATTAAAAATATATATTAAATTAAATATTTAATTAATGCAGGTTCTTTTATACTGCTAGAATAGAACCATCAAAGCTCACTTCCTCTCACTGTTCACTGAGCTACAAGAAACTAGCCCTGCTTTTTCATGGCTTGTTTCTACCTATGGCCACATCTCCATGGATATGTCTGCATTAGGTTTTGTGGGAAGGTGCAGACTGGTTCAGGTTTTTGACTGAAGGAACCAAGAGATGTGAAGTCAGTGCAAGACTATAAATTATGCATTCATTCTGAGTAATAGAACACTGTGTTTTATTTGTGTTTAGGGGAGTTTGCAAAGCCAGAACTACAACCTGGTACTCAAAATATTCAATTCATAGATTTTGCAGTACTTAATAGAATCCTGTTTTCTGTGTTCCTGGGGAGAAGGTTTATAAAGGCCATAGTTCATACAGAGGCCCTTGATTTTTATGGCAAAATCCTTTTATAATTTTTTTTTCAGAGTGTAAAGCTTCATGCAGTCACTAAACATGCATTAGCTCATGGTTTTCAAGCCTGTTTGCTTAGATTATGACAGTGAACAACATTCATTACAGTTCACAGAGGAGTTTCACATAAAGGTGTTCAGGCAGATTTATTCTTCGCTCATTCAAACTTGAAATAAACCATATCAAGTACACAGAAAGCAATATATGGCTAAAGGTCATTGGTTTGTCTCCGTTAAGACATGTGAAGCAATCCTAACAATGTTGTCATATTTTCAAGCCATATTTACTGGACCTAATCTTCTTTGAACCATGTCACTGCTGCTGAAATAAACAAGGGCATGGTTGTCAAGGACTTTTAATTTTCACTGACAGCTGCCAAAGGGTCTTTCTTAGACACCAGTCATATTTTAGATAAGAAAATACAGTTTCAGGCTTCATGCTGTCCACAGAACAGGAGCAGTTGTGATTGAAGATGCTCTCACTTCCTGAGTTTAATTTGAAAACAGAAATGGTAAATTGGATTTTATGGTTCAAATAAGATAGAAACAGATAGCAATAATGTCCAGTTTATTTATTGCTTTTATCAATTGGTATTTATTTTATAAAGTCACTGAAACATTGTTCTAGCTCAAAGCAGTGAGATTGGGCTTTTTTATACCATGAATCTCCTATGCACTTTTAAGAAGGAACAATGAACTACACAAAATCAAAGCCAAGGCTGTCGAACATCAGTCAGGCTGGTAGGGCCTCCCCAAGGCAATGATTAATGGTGCATGGAAATAAAGTGACAGATGACCACTAACTTTGAAGGGTTTTGCTTTATGGCTCTAAAAATGTTTCCATGAACCACAGGGAAGATTCATAATGCAGGATTTTGCTACAAGCTCAAAGACTGGTGCATGAAACTGGTGCATGGAGAAAGTATAACACTTTCAATTATGTTTCTCTTCAGTTTGCTCATCTTCTAAACTTAATAAAGGAAATTTGGAAATGGAGCCATCTGCAAATAAGAATTGGGGGAGAAAAAGGAAAAATCAAATGAGTTAATACAAAGCAGACATTTGAGTTTTATGAAATTAATTTTTTTATGCTCATCCTTCACCTTCTGCCCCTTGTAATTCATATTTCTGCCTTGTAGTCTACAGTATCATTCCAAGATTTGCAAAGGAATCACTTGATTCTGAAGGAGTCCATAGATGCATCATAGAGGCAAAGATTTAGGAAATGTTGAAGGAAGGCAAGTGGAACAGAACTGAAGGAAGACTGAACACAGTTTCTTTCTACAGCTCAGAGTTAATTGGTCTGCAAGAAGAGAAGGCAGACTTATCCAAAGATTCAGTGTTTCTCGAAGCACATTTTGGAAAAAAATTCTCCTTTCTACAGAAGATTTCTCGGCTATGGCTTCAATGACCTTATGCTGGAGTGGGCATGTCTTCACAGCTGCATTAATTCTACAGCTCAGTTCTTCCCTTTTACATTTGAAAGAAATAGTACCTCTGAGCCAAAAAATGACCTGTGGAAAGCCAGGTTCCAGAAGAATCACTCAGAAGACACAACACCAAGACTAGAATAAAAAGAGGCAGAACTCCTGATAGACATGTCCTATATATATATATATATATATAATTTGTAAGTCCTTTTACTGGTGGACCAAGATGAGAATTTGCAGGTATGCAACAGAAAAAATGCATATATTTGAAATGCAAGTTATGAATCCATCTTTAAAAGCAAAATTATTCTTTAACATGAGTGATATAGAGTAAAATAAAAACTTCTAAGGGAAAATATAGAGGATATAGTTTTTAGCTGCCATATTGACTAAAAATACAATAAGAAAATTAAAGGTTAAGTAGTGTCTGTTTTCCCAGAACCTGTAAGAACATTGTTATACTTACTCTAGAGAAGAATGAAAAAGATACTTAACAAGAATTGTTGGGGTTTTTTTTATTTTTAATCAAGAATATAATTTTATATATATAATACACTCTCTTCATTGTGGAAATTCTTGTATAATTTTGTTTTGTTTTGGTTTTTTTCTGAGAATGTAGTACAAAATCTTTGGCTACTAGACACCTAAGTTTTTTGGAAAGTATTTCTTCTTCATCAATAACAGGTTTATTTGATTTTTTTTCCAAAAATTTAATATATTAAGCCATTTTCTAGAGCAAAACAACAAAAAAGTTGTTTATATAATGTCGTCACAGTTCACTTTAGTAAACTCCTTTTTTGCTATGCACAGTGAGGAACACATTTGCCTACAGAACTGATCTGTTCCCTCTGGACAAAGCTGAACTTCTCTTTATTTTCACAGGGCTTACTGAAGTGTCTTCATTCTGTAGGTGTCACTGAAATTAAGGTGTTAAGTGCACATACATACTCAGACACATCCTATAGCACAGTTATCATTGTTAAAACTGCTAATGATGGAAACCTCTTTGCAACCTAGATTAGCTCATGCCCAGGGGAAGATGCTAGTAACTCAAAGTTCTTGTTTGCTTATCTTTTTGCAGTTTTCTGTTTTGTTTTGTTTACTTGCTTCACTAGGATAGCCTGATCTATCATCAGGTTTTGAGCCCTTCTAATTCACATACAGCCACAAGTTGGGAGAACAAAAGATTACCTTTGGCTCCTAAACTGTTATATTTTCAGTGGCTTTACTATTATTAGAGGGTAAGCCTTGTGCTTGGTAAGCAGATGGCATCACATTTTTGGTTCTTTCTGTCATTTTAGTGGAAAAATTTGGAGTAGAATTTCTCAGGAGGAGCAAAAAAGACCCTTCAAAGATATAATTGTAAGAACAGCCCTAAAAATTTGAAAGTATAATTCTTAGTGAGAACATTACATGTTACATTCAATGACAGATTAACTGGCTATGTCCATATATATATATATGACAATGAAGGTTTCTGTATTCAAAAACACAAGGCAATTTTTCAGATTAATGAGGTCAAAGGTATATTCTGCATGTACCTCTAGTTGCTTTGAAATTGTTATTTTCCAGGTAGTTAGGCTGCAAATTATGTAATAAGCCTCTTACTTACCCCTGTTTGTGCATATTTCAGAACAATGAGCAAGCAAGAACATGTTTTCTTATTTTGCAACCATCATGCTGGATTAATATCACACTGTGTAGCACTCAATATAACAATCTGAGGCAATAAAAGGTCAGGAGTGCTCTTTAAGTCTTCACAGAAGTTTAGGAGCTGGTGATGAATAAGTCAGCAAAGGAAAAGTGTATTGGTATGAACTACCATACCCAGGAGGTGTTTGGTATGCATTAAGATTTAAAGGTGTATGAATCTCAATAGATTCCCAGCAGATCTCCTTCTTTGTCACAAGGCATCCACCAGTAACTACACTCTTGGAATGTGCAAGAGGTGTACCATTACACCTTTATGATAATGTCTTACAGACTCAGATTGTGAAGACAGAAATATTAGTTTGGGAAAAAACACACAGTATATTGAGGGATGTAAACGCAATCCTCCTGATTATGAGAACTTCTTTATTATGTTTTTTGTTGCTTGTTAATTATGTTTATTTTTCATACAACATCATTCTACTGTTACAATACTTCTGCAGCAACATAACTGAAGAACAATTGTAATTCTACTAAAAGTATATTAAAAGAACACTATTGCATCCATCACATATTTGTTGCACTGCTATAAAATTCATCTCTTTGCACGTGTGACAGTGGGCTTAGTTTATGTAATTTCCACTCCAATTCCCCAGAAGTCCTGCCTTTATTCATGCACATGTTAGACAGTGCTCAGCTAACACAAGGACCTAAGTAACAAAAGATAACTTTCAAACTGGCCTTGCTTTCAGCAGGGAATTAGACTACATGATACCATAAGATTCCTTCCAATTTATATTATTCCATCATTTTTGAAGTAGTTTTTCTCCATTCATATTGCCAATTATATAAACCTGGATTTTATTATAAAATAATAAAAACTCCATTTAGAATAAATAAACTTTCTATGATAACACCACCCTTACTCCATTTTATGAAATGGGAGAATAAAAATAGAAACATCTCCAAGATGAAACAGGAAATGTGAAGAAGAATGAAGGAAATTGATTCAAGTCTCAGTGTAGTATTGTATCTACCATTTCAACCATGCTGGGCTTCAGTACACTTTTTAAAATTGCTATGTAACCATTTCTGGTTTTAAAAGCTGAAAAAAACTGAATAGACTCAGGATTCTCCTTTTGGGAGATAACAGCATTCCTTTAGAGATCTTAAGCAGTAGTCAGAGCTTCCAATTCAGTATTCCAGGAAGCTCCATTTTCCTTCTTTCACTTATTTTCTGGCAGCTGCAACCTGAAATCACTATATTCTCCAAGCCCAGCCAAAGCAAACCTCAAGCTCTGATTTAAGATAGATTTCAGCTAGATAAAAGAATCATTAGAGTGAGTCATCAGATTTATATTGATAGGAGTCAAATGACAAATGTTGAAAAGTGTTAAGCAGGAGAACACGCCAAGAAATTCAGCTTCCAAGTCTGTTTCCAACACCCTCCTGACAGAATTCTTTGCATTTTTTCATTAGTTCTTTTTATAAAAACTTGAAAAACTAGTTCAGAATTAACATCTTCATGTATTTGTATGACGGTGTTACCTACATTTATATCATGGTGTGTGTGGGGGGGGTTTATTTTTATTCTTCTTGTTGTTATTATTATTGTTTTTCAGAAAAATCTTCCTTCTAATTTTTACCAGACCCCTATTGTGAAAAGTCAGATACCACTGGAATTTCATTTTTCAAGGCTCTATGAAGGCATATAATGGCAGGCAGGCTCAACCTTTATTATCTCATGGGCTCCACCAATGGGAAAGCGTTGTCCTGTTGAAATGTACTGCATGAATGCCAAGATCAGGTTTCCATGGAGGAAAGTTACCCCATGTAATTTAACACTTGGATCTGAGTTTTTGACTTCATACTAAAGATTAGTAGCCTAACTGTAATGATTTATTTTTTTATATAATACATGATTCTGTTCAAAGTCCTCAGAGCAATGAGATGGCACTCTTGCATTAGCTTCAAGGACATGTTGTAGCATGGTGTTGAAGGTGTGGTCCGTTACCTTCTCATGATAGAAAAACATATTGAAAATTTCAGTATCCATGTCCTTCTGCAATAGAGCTGGAGTACTCCTGTGTGAAGAGAGCCAAACTTAGTGCACTCCTCATGTAGACTATTTAACTGGAGAGATCTTTGGACAAATGTCTGACTGTCTTTGTGGAATGAACATGCTGGCTTACTCCGGAGGCAACCCTGGCAGCCAAACAGAAGCAGGTTAATCACATGACAAGGAATCTGCAACAAGACTGCAAGGAAAAGCAGCAACTCATCTATTAAGATCCAGCAGCTGAATAATTTTTTTGTAGAAATGTAAACTGACTGTGAGGTCCTTGATCTTGAGCTTTACTAATTACAGAAGAGTTTAAACCAAGTGACAAGAAAGTATTTTAGAGTTTTCCACTGATTTAGCAGGGTCTAGCTCAGGTCTAACTGTGCACTGAAATCCTAATTTTACTATCACATAATTTACTTAGCCAGTAAATAAGGTTCACCAGAGCAAACAACTACATGCAGAATATTGTTTTGTAAAACAATGAATCCCAAGTAAAACATTAATTCCCTACACAAATGTTGATAAATGTTTTATAAGAGAGACACAAATGTTTTTCTAACTCTTTTTTCATGTGGTCAATATGAGAAATACTGATACCATGCTAAAAACAGCAATAGAGAAATTAATAAGTGTTACCTGTTCTATGATATGTTGATATTTTAACAGCTTCTTGTGTGACTTAAAAGCCTACTCTTAATTCATAATGATCTTTCATCGTGGCATCCAAATCTATTCTCTCATTTGCACAAACCTGACAGTTTGTTAGTCTAGTTAGCAGATGAAATTTACTTGCTAATTTACCCTTTGACTTGTTACCTTACCTATTTAGATAACTTTTTATCAAGAATTTACTTGTATACTCACCCTGACTTCACAAGAAAAGCATTAACTATTTTTGGCTTGGAGGGTTCCCTATATATGGAGGATCCTCCATCAGTGCAAATATATGTTCCTCTCTGAATGTTTCTCATTCCCTAAAAATGTGCCAAATGTTCTTCCCCATTAACCCAAAGAATCAACAGATGTCAATTCCTCACCTTGTACTATTACTCCCATTGATTATGTATTTGAATCCAAGACACTTCTGCATGGGATTAATAATATAAGGATAAGCTTGGCAGCTTGCAAATGAACAAAGAAGTCAATGTTCAAAAGGTTAGTAGAAACTTTAGGGAACTCGGAGAGGTCAAATACAAAAGCCTTAGAACCCTATTTACATGAGGATTGTGGGCCTTTATTTTGTTCAATGATTGATATCATTGATATTGATGATCTATGATTCTATGATATACACTGTGCTAATTACACACATAAAAGAGTTTTAAAATAATTACATAATTAGAAACACAAATTATAATTCTAGCTAAATATATACACTACTAAAGTTTTGTGGATTACTCAAGGAATACTATAAGATTGTTCTTTAAAAATGTTCCTGACCATACATAGGTAGAAAAAGAGGGAGTGGATCAGGACTATACATTTCTACTGGCAGAATTATTTTAATCTTTGTTTTTTGAAATCAGGTGCAGCTTTCAAGTGAAATCGACTGATCCTATTTTGAAAGATGTCTGGTATAGTCTAGGCTAGGCTAGATTAGACTAGATGAAGACAGCACACAGTATAATCTCAGAATACTCATTAGAGGTACAGTATTTAAGGTCAGAAGGGATTTCAGAAATCACTTTCACATGCCTGGAGAAGAGAATTTACACAGGCACCTCTGTAATGAGACAAGCATCCAAATTGTCAGTAATGAAATTTTCCAGTAGCAGGCATGGATACAAAGACATGAAGGGATGCAGATTTCCAGAGGAAGAAAACTGAATTATGGTAGCAACTACCATTAATTACTATTTGAATGCAACAATAAAAATCTAAATTAAATCTGATCAGTGATATTATCACTGATTCAGCTATAAATAGCTGATGATAATTATTCAAGTTAATATATTAAGATGAGTTATCAGCTATGTATTATCTATGACTGGCAAATATAAACAATTGTATGCAAGCAAATGGGTTAAAAGTTCAAGGATGACAAAACTAAATGAAATTTAAATTTTACAGAAAAATCAACTTGTGGGTTTCAGATGGAAATTCATGAACAGTCCTATGCTCCTGGTTTTTGTCCATCTTTATGCTGCCCAGATTTTTCACTCATTTCACTTTTATGCCATGTTTAATCTGCTGATGCAACAGTTGCTCTTGACTGACACCAGTAATGAATCAAAAGGAATTAGTCCTTACACCCACAATTAGCAAAGCAAAATAAGCACCAAGAGTAGTAAATAAAATTTCATAAATATATGCCATTAATTAATTTTCAAAACTCTTCCATTTTTGCTTCAATTTTTGCTGAACAAGATGCCAGTCATCTGCAAATGAGCAGTCATCTGGCTCTAATTCCCCTCAGGGAATCTGGAAACAAGAAATTCCTGTCTCCTACAGGAACACAGAAAGGGAGCTACCTATCTATAAAGTCTATTGGATACTACCCTCTTTCCAGGTCTTTTCCTATTTTTAGAATATTTCTAGGGCATTTTAAGACTGAATAATTTCATTTTCTTCATTACTCCCTCTCCCCTCTATTTCTAAACAACCCCCAAAGGGATCTTTATACTTTTACTTTTAAATTAATACTAATAAAAATATACTAGAAAATTAATACTAATAAAAAAATACTGGAAAACTAAAACCAGCCTTCTCCAACCCAACCCCCCCAAAAAAACAAACCAAAGCAAAGCAAAAGTCAACTGGACAAAATCTCTACTGTTTGTAGAAGAAATTTAGCATGAGTTTCAAGTTCCTCTTAGAATATGTCAGAGAGAGAGATACATGCCAATTTTACAAAGGTCTAAGTTGAAAAGCTGATTTATTTATACTCAACCTTCCTCCAGAAATAAAAGCAGAATGAATTGTAAGGGAAAAAAGAAAGAAAAAGGGAAAAAAGCAAAAAGCCATAAGGCTGAAAAAAACCCAGCTATTGAATTCTGTATTTCCAAGACTCTTTAAGTGGAAAGGCTATCCTTAGACCTGTTGGCCTCATAACAAAGTGAATTTGTTATGATTTCAGAAATACACTTTGTTATAAAATACACAAAGCCTTTCTGCCCCCTCCTCTCCCACTCCCCAAAGAAAGCTTGTAACTGTAGCTCTTTGTGTGATGCTTCAGCGATTTGCACAGCAATTTAATTCCTTGGTATAGTCAGGAAAATCCTTACATGCATTTTATTGAAGGATGGGTAGAGGAAAAGGAGACTGAGAAAAATATAAAGAATGGTTGAAGGGAAAATGGAACAATAATTGGATTAATATTCTAGAAAAATCAAAATTTAAAAAAAATTAAAAAGACACTATGCCTAAGAACCCAGGGAGAGGAAAAGTTTCCTTTTCCTAACATTTAATAGAGACCCCTGGTAGAAAGCTAATCTAAGCCTTCTAGTATTTGAGCACAAACAGTAATTACTATTCTCCCTTCCTATTAGGCAAAACTGACACCAAACCTGGAGGAGGCCACATCTGTTTGCTTTGTGTGGTGCTTGTATACAGTCCACATCCAGTTCTTAGAACCTGTCTTAGTAGGCAATGGATAATATTGTCCAGGGGTTGGTCTCCTCCAGTTCTGTGCTTCTATGCCCCTTGCTAATAAACTGCCTGTTATGCAGTGGAATGCTACACATGCAAAAATATCCTAGCTTGAATCAGCCTAAACACATAAAACACAGCTGGAGCAAGATTACTATTTCAAAAACAAGACAGGAACACAAAGTAATTTTTGAGTTATAATTAACTGGTGGTCACAGTCCATTAATGTCCGAAATTTTGCAGGATCCATGAGAAGTGATTCTAAGGAAATGTTCCAAGAAAGATAACACATTGATATTGCATATTTTCATTATGCATCTGCATCTAGGAGAGGTCTGTCTTGTTTTGGCATTTGGGGAACACAGTAAAATATATAATTTAACCTGGTCTTTCTGTAAATGTAAACCTAAATTATTGTCAAATAAGATCTAGGAAAGTCAGTTTTCGTGCAACAGAATGACACTTAATAGGCATGAAAATGACCTCTATCTACTACGTGTGTCTGGTTTACTTATTAAGTTTCCAAGTCAATTAGAATAAAAATAATGCTTAGCTCATTAAAAAAGGGAATTTTGTGTGTGTGCGTGCATGCTCAGAGCCCTCAGAAATCAATTAGAAAGAAGAATTAAAACTCTTTTTTTTCTTTCCCAATGAGAATTTTTAGCAATGGATCCCAGGTTAGTTTCTTTAGAGTGCATCTGTGAATAACAGAACTGAAAACACCAAAAATAATCTAAGGAAAACAAAACAGCTCATAGCTTGGGTGAAGTTATGAGCTTGAGTCCCTGAGTTTACTAAATGAAGAGCAGATCTGAATTTACAGAAAAGTTAAAGATTGCTATGAGGTTAAAGACTTTCTGATCTCAGTTTCATTCTCTACTACTTAAGAAATCATGTTTCTTTTTATTGTAAAAGCTCTTCTACAGCTGAAAGTTTCACAGGAAGGTTACTTAATCTTTCTATAGTTGGTCTTCCTAAAGAACAGTTGAAATAATGTGTCTTGGTAAATAAAAAAGGGTGCAACTTTTAAAAGAAAACACATCCAAGCAAAAACCAGAAAGACAGTCAAATCCTCTGGGTGTTGATACTGATGGCCTGTGGCTGTACTACTTTGAGTTATGATCTTAGAGTCTCCTAGGACAAGCAAGGTCAGGCTTAGTCAATACACAAACAGGATACCTACAAAGTAAATCTGGGTTTTGCAACTCATGGGGTCACAAATTCAGTAGCAAGAACTTTTCTTCTGTCTTGAGCATTTAATCATTCCTTCGGGCATGGTCACAGAGGTCATTCTAGTCCTAGAAGTTCTGCTTTCTGAACAGTTATAAAATTGCAGCCCTGACTACTTGAGGACATTAAGAAAATCATGTCACTTCCAAAAAAGAAAAGGTATTAGCCTTCCCAGCCATTTCAAATTTCAATCAGATATTAAATACTTTAGTCTCTGTTGTTTTACTGTATTTATATTTTTCATCAGCCCTATATTACTATAGTACTCTTTTGAAATATTATCTGATTCATTTTTTGATCTTCATTCTGTGGTATTTCCTGTGTCTAAAGTCCTTTGGCATTCCTAGGAAACTGGGAACTTTTATCATATCTGTCTTCAGAAATTATTTCCTTTCTGACAATCACCAATGGCAATACTTTGACTACTACAGTCTTTTGTGACTGGATTTCAAAAGGCCCAGAACATCTTTGTCAGATTTCCTTACACCAAAGCTTGGGTTTCCAGCCTGTCTTCAGATTGCCTAGCCAATTTAGGCATTAGAATTGCTGGGGTTTCCAAGTTCAAAGTAATAACGAGCATTTGTCCATCTCTAGAAACAGGAAAGGTGGCCTGAGCTCAAGGGTCATGTTCAGTTCACAAATATGATGCTAAGTGAAGTCAGGGAAACTATCAAGTCAGAACTCGCTGTTAGATAGTTATGGGTAAAGAAGAGGAATCTTAGACTTACTACATGTTTTTATTATCATGAGCGACCATTATAGAGATTAGATTTCTCTGAGGCTTCCTTGCAATTTGTAACCATATATGGAGTATAAAAGATAAAGTGGAAGGGACCACACTTTAGAGATGTTATGCACAAATCCTTTCTTCTTTAAAACTCTCTTATTTTGTATGAAAGTCTCTTCTATAAAAAGCAGTCATTCCCACACTACAATTGATTTTGTGCTGCAGAAATATAAATTTTCAGACCTATGAGCTGCTTTTTTCTTTACTAAAAGATTTTCAACTAATATTCCTGTAGAATCACAGGTCTAACTGTTAATTTTTCACATCAGAACATCATGGGAATATGTGCCAAATGGCTTCTTATAATCAAGAAATACATCTACTGTTCCAGTTCCATCTATTAGACTTGTTGTTCTATTAAGAAAGGGATCAGACAGTTTTTAGAGTATTTTTTCTTGACAATTCCATACTGTTTGTTGGTCCTCCTTTTGTTTCTTGTTACTTTCTTCTATTCAATTTTCTTTTTCCCCCTAGATGTCTTGTTTTTTGGGTTTTCTTTTTTTCCTAATGGGATTCCCTTTCTGATGACTAATAGAAAATCCTATCATCTATTTACCAGCAGCTATGAAAAAATTCTGTCTTTATGGAGGAGTTTTTTTGATATTGTTGGGATAGAACAATAATAGGGAAGCTACTGTCATAGTGTGATTTGCGGTCCAACAATATATTTTATAAATCAAGAAAATATATATGGGAACAGTGAAGGAATTTTCTACATTAAAGAACACTCTTTTCAAAAAAAATGACTTAGAGATGCATTTTGGATCATTGTACTTTGGCAGAAACACTCAAGAAATAGTATGATGTTTCAATATATAAAAAGTAGCAAAATATAACCTCTCTGTTAGTTCCAAAAACAGTGATAACAATTTCTTTTCTAAATTTGTCCATTTAGCCAGGATTTGGACTATTAGATTTTTCACCTCTGATGATTGTCTGTAAAATGTTCCAGTGTCTGGTTTTTGGGGTAATTTTTCTCTTTTTAAATGTGACAAAAAGGATTTGAAAAAAGGACTCCATAATAGGGAGTAGTTATAAAAAAGTACTGTGGCAGCTTATTATAAAAGTGGTGGATGCACTCATTTCCCACCATTTAGCATTATATAAATGAAATGATACTTAAAAATTCCTTTAACATAGTGGCTGTATGCATGGAGGAAAAGAGGACTAAGTAGATGTATGTGATAATCATTTCGGCTAAGAAATTTTTTAATCTATCAGTTTTCCTGTTACTTTCTGCTTTCCAGAATACTCTATACTGTCTTCATCAATCTGGAACTTTTTTTTCTTTTCTTTTCTTTCTTTCTTTTCTCTTTTCTTTTCTTTTCTTTTCTTTTCTTTTCTTTTCTTTTCTTTTCTTTTCTTTTCTTTTCTTTTCT
>JAYDZK010000001.1:31627072-31651934 GCA_034509185.1 Euphonia xanthogaster
TTCCTTTCTTTCTTTCTTTCCTTTCTTTCTTTCCTCTCTTTCTTTCTTTTTGTTGTTTTCATTCTCCATACAGTTTGATTTAGCAGTTCTGAAGAAATTTATAAGGAAATTTTTTTGCATTTTGAAGAATGATAAAATCATTTTAAGGATGTTTGGTCTAAGGAGATAAAAGAACCCCAAGAAAATCTTTCAAAATTTAACATTTTTGGGAAAAAAATCCTTCTGAACTCAGAAACATCATACCTTTTAGAATTGCTGGAATTGAGTAGAGAGGTTAAATTGGAAGACAGTTTTGGTTTTACCTATTCTTAATGCTGACAGATGTTTTGAACAGATGAGGAGGGGAAAAGAAGATGTAAAATTTAAATCTTCAGCCAAAGAAATGTAGCATTTAGAAACAGCGAGTGGAATCTCAGTTGTCTTAAAATGTCTCAGCTGTTATCACTGGATTTAATCCTGCTGTAATCAAACGTGTAGAGTGATGTCATCTCTAGCTTGTGGTTTCCCAGGAAACTGTGCCCCAAAATGGCTGAAAGCACAGTTGTCCCTTCCATTTTGTAACTACGTTTGTAATTACACTTGCAAAAATGAGCTTTGGTACTGACTGGGTATTGACTTTGAATATAGCACACAAACTGCAGAGTGTGCAGCACATCACACAGAAGCAAAGCATGGAATATCTCACACATGCTCCACTGGCTCTCAATTAAAAAGATTCAAACCCAATTCAGTGTGGCTGTTTTAATCTCCAAGGCTGAGGTACCAAGAATTCACTCCTCCTATTGTGAGCCATCTAGACAGATGGAAGACAGGGCACAACTCTGAATCAGAAATGGCTTAGTGGTGGAATACAGAGTGTGCAACTCCTTATCACAGCAAAACAGAGTCAGCCTCAGCCTGGCAATCTTTGGAGCAGAACACTCCTCCTCCTCCACTCAAACAAATTATGCCACAATAATGAAGACCAGCTGCGTGACAAGGGAAGGGACATAATGGAGAGTGAGAGGAAAAGCAACTGGAAAAGAATGACTGAATTGAATAAAAGCACAACATGGCTCCTTTCTGGCAGAGTCTGTGCAGTTCCTTGTTTTGTTTTGGTGGTTTAGTTATGTGGTAATGAAAGAGATCTTAAAGGAACTAAAGTTATCTGAACACCATAATTCAAAGACAGGAAAAAAAAAATCTCAGACGAGCATGGATTTTTTCTTTCTTATTCTTCAAATGTAAAAAATGTTCAGTGCTTCACTGATTCTACCAAATTTCTGCACTGAAGCTTACAAAATTTCATGTTCCTATTATCCAGAGAAATTCTACAGGATAGGTTCACGATTGCCCAAATAAATATATAAATAAATAAATAAAATTATCTTTCTGTGAATCTTAAGCTATTATTGAAGCAAAGCAGCAAAGAGTAGTAATGTACTGAATATAATCATACTTCTAAGTTATATCTTGAATTATTGATGCACTATTGACCCACACACAGTATCTTTAATAACCCATTCCTAGCATCTACACTTACAAGTTTATACACCCTACCAATGTATTAACAGAAGGGTAGATAAAACTATAAGTTCAATCTTTTTATCAATATATCTTTTGTTAAAATCAATTGGATCATTTTACCATGTACAAGGTTAAACCTAAAAGTTATTCAACGTTAGTTTTACCAAGTTGCAGCACCTAGGAGAATTTATTAGACCATCCTCATCTTTAGAAAAATTGATTTTTGACAATCTAAATTAAGAAAAATAATTAGCTTTGGTTTTGACTAAAAGAGCAATAAGATTAGTGATATGAACATAACAATAACACTGATGGTTATGTTCCTTTAGTATAAAAAATACTAAAATGAATAAGAAAGGTACCTCCTTTTTGCTGTGTTTTGTTTTGCTAGGCTACCAGGGAACTAATTTTTTTTTAATTTTATTGGCATATGAACAAAAGAGAATCAAAATAACTGCTTCATTAACATCGCCTCATCAGACTGTGATCCAAGCTTGCAGGGTTGCCAGTTGGGAAAAACAAAAGAAAATCAACCATTCCCTAAGGAGAAAACCAACCTTGTAACATTTTGGTGTTAAAACCTGCTTTTTGATTAATATAGCAAGATGACTCTGGAGTCAGTGAAGAATAATACATATGACCTCACTATAAATACTGCGCAAATAACTTGCAGATACCAAAGCACTCCAATTAATATACAATTCTGAAGATGTTTCTGAAGAATGTACTTTCATATCTCTGCAAATCTCTATACAGTTTTGGATACATATATATGTGTGTGTATAGCTTACTTAATATGTTTACCTATTTTTGAAAACTTTTATTGATTTATATACCTGATGCTATGCTTATTCAATATGTTAACACACTAGGAGAATCAATATTCTGCATTCTAATTTGGATAGAAGTAGTGTATCTGTATGAGTGGCCTTTTGGCCACTCCCCAAGAGCCTGATCAGCTTTATTTCTCATATTCTCTGGTGGGTTTGAAGTGAAATGGGTCAGATTCAGGACAATTCAGTCAGAAGTTTCTGGGCTTTTGAGGTCCACAGTAATGACAAAGTGTATTAGAGTAGGAGCAAAGATTATGGGGATTATCTGCCCTTTCAGAAAAGCCACAATTTCTTGTGGCTAATACCAAAATAAAGTGAAACATCAAACTTGTATGACAATTTTCAACTTTTTGGTTTACCTGATGAGAAATGGACTGAAATAAATTTACAAAGACAAAAATGGCTTACAGAAAAAAAAAAATTAGCTTTCCTAGCCTCTGTGAATTCAAGTAGTTTACTGTGTCTCCAGCACTAAACTATACACTGGTGTTCTAGTCACTGGGGGAGGCAGACAAAGTATGCAGATAAAATATTCCTATACAAGTAGCAGAACCCATTATCATCCCAAAGCTCATCTTTTGTATATGCTGTGTTGTTAGGCACAAGCCTAAATCCCTGTTTCTCCTCCAGCTGTAGATTTTCCTCTTGGATCTATTATCCATAGTGTCAGAAAAAGCATCCCTCATCTCAAAAAGTGTAAGACAGAAAAGCTGACTAATGTAACATAAACTCTGTAAAATACTTCACTCATGTAAGTGCATGCACAAATACACACAGAGGGTTTGACTAAACTGTGTGTAATACATTGCTTCAAGACCAAACAGATGTCTGTATATTATCTCTTCTTTCCTGATCCTCAGGGCTGCCTGAGCACTGCATAATTCCTTCTGAAGTTTAAGTCCCTTTCTTACACTCAGTAGCTGTTCTACTTTCCAATAAGAATCTATATATACAGATAGGGATGGTGGTAATAGTATGGGAAAATACTCAATTGACTTCTTTGAGCAGTTTCAAGTCCTCTGCAGTGTGATACAATTTAACCTGGTGTTATTATAAGACCTGATTTAACCTGCGACCAATTCTAGCTTGTACTGTAGCACAGAAATAGGAACTAATTATTCCTACATTTTTATGAGTGTCAGTACAGTAAAGTTAGCATTTATCTCAATCTCCCAGATAATTGCAAAAAGTTGTCATTTCTCATTTTGACAGTGAAGCAAATAATTGAAACAGATAAATTACAGTTTGAAACAGATAAATGACAATTGCGCTTGGTGTAAAGGAAACAAACCAGTAAGCCGATAATATATTGTGAGCTCTCCAAGACATTTCCAAAGAAGGGTGTCTTGAAGTTAAATTTCTTGAGTGACCTTCTACAGTAATGTTCCATGCAACAAGAAGAAATAACTTGGATATAAAGAGGAATGGTGTGATATATTGCAACTAGAAAAAAAATAGTTATAAATAAAGTCATTTTGAAAATGGTCTCCTGCATGTTTTCTCACAAATAATGTAGAGTTTGCATTATGAAGCCAAATAAAGACTTACACTCTTAGTCACAGTTTGCAGAGCTATGACCTCTGTCAAACTCTACATTTTAAAATAAGAAATTGATTTTCATTTGGAAATGAACAGTGTTCATTCACCTGCATTTAAGCAATGCGACAAAGTCAGAAAACTCAGAAGGTTCTCTCGGGTTTTAAAGTAAATAGTCTGTTTTATAGCTTTTGAGGCTATCCACAGAAACTTATTCCCATAACTGCCATAATTTAACACATATTTATATAATGTTGGAGTGGGAGTGTTTTCCAAGTTATTCACTACCATATTAATTTGTCTGGCTTTCATTGCATTTTCCTGATATATTTTTAGAAGTTATAATCTTGACAGCAGAATTGAACACAAAGGAAGGGCTTCAGAATCCTGGATTGCAGGAATGGAATTCAAATAACCAGACATTTATTGCTGACTGCTGAAATCAAGCAAATTTGAAAGCCATACCCAAATATACCTAAGCGATATCCTACCCATGCTATTATTTTGTTAAGGAGTGTGGAGGGGAAAATAATTCTTTTACAAATGCCTTTTTTTTTTGTTGTTCTTGGCTTCTCTACTAGGAAGAGGCTGATTTTATGTTAGGATTGTAAATATATCAGAAACCTTTAAAAGAAGGTCCATTCCTATGCATCTGTATAATTACTGCTCCAGGCACAGAAACATAGAAAAATGAATAATCCCAAATCAGAGACAAGAATTCAATCTTATTTATAGAATAAATAACAGGTGTCGTCAAGGTTGGAAGCTCATAAAACAGAGAAGTTCAACATAACACAGTGCAATTCTTTTTGTTTGTATCAAATTTGTTGACCAGCTGCCTTTAGCTATCTCACCTTAAAATTTGATAAGATACAAAGACAAGGCATTCTGTGCTTTGATGTTGCTAGTCCAGGTCAGATTTTTACTTTCCATGTAGATTTTATTTTAGTGAGCAATAATTTGCCTCTGTCTCCAAAAACATTCTGCAGCATGATGTGTGTTTCAAACCAAAACCAACTTTCCCCCAAAAAACACCCATCTAGTTTGAAGATGGAGAAGGGTACAGGCTACCACACAGGAGGTAATTGCTGCTGGTACTGTGGCTATTTCTCTGCATGGACAGATATGAACTATGAAAGCAGCTGCTGGATGCCCTGTTTTCATGCAAATATCCCCAGCGATTACGGGTTGTGCAGCAGATCCTTGGCCAATGTACAAATCCCCCTGCTCTTCTATCATGCTGACATCTGAAGCACCCAGCAGAGAAAAAGAGAATGTGGCTTGTAAACAAATTACTTCTTTACTTATTATTTAAAGAAGAAGAAAAGGTAATGGACGAGTGAGAGAAATATTGGGTAGAACTTTGGGGCTGCCTATGCCTCTCATGCAAGGCTTGGCTGATGCTGAATGAGATGTGGAGCAAGAGCGCATTTCCCCTACAGTTACTTCCCTCCTGCTGGTTTTACTTTTCTATAAATACAATACTGAGGCAGGAGGGGAACAGGGTATTGAATACAATACCCTGTATTATATTCAATGAATCCTGACGTGCCAAGAGAGTAGTGACACCTTTTCCTTGGGAATGGTCCCAGTTAAGGAAATGATGAGATGTAATGACTGGGGCTCAGTGCTCTGGTTGGATGGTGTTTCATGGTGCTCTCCTCACCAGGGATGGCAGTGGTAGCTCAAAGGTTAGTTGAGGGCATTTAAACTTCATCACACTGAGTACAGGTGGAGGGTTAGCACTACATCAGCCTTAACACACAAAAATACCCCCACAAGCCTGACCAGATTGTCTGTGCTGAAACAGGCCATGGGTAGGCAGAAGCACCTTTAATCAACCCTTTTTGTTCAGGGCCCTCATTTAGTTTCCAACATGCACATCCAAATGCTGTTCTTTCACACATCTCTGCTCTTAAATTGTTGATTTTTTCAGGCTGAGATTTATACTCATATTTCAGAGCAGTATCAGCTCTTGTGTGCTCTCCATAAGGTGGCTTTGAAACATCTATGTTTGCACTTAATGTCCAAAAAATAAAAAGATTCTTTACAAAGTTCCCAAACTGTCTATGAGAGCAGTACAAGCATTTTAAGCACTACTAATGTTTGCATGGACATGGGCCAAGCCACGTCAACAAATTCATTGCTTTGTGCATTGTGCAAAAAGACCATTTTACATCAGTAAAATATATATCTCAAAAGATGACGAAATCATGAAAACATTGATTTTTGGATGGGAGATTCCTCCTTCCTTGGACTTGTATGCGATGGCTCCACTTTTGTGAAAATACAAAAACATTATGAAACAACACCCAGTATGAAATATTAGCTGGCACTTAGGCAGGAAGAACTCTGTCCTTGTAGTCAAAGAAGCTTACTAAGTTCAAACACCCATTTATCATGCTATTAACTTTGTACCCAATTTCATAAAGAGCAAAGCAGCCTTTTGAGGGGAGCTCATTGCTGAGTTAAAGCTCAAATAGTTGTCCATTGTTCCTCTGCCACAGTACACAGGTTCCTGGTGACATTCAGCTAATGAATTTTCTTGATGATTAACTACCTGTTCTATGGGATCATTGTAATAGAAACATATTAGCTCCCGTTACAAGTGAGGTGCATGTGTCATTACTATAAGAGAGCTGGGCTTGATTTTCTTCCTCTTCTTCCTTTTCCTTTCACAAAGTCTGAGCAAAGCTTGGAAAAGTATCATCAAAATTCAACATGCTGAAAAGAAACTGCTGCTTTATTGAGCAGTAAAATGTACTTAGGGGCAGCTTTTTCATTAACTGTTGAATTAGAAGAAAAGTAAAATGCAGACAGGTATATAAACTAGCTCGTATTTGGAATTTTTATATTTATGTTCATTCTAATTATAATTATACAGAGCATGCTCCAGAAATAGGTGGAATAAAAAAGTCCCTGAAGATACTGTAGATGCATTTCTCTGAGAACAGACCTTATAATTAACTGCAGAGATTCTCTTTCTTTTCTTTTGCCCATTTTCACTGCAGTTCACATTCTGAAAGTGCTCTGCTGTTGCTTAAACTGCACTGACATCTTGTGGCGCTGAAATAGAAGAATCCTAAAAATTAAATTTTAAACCTTTATAAAATATGAGTTACAGTGTTTACCTTCAAGTGCTGCTGTATTGAACTCCTAAGATGGTTAGCGTTTACTTGCTTGCAATCAGAATTGGGGTCAATCTGCCAAAATCAACCTAAAATTTTGAGATGCCATGATAGAATGTTTTGGTTTGGAAGTGGCCTTAAAGATCATCTAGAATGACATTTTTTCCTGTAAAACTGAGTGTGTGCGAAGTTTGTTGACTAAAAATCCCATGTCTGTGAGCATATACACTCAGACCCTTTCTCAGACACATGCAGCAAGAGACAAACCATTGATCTCTGAGCTGGTGTTTTATCACCTTGGCAACAGCAAAGTGTTCAGAAAAACTTCAGATCTTTTTATCTCTGAGAATGAAGACAAGATACAGACAATCATCAGCTAAATAAAAATCTCCTAGTGGAAGTCCATGTACAGTGTAGGTAGAGAATTCAGAAGTGAATTGGGCTACAGTTTATTCCAAAGGAATATTTCTTCCATTGTATCAGAAGGTGAGGAAATAATTTATGATACTCCATTGGAGGCAAAATAAAAAGCAAACTATTGCTATGTATAAAGAAGGTTTCATGGGGAGGTAGCCACAGCCCTTTTTGTGTCTGTCATTGTATAATTTCCCCACTGAATGCTCCTAAATCCTGTGAGTATTATCTATGGTTTTATGATCATATCAAAGGAAACCACATGTCCCTAGGAAAACACAAGAAAATAGGTGCACACTTAAAAACTTAAGATGAAGCAGTCTCCATCACACTTCTGTTTGTATTATTCATTGCTGCTGCAGTATCTGAAAAAGCCTTGTAGTATTGCATTAGGTGCACAAGACCCTGTAGAGATAGAGAACTATTATTATACTCCTTTTACAAATGGAGAATTGAATCAGAGGGAGATGAAGTTAGTTGTCCAACTGGATAGGAAAAGTATGTGAAGTGAGGAATTTAAGTGAAAGCATCAAATGGAAGTGAAGAAGCCAGTCTCTGAATTACCTGGCACATTGCTGTCCAGTTCATTTGTTTTGTCTCATTGTTTCTTCATGTGAAGTGTCTATTAACTGTGATCAGAGAATCACAGAACCACATAAAGGTTTGGGTTGGAAGGAATCTTAAACCCCTGACATGGGCAAGGATTCCTTCCACTAGTCCAGGTTGCTGAAAGAGCTGTCCAACCTGGCTTTAAACACTTCCAGGAATGAGGGGGTGTTCAAGCACCAAGTTCTCTGGTGTTTGTATGGATGCTGAAAAATGGAATCCAAAGGAATTCCTCCTGGGAGAGTAAGGAGAAAAAAAAAAAGGGAATACAGACAGATCAAAGTAAAACAAAAGATTCTAATTTCTGAAAGCATTTGGCTTTGGGAAAAGATCTTTTCTTAAACACACTTTCCGACTTTTACTTACAGTTCTGCTTGCATCAACTCTATTTGAACTTTTAGGTGAGGTTTCGATGTGTTTCAGAAAACCTCCTTTACTTCCAAGTGTGCTTGCAGAAAGGCAATAAAAATTACTAATGGATTTTATCAATACAGGCAACTGAAATTTTCCCAGTCACATCCATGAAGTCAAATATTGATTATTTGTGCATGGGATCTTTTCCTACTCTTAATGTAAAATATACCTATAATGCCATTGAAAGTAAGTCTAGAGTATTCCAGTAAGTTTATTGTTTTTCTTATGCTCAGTTTTTAGGTTTAATTGTTGTCTTTGCTTCCATGCTGCAGGCAGAGCTGGCAGTTAAGACATGCCTGAGAGACACCTTGATGGAACCTGCAGTACTACATGCAGAATGAGTAAAATACAGCTCACCCAACCTGCTGATAAAATGTATCTATTATTGCAGAGAATATAGTATAATTGGAATATGCCTTATAAAATAAGACCTTGTTTTAAATAAAAATCCTCTGGGCTACTGAGGTTTCCTTTCCCATGAATTAAATAAGCATAATTATATAAAGATCCTGGGCAATATTGCAGCAGTTAAATAACCAATGGATAATCTTCATATACTTGTGTGTTGATTTCCAGAAGTCTGACAGTCCAAGAATCTTCTCACAAGAGTTTATTATATTAATTTTTTATTTCTCCTCTAATGTTTTCACTCCTTTCTGCTACTAGATGTTGTTTACTTTGCTCTACATATTCTTGCTTTCCATGTCTTCTGCTTAAAAACCTGATCATTAGGAACAATGAGATAAGGCTGAATTCTGCTTTAACAGATTTAACTATGGAAAAATTCAAATTTAAGTCAGTAAAGAAAAACCTTTACTACATACAGAAGAGCTTTGACCACTCCCATATGACCTTGACACATGCAAAGTGCTACCTGTGGGAGAGTTGAAAACCCCTCATTCCCAAATATTAGTGTTTGTGGATTGACTGTAACAATTCTACAGAAAAGTATTGGGGCATGAGCCAGTAAAGAAGACCAGCAGCATCCTGGGTTTCAAGAGCAGGAGCAGATTCAGAACATCCAGGGAAGGAATTATTCATCTATAATTCATCCTTGTGACACTGGATGAATTATAGAGGAATACAACAATACAATGCAACATTTTTTTGGCATAGGTTCATTTTTCACTAATGACATATTTTCATATATGACACATTACAATATCTATCCCAAGGAATTATAAAAATCAGAGAGAATTCATTAATTTTGGATCTCACATTTCACTTTTTGCAGAAATACCGATAGAACCAGGCTACAAAACTGGGGGTGGTAAACTAAATACACAGATTTACACGCAGAAGAATTTTCAAGGGACAGTGATTTATTTAGAGAATTCTAACTGAAGATATACTTTTTTGCAAGAAAACATGCCAAATACCCAGGAGGAAGCTTGATTTTGCATTGCAAAGCAGCCCTACCCAACCTACTTAAGTTCATACTGGATCTTGGAAGCCTGCATTCTTCAATGTATTTGATGTGGGTTCTTGGGAAAAAATTAAAATCTGTGTTGAGGGGAAGCCTCATCTATTTTAGACTTCTACTGGGATCTGAAATCAGTGGGATGTTTTTTAATCCTTCTTTTTTTCACGCTGAGTAAACTTTTAACATATTTCAGAGTTTTGCTACAAATACTTTTCAAGCATACTTATTTCCCATCACATCAGGTAATTATTAGAGGTACAACTTCTCTGCACAGACTGACTTCACTTTTGTGCTAAATCAACATAAACCTGTATTTGCACCACTGCCACTCACAGCAAGTCAGCTCCTCAGAGAAACTTAAAGCACCTTCAGTTCAGCATGCCTGAGAATCCACTGTAACATTTCAAAGGAATAGATTAAATCAGGTTTTTAAATACAAAATATGATGTGATGTGATATTCAACATGCAGTTTTGCTCTATTTTAACAATATTAGGGGCATGAATATTTCTGTTTGCTAATACTAAAGAGATTTAGGTGCTGTCATAAGGATGTTTTTTAAGAAATGTACATAAAATCTAGGCAAGGTCATGACAAGCTAAACGGACATATATTATTCTCTAAATTTACTCCAGTAAATACGATACAACATTTCAGGATTACAGTTAAAATAGGAAGAAAAATTAATTTGTTTATATGAAAAATTTTTTGGGGGAAATATAAGTAGTTTTAGAGGCATAGTTTTAATATTTTCCACACTTTTTCCCCCAACATTGATTCTATATTCATTTCCCTCAGTCAAAACCTGATTTACTTCAGAATGAAGGCCACAGGCACTGGAATTTGTTTTTAATGACTGCCTCAAAAACAAAGATTGTGATATTCTGAGGAAACATTTTGAACTGTTACAGCAATGTGACCATGGAGAGACTATTTAGAAAAAAACTTTCCCAAAAGTTTTCATTTATCACTTTTCTAAAGTCTAGCTTGGTGCACTACTTCCAGTTGGTTCTATGGAAGTCTCCTTCAGCACATTTGAATAAAACTTTCAGGGGTTTTATGACTGAGACAATTCAATCCAACAACAAAAATAAAAGTTGACAAGATAATGATTCAAAAGTAAAAAGGGGTTGCCAGAAAAAAATACAAAATAATAGATGTTTAAGGTGGTGATTGTCGAGATTTGTCTTATCACAATGAACACATCACATCCATCATATGCAAAGACAACTTCTTAGAAGCTGGATGAAATTTGGTTTAAAATAGACTGGTTTTGCAGGCATGCACATTTCTTGTCTATTGTGATCTCTTAGAAGTGTAATTTCATCTTGTTTCCCCATAAAAGAAAATATTTTCCTTTTGACAGTCATGCTTCACGTTAAAGTGTGCTATAAAGTGTTCTATATTAGAAAATGTTTTTACACAGCACTCCAAAAAGCCAAAAATTTTGCAGAGTCTACATTGCATCAATTTTTTGTTTGTATCATCTTATATTTTGCAAATTTAAACTGCAGTAGATAGGGAGGTTGTTTTGAGGCTGGTAGATATGCAGAAGCTTTTGGTTGCTGAGCATTTTGGAGTGGGTTTTTTTGTTTGTTTTTGTTTTGTTTTAGGGGTTTTAGTAGGGGATTTTGTGTTTTCTTTTGGTTTTTGGTTATTTTTTTGGGTTTTTTTTGGTTTGGTTTGGTTTTTTGGTGGGTTTTGGTTATTGGTAGGAGTTTTTTTGAGATATTAGAAGAGTTTCTCAAAATATTAGTTTGTAAGAGTCAGCCATGCAGTTTCACACAGGTAATAGGAATAGGCACCAGCCAAGCAAGAATCCAATTTGTGAAAGCATTCACTTTATCAGACCACTCTAGAAAGATGCTCTATGTAGTAACTACATGAACCATTCATAATAAATGACCCCAAGGGAAAAGTGATTAATCATATTTCAGTTGTTAGTTTAGCAAGGTGAAACACACTCCAGTGGAAGAAGATTGCCTTACTGATACGTATTTAGAGCCACGAATTCAGGGGCCCAATGAATGAGCATATAATCTAGAGGTATGCCATTTATTTCAAGAAACTTCTTTGCTAAAGGAAGGGTGGGGAGACTTCTTTTTAAACCACAATCAAACAAACTTTGGAAAAGAGTGATCTCTTCTGAGACATACACGGACTGGTTGTATGGTTGATATATGAACAAGTGTAGGATCATGTTGAACACAAAACACTTCCTTTTTTGCTCTAATTCCCAAAGAAGAAAAAATTGACACACAAGATATGGTATGGCATATTGTCACAGCCTGCTTTGCATTTAGGTGAAATATTACACAGTATTGTTTTCTTGAAATGGGATGCTCCAACACAGTCTTGGTCTCAAAGATCTCCCCACCAAAGTTTCTTAGGTTTCTCTTTGTTTCTGTCTTCTTACAGAAATGTAGTGGTCAAAGTCAACTCCAATTTCAGCAGATGCTGCAAGGAGCATTAGTCTTTCCCAGCAGCCTCTTGCAGTGGTCAATCACCACTCACATTTTGCAATGGAAGCACAACATGAAACACAAATCTACTTGTGTATTTCATTTGAAATAACTAGTGAGACATGTAATATCTAACTGCAACCAGGGCCTGTATTACATGTAGCCACTGGAACTGTTCAGAATGAAACCTGACCACTGTGACAGTCAACATGTTCTATCAGCTTCACTGGATTTCCACCTCATACCTCTGGAAATATTGTATAAATTGTTTTTTTATAGAGAGGAAGTGGTTAAGAAGGAAGGGTATTGATTTTGTTTCTAATGTAGCCTAAGCACAATGAACAACTAAGTAATACTCATAGGCACTGATATTCCATGATAATTTAAGTTTTATAGCAAATGGGTTTAATCTTCTGTTGAGATAAGTCCCTTCAAAAGTTTCCATGAGCTTCTAAGAGAAATCACATGCTGATTTTCTCTTGCAAGGTCTATAGAATAGTATTAAGATGCTTGACTGAAATAGATAACATACACTCAATTATCAGAACCAGTTATCATAGAAATTTTTTAAATTTTCCCACTAACATCTCTTAGCAATGTAAAATTGTTCTTCCAGTTTGTTTACAAATGAGCAGTTTATACTCTTTTATCAAAAAGAAAGTATCATGATCCTCCTGGCCTTTGTTTCCTAACCATTAATCATTTCTGTCTGTGAGGCTCTGCACTCAAATCCTCTATACTGAGATACAGTATTTCACTATTGTCTATTGAATAACTCCTTCTACATTCCCAACTCATTTGAATGCAAGATGTTTTTCACTCATAGCTTATGCTTGTCTCGTTACATTATAGCATTATTGTGATTATTAATCCCTTCATCATGTAACAATAATATGTGATAAATCAGCCCTCTGTTACCAGTCTGGAATTGTTATTTGCTAAAGTGCTCCCTTTTACCTCTGATAAAAATCTTGCATTAAATTTACTTTCAATAAGATCCTTTAAATCATTAATTTGGCTGAGGAATGATGCAAATGACCAATGAAGAGATTTTTCTTTTTTAATCCCAGTAATGAATCCTTTATCTGTAAGTAGGCATCCTTTCTATTTTCAATATGGGTCTGTTTAAAGTGTTACAAATACACAGGATGAGAACTGACTAGCTTGGAAGTTTTTCCCTTCTGCATTAAAGTACCTCTGAATGCACAGAGATAACTTCATTATTTCCGTTTAACTTCATTATTTCAGTGAATGGGACAGGTTGGTTTTGCCCAAAGACATTAGCAAGGGGACTTTGAGATACTACCTCCATGATCCTAGTCAAATTAATTATTGTCACTCTAGGAAGTAGTGGGGTTTTTTGTCCCCAGCTGAAAATGAGGATAGCATTCCACCCCTTCCTTCCCAAATTTTGTCTGATTTTCCTATTTAGACAAAGAGGTCTTTGTCACTAAGAGGTCATTATTACATTTAGGTATTTTAGGCCTCTTATCTCTACTGGGACCCTTACTGATTGTCTAGATATAAATATATGGTATTAAGAATACAAAATCATAGACAAGATGCTTCACCAGTTAAAATCCAACACGTGAGAGTGAAAGTGAAAAAATTTTATTTTTACCTGTCTCTTGTCTGTACAAATTCTTGATTAAAACCAATTAATACAAGTTATAATCTTGGATGCTTTTCATACCATCCTAGCAAAGTCATCGGAATTAAAGAATAAATTTAAATTATACAAATTATGCATATTGAAAGTTATTGGAAATAGGCTAAAGAACATCAAAACAGCCAATTAAAATCAGATTAAACTTCTGGTATTTTCTTTCAAGGTTATTCAACTCACTAAAGAGATCAGAGATAGGGTTGTAAAGCATTGGAACAGATTGCCATGTGAACTGGTAGCAACTCCATTCCTGGAATTGTTCAAAAAAAGTGTGGATATGGAGTACATGGTTTAATGGTGAACATGTTGGTGGTACTAGTTTGATGGCTGGACTTGATGACCTTAAAGGTCTTTTCCAACCTTAATAATTCTATGATTCTACTTTAAAAAAAAAAAAAAAAAAAAAATAAAAAGTCAAAGACAAAAGCTGCACCCAGCCTCAAGAGAGGTGCAAAAGACAATGGAAGGAACCACTAACTGGTCAGCCTTACCCCCGTCCTTGGAAAAGCCACAAAGGACAGTCGTGGAACACATTTCAGTGTGCTTGAAGGAGAAGGTGATCAGGAGCAGTCAGCATAGATTTGTGAATGATAACTCAAGTTGATCTAACAATTGCCTTCTAGGATAAAAATGTGTGGATCTCTGGCTAAGGAGAGAGCACTGGCTGTCATCTACCTTGTCTTCAGCAAGGTTTTTGGACCTGTATCCCATCTCAGGGTCTTTCTAAGCAATTTTGTTTGAATTCAGGTTTTACCATGAAGTAGTGTGGTTACCTCTATCTGGAGGTCCTAAAAATGGATTAGAGTATGGTATGTTTTCCTCCAGGTACTAGTAGATTTTCTATAGTTTAAGAGGGATTTTATGTCTCTAGACATTAAGCAGTGCTCATTCTGGACTTTGTAATTGTAACTCCTCTTGTGCAGGGCTACCAGTGGACCAGGATTTCTGGGTTACTTTTATAGCATGGACATTATTCAGAGACCTGTTCTAAATCAAAAATCACAGGGTGGAGAAACACCACAGGGAAGACATAAAAATAAGACGCAGGAAAAAAACCTCTTTCCTAGATTTATTTCCATATTAGAGGAGTAATACTAGGCACCAAACAACTTTAAACACAGATAAAATATAACTATTACTGCAAATATGTTCTCATGGCTCTTTCAAACAGACATGAAAGAAGTTATGCACAAAATGTTGTGAAGAAACACACAAACCTTATAATCAAAACATGGGTCTATCATTTCAATGTAGCTTTGTTCGTTCATAGCACAGGGCAATCAAAGCAGAATAGGATTTATTGTCACAAGCACTGTATGAGCTGCACCACAATTACCTTGTTACTCAAGCATCTCAAGGCTTGCTGCTGCCTTAGGCAGCATCCCTCGTGCTGTATCATTGGGCCTTATCATAAATTATACCCATTAACAGTGTAATAATGGTGACTTGCAGATGTTTTCAAATTTTATTTAAAACCTTATTGTGTGGAAGCCTACCTCCTGTTGGATATCCAAAAGCCATCCATAATAAAATTGTTTACTTTTCAGTTTGTTGTTGTTTTTAATTCTGTTGCCTTTTTTACAAATCTTTCCCTAGCGTATTAGAGGCATAAGTCATGAAGATTCCTGGTTGTGCAACTGAAAGCAAAATAGCATGAAAGGCAGCAGCAGCTGGGACTAGGACTCAGGAGTTTTGAGCATCTTCTGGTCTCTATCCTATTAATCTTGGCCAAGTAATTTTGTCTTTGAGTTCCCACTGGTAGTCTCCTCTGGAGAACTTATTACTTAATGAGATACTACGACTTTACATTCAAATAGGATTTCTGTAATACAATATTCTCTACTTCTAATTTAGGTTTCCTAAGGAATCTGCTGAGAGTGGTGAAAAAAAGAAAAACATAAATTTCCATACAAAAACAACTCACCACAAAAAAACACTCCAAGGCCCAGCCAGGATTTCCAAGCACAAGGGAGATCACTTTGCACTTTCCCACAACAAGTTGTCTTATCTTGGGAATTCACAGATATTGATCAGCTTCAGAAGAGATTACACAAATACTGTGTAGTTTTCTTGGACCTCAGTGTGCATGTAGAGTATTGAATACAGAACAGCAGCTTGAATTTTAATGTTCTCTGAATTTTCTTCTCAGCATGCTAACTTACCATTTCAAATTAAACATATACATATATAGCAAATAGAAAAGTTTACTTAGCTGTTTCATAGAATGTCTCCGGTCTAGATCCTAAACTCATAAATATTATTTATATTTACATTTTAGGTTTTTTACAGAAAAGGAAGGCATTTTTAAAACACAATGCAAACTTAACTTTTTTTTAAATGACAGTGAATTCTGGACAAATATCAATCACCCAGACTGACATTCAGCCAGAGAACTTTTCTGATGTTATAATATTTAGAAAGACCAGAGCTATCTTTCAAAATCCCCCATCTTTCAAGTTATATAGAAAGAAGCAGGGAAATAATGATTTAGATTTGAGGAGAATTTACCTCAAATATCATACTCAACTACCTTGTCAAAATAAGGTGCAAAGGACCTATCTTGAGCCCTTATGATGACTTCAGCCCTAGAAGGCTGGGACAGAGACACTACCTCCAAGAGCTCTGTCCCAAAAATGACTATGAAGTTTTAGTAGACCATCATATTATCCAAATGTAGCTTGCATCTGCACATGAACTATCCTTGCTTCTTTGAAATTAGTGCAATAAGTGCACCAGATAAATCTGGTATTTTCTCTTTTACAAAATATATTATTCCACTTTGCACTGTAAACAACATTTCATGTATATTGATCAACAGATTTGCTTGCTGCTGCTTTTCATGGATAAGACTCAGCATTCATCAGCCACACATTTTAGGTCAGATACTCCTAAAAACTACTCTTTTTCCACCAGTGTTTGTAGATGTAACAAAGAAGCAGCAGGATATAAAATCTATTTCTGCCACTAACACAGATTTACAAATGCACACACGGCACTGAACCTGTATCTTCTGAGTTGCTTATTTATTATATTTTTCTTCCTGAATGCACTGTGTAAGGTTGACAACTTTATAAAGTCATCTTGAGAATCAGAAAGTTGCATGTCGTAATATTGACTTGATAATTCTTCAATGTTGCTTTTTCTAGCAGGTTGAAAAAATGTATGATTGTGATCCCTCATCCAGTTTCATCACCTACAACTCCTGTTCACAGGTGCTTGCAGATGTATCAGAAAATCACCTCATTCCACTTATAAATAAAATCTCTGCATGTATATCTTATTTTTAGAGATGGCACATTTTCCTGGAAAAAGCATTTCAAAGCTGCTTGTGATAACTATTTTGATATCTAGGTTATGGAGAATAGGAGTAGTATTCACTGTGTTTATAAAGGAAGTGGAATCAGTTTCTACCTAAAGATTTACAGTGGAAGAGGAATAGGCAATATCAACAAGGTGAAGCACAGAAATTTCAATTAACTGTAAGGAATAAACAGTGCATAATTAGAGTGATGAAACACTGGAAACAGTTGCCCAGGTTGGTTGTAGTGTCTCCACCCCTGAAGATAAGCAAAACTCACCTAAACAAAATACTGAGCAATCAAACTTGTACTTGAAGATAGTCTGAGATAAGTACAGCTTTAGAACAGATAATCTCCAGAAGTTTCTCCCCATCTGAATTTTTTAAATTTGGTTCCTGAGTTCCTGTTTAGTCATTTGGGAATTAGCTACACTAAAATGTTGTTATTTTGAATTTTTAGCAATGAAACTGCTCAAGGCTTCACCGAAGGGACAAAAACTGAACAAAAGATTGGCAAATGTTAGAGAGAGATAGAGACTTAGAATATACTTTAGTGGACAAAATAATTTAAAAGCAGACAGAACACTGCACCTGGATGGTCCAAGGTTAATACAGGAAAACTAGGACTCATCATGATCAAAACAGTAGTTCCCTCCGTTTCTGAAAAATATCACAGAAGGCTATAAAATCTTAAGTCTCCCAGCAAAAACAGTTGCAAATTTTAGTGTTTTCTTGATATGCAAATATTTTCTAATATTGTATGTTGAAATTCTATCAGTGATGTTTCGAAAACTTTTATTTTTCTTTTTTCACATTGCATATAGTATGATATCAAAAAGTGGTTTTCAGTTGTTAAGTCATCTGAAGAAAACACAGTCACTGACCCTTTACACAAAATGAGGAAATAAATATAATTCTTGAAAATCAGTGCATTTTGAGACAATACACAAGTTCCTGTTCCAACATGAACTTACAAATGCCTTAAAAAAAGGCAACAAAGCTAATAAAGTTCAAATAGAAAATGAGAAACAGAAAGTATTTATGAATATACTGACAGGCTTAAAAACAGCAGATCACCATGTCAGGTTTAGGAGCAGTTCTAGTTGAAGTATTCAGAATCATTCTATTTATCTGAGTGCCAGTGAGGAGTGAGAGACAATTCCAGTGTCATTCATGTCAGAGGTAGAATGAATTGTCCTCTGGAATTGTTTTTTACTAGGCTAAGCTAAGTAGCTAAAACTAGCTAAGAAAAGAGATTACTCTTCACTTAGGATTTCTATGCTAGTTAAAATTAATCCAGGCTTAATTTATCATATGGAATAGCCTTTTTCTGCTTCAAGAACTGGCATGAGCAGTAGCACACAGCAACTCTACAAAAATTAATGAGATAAAATCTGAAATGGTTACCTAGTTACGCCAAAATTATTGCAGAGCTCTACAATAATTTTTATCAAAATGATACCATTAAAACTATTTGAGCAGAGCCATAACAGAAATGTTTGAAACAGCAAGGGCTGTTTCAGGCTCTGACCCTTTCTCTAAATCCATACCTATGGGTACATCTCCATCACTTTAACAATGATCAATGCCTGCTTGTCACTACTGAGGCCAGACTGCACAGCACACTTCACCATGCAGCTGAATTATTTTCTGGGGTAAAACAGAATAATTTCAACCATTCTTCCAGGTTAGAGTGGCTGGTGTTTATGATATTCTTCAGGCCATGGTGTAGGTTTGTAGGAAGCATACAATGCATGACAAAGTATATGGTGCAGTCTAGGTCCTTTCTAGTTTAGTTACACAGATGGATCATAAAATCTAATTTGGCGAGGAGATGTTGTAGAACCAGGATAATTCTCTGCCACAGATTTCTCTAAATTATGCTGGATGAAAACAGTGTTAAGGGAGATGATCTGTGGCATCTAGTTGTGGATACCTTCTTAATCAGGTCCTAAAATTTGTTCAACAAAAGGTCTAATGTTCTTACATAAATATCACTTTTTTCAAAGGAACTTTCTTATTCTGGCAATATTTTCTGTTCCTTCCTAAAGTCCTTCAAAAGTTGTTTTCCAGCTTCCTCATGCATAGGTACCACAGCTGCACTGGGACTCAGTACCTGCCTATAAAGTGAGGGTGAACACAGTGTAGTCTGGAGAGGCAGAGAAGAAGCCAATAACTCATTCGCTGCTTGATTTGATTTCTGGTCAGTGGTGTGATTTCTCCAAATGAACTGTGACATTTCCTACAGCTGCCTCCTCAGCATAGAAAATAGGATTCTGCTCACCTGGGACTGCCACAAGGGAAAATCCTTGCCAGCTCTAGGTCTGTACACAGTGTAAGACAAAAAATTCTATTCAACTTGGTAGTACAGCTCAATCATAATGATTGTATTTAGAAAAACAGAAATCACATTAAAATACATGGGGAGGACTCATTCTTGTTAACATTTCATACTCTCATATAAACATAATCTTTTCTCAAGATGAGTTTAAGATTGCAGTCTTCTTCTGTAGAGATGCAAAACTTAATGGAAAAAAATATAAAATGAGCATCTTCCTGATGGCATTTCTGTATGCATTAGTAGAGACATCTGTTTTACTTTCCTTTTCACCTTAGTGTATTTTTTAACATGTATATAATTTTATTCCATTGATTTGGTTGACTTGCTTCACCAATCAATTCACTACTAAAAGAGCTCTAAAATGGTCAATAAAACAATAAAATTTCAAATAAAAATACTCCCCAATTGTGGTAATTTTATAGAACTAGTTCCAAGTTTTTTGTAAAACATGTTGCATCTGTTTTCCTTCTATAAAATCTATTTACTAGAGAGTACATTTTTCACAGTAAAATCACATAGTGCTTTTTAATGCAAATATTTTATCAAAAATTCATAGGCAAGCTGAATTGGTGGATTCTCCTTACAAAGCATGTTTAATTTTTTTTTTTAATTAATGCCTTGAAATGATGGATACCTCAAGTTATAGGTACAAGAGCAGCTTAATATGACTAGTTTTGTACTAGGGAATGGTAACATACTGTATTTTATATTGACCTGCAGAAATAGTTGGGTTCATATATTTGGGGACTCTCATTTATTATTAGATATGTGTTTTAAAGATTGCTTCTGTCAAATAATAAAATATCAGTTTGATGGTCTATTTTGCATTACATCAACATACAATGTAAGAGTAAAACTGTATGGAGATAAATGGCTAAATCCTTCAGGGCTAACTCCACTTGAAAAAATTTTATTGGAGATAATACAGATAGCTTGAGTATAAAAAAATAACTGCATTAACACTCAGGAACTTTTTTGTGTCAACTTTAAAGCAGAATGACCCAGCCAACACAGAAGTTGATAGAAGCTTTCCTTCGACTGGGATGGAAGAGAACCTGCTCCTGAAAAACACCCTGATACCTTGACAACTTCTCTAAAACACATCAGATTTGATGTTCTGTGTATGTACCATACCATTGAAATCACATATACTTCTGCCACCAGAGAGTAGGAGTTTTAGGAATGACAGATGAACTGCATCGTTGAGAAAAGTTGTTGCCTAATCTCCAACATGTTCAGAGACTTGTTCAGTTGACTTAAAACCAAGTTATGTTGCAAAAGAAAATGGTAAAAGCTACATCACTTTCCTTCAATATGAACATCCATTTGCAATGGCAAAGATTTGTTTTTGAAACCCTAATTGAAAGTTCTGCCTGTATTACAATGAATCAAATAATTGTTTGAATTAAACCGTATGTCATGATGGTCTTAACAATCCAAGAAAAGCATTCAAACAAAACAAGTTAAAAATATAAACTATCATAACCTAAAAGAATAGGACTCACCAATCTGTCAGTAATATTTTCATGCCAGTCTTAACAGCAGCTGGGGCCTGGGGAAAAGAGAAAGCAGAAAGATTTGTCTCAGTTGCTTTATACAGCAATGTAGGAGTCAGAGGAGGGTGTCCGTGAATCAGATGCCTCAGGTCAATGGAGTCACCTCCAGCACATCAGTGCAGCTTCTCAAATTTTCTATGATGGCACAGATTTACACCAGAAGAGCATCTCAGAGCAAGTATGAGTGCAGAAATTCATGGTTTTGTAGTCTTACATTTTCTGTAGATGCCTTTATGATATACAGGCTGGAATTTTTTAAACTATTGGAAAAATACACATTTTTTTTTTTTTATATTTCTACAAGATATTATCATGACAATTGGCAAATTTCCTAAAATAACACAACACAGCAAGTCAGATATCTTGAACAAATTTCTACTCTTTAGCTTTTATTTATCAGGCAAATTGAACGAGAAGATATTAAATATGGTTAAAACTTTTTTGGTCTTGTTCTTGTGAAATGAAATCCAGTGAACTGATACAAAAGTTTATAAAAGAGTGGCTGTAACAGTTGAAGACACAAGTCCTGGTTTTGATAACAACAAACAATACCTAAACTGTAGGTTCTTTAAAAAAGAAATATTTTATTGTAGATAGAATTTTTCCATAAATGAGGAGCCAGGATACACTAAAAATATCATAATATATTCAGTAATAAGAAAACACGAAATCAAGATATTTACTCCTTTTCTGAAATATGGCATATTTGGTTACAATTCAATTCTGACCAATAAAAATAAATATTTATAGTAATCAAGTAAAATATTCCTAGCCCATAGGGTAAATGCAAAGTACTGGGTCTCTTTTTATGTAATTATTAAAATGCATTCTCTTTTCATGTAATTATTAAAGTAAGACTCCATTAATTTGGTGGGCATTAGTGCATTAGTAGTGATCAAACTGAAGACAGAATTTAGCTATTTCCCTGTTTTTTCACATGGTCTTTTAGAAACTGATCGGCTTCACCAAAATTGATGTGTCAGATGAGAAATTGCAGCTAAATTCAACACGGTTTTAAGCTGCACTGAAGTATTTAAATTAACTGAAACAAATTTAATGAGAGCAGTGAAGACACTAAATGTTATTGGACTAAAATGCCAATTATTTGTAAACACAATAGACAATAAGCTTCTTCAAACCCTCTATTTCAGAATATAAAGGCTTTTATACGAGAAGATGAAATGTTCTACAGACAGGGGTTTAAGAAATGGTCACTAAAGCCATTATGATACTTTGAATAAAGACAACAGTAAAAAATAGCACTCCACAGAATGTAATCTCAGCTCTGTTTTCCTTTAATACCACTCACCTCATCAGACCTGTAGTCTGTGTAGAGAGGCTTAATACTTTATCTGAAGAAATCCCACTCAGCCTCCTTCACAAGCAGATAATGACAGGAAGCATTCCTAACAGCATTACTCATTTACAAACACTAGTAACTATTATGGGATTTTACTCCAACATCATTTTATGCTTCTGTGGTTCAGAACTTTAATGAATTAGATTACATTTCTAGTAGAAGGCTCTGTGGGATAAGAATTTCAAATAAATATCCACTTAAACTGTCTGTTTTCAAGCTTTTTACAGATCCTTTGCTTCAAACAAGCTGATCACATCATAAAAACAGCCAAATAAACAAAATAAATCTGTGTAAATAATTTGAGGTTTTCCCAGCTCCATATCAATGTTAGAGCTAAATTTTATTTAATTATTACTAGTGATGGCTTATTCTTATCAAGATCAGAGACAACAAATTTAAGGACAGCAGTCTGAGGACTTTGATATGTTTCTGTTTTGTTTATTCCTGCTATCCATTATGTTTTGATTTCAAAACCTGCTCTGAAGATACATCTGCTCTAGAGATGGTTATGGATGTATGTCATTATTAGTCTGATTTTTTCTGCAACTCACACCAAGCAATTCTCTCAATATTTGCCTTCAGTACACAGCTATTTACAATGAAAACTGCTACTTATTTTCAGCATGGCTAACCACACATTGAAAATAATGGGATAGGAATAGCATCAAACAGAGGGAAGAGCCATCAAATACAGCAGAACAGCTGTGAATGGAGACATGAAAGGCAGAAAAGACCCAACCTACACAGAAATTAAGAAAAATAAATGGCTTTGATTAATTTATTGCCCTCTAAAATTTCCTGAAAGGTGTTTGTGTCAAGATGGGGGTCAGCCTCTTCTCCCAAGCAGCTAGAACAAGGGGAAATGGTCCCAAGTTGCACCAGGATAGGTTCAGGCTGGATATAAGAGAAAATTTCTTCACTGAAAAGAGCCTATTCCAAAAGAAAAGTTTTGGAATAGGCTGCTCAAGGAAGTGGTGGAGTCACCATCCCTGTAAGTGTGGTACTTTGTGATATGCTTTAGAGAACATGGTGGTATTCAGCTGAAGGTTGCACTGGATCTTAGAGGTGTTATTGAACCCTAATGATTCCATGTCAGCCAGTTTATGTTGTGAAATACTTCCCAAAAAGCATGGAGTATTCAAAAGTAAGGAAAAAAAAGAAAGCCATATAAGGTGTAATGGAACAGTGATGTTACCCAAGAAGTGGTTAAATGTCCAAACAGTGTTTTCTGCCTCTGACTCTTTTGAATCATTATGAACATAACTGAGGCTTAAAAAAAAAAAAAAGTAGAAATTCTTTTGAGTGGCAAATTAGCTTCCACTGTCAGATTGTAAAGAATCAATTTAGGTGAGTGTCCAGTAAGCCCATGGAAAGAATGTTCTCTGAAGTACCTCTTGATTGTTTTTATAATTAAATGTAACTTAGAGAAAAGATGTGAATCTTCACCTCACCTTTTCCTTTTTATATATTATATATATATAACATATTAACTTCTGTATTGCATTCTTTATTCTCACATATAGTGATAGTTGTGATTTGCATCCTGTCTATTCATACGTAAAAGCTTATTGAGATATCAAAAAAAAAAAAAATTGCAACCTCTTTTATGCCCTTCTGCAAGAATAAATACTCATGTTTCACCAGGAATGATGGAAAACATGTTCTCTCCTTAAATTAACAATTACTAAAACAGTCTATGTTAAAGCTAAAGAAGATTTAATTTACAAAATGATGACACACAAATTGCTTAAATTAAACAGTAGCCACATTAAAAATGTATTGTGAAGAAGGTGAAAATAGAGAAAGTTGCACTTCAATCATTACAATGATGAGGAAAAAGCCAGCTGGCAGGAGCGACCACACTTAGTACAACAAATTACAAAGGATAATTTAGAGGCATCTACCACATGCAAGGGTCTGTTGAAAAGGTGAAAATACAGCAACAAATTCAAATGATGTGTCAGTCATGCCCTGGCACTAGTTCTGCTTCAAAAAATGTATTGCTGTAACACCAGCACAACAGCATAGGTTAATTACCCATACATTACTTAATTGCCCATACATAACTTCATTACCCATACATAAGAAACATTTTTATTAAGAAATCAGGGGGGTCACAGTTAGGATATACTGAATTTCAGTTTGCTGATACAACCTTTGGTCAGTCTCCTTGCACATAAATACCATTTAAATCCTGAATTGCGCTCCCTGAGCCTCAGCCATTCACAGACAAACAAGGGTAAAAAATTGCAGTTATTTTTGCACATGCTTTTTTTTTTTTTTTTTTTTTTGCATAAACCAATTATTCATGATCTCACAT
>JAYDZK010000001.1:31654348-31683748 GCA_034509185.1 Euphonia xanthogaster
TACATTTACTTATGAAAAAAAAAAAAAAAAAAAAAAAAAAGAAAGAAAAGAAATAGAAAATAAAAAGAAATAAAGAGGAAAAAAGAAAAATGCTGGTTTTGTTTTCCTCAGAAACACTCTCAGTTATTTTGAAGCCTTTAATACAGTAAGCAACTATTATCCCACATAAGACACTTTTACAGTTTTAGTGATAACCTCTTCAGCAAAAGTTAACTGTCATTATCAAAAACATTTAAAAATACTTAAAATACAGCTTGACATAGATTTTTCTATCCTTTTACTGGTTGTTTCATTAGAATTTTATTCCTTTCATGCACTAATTCTGGTTTTGTGCCCTGAAGCAGATGTTATCTTGCCAATGGAAATGGTTTTTACACCTCTTTCCTCCCTCTTTTGCAAGCATGCAAGCAAAAGATACAACTAGCTTAAAATGAAAACGTTTGCTCAGCAGTAAGGCCTGGTGCATGTAGTGAGGTACTTTTCTGATTAATTCTCCCACCTAGCAATTTCCAGAGCTTGGTTCTTATGGCTGTATAAAATTTTAAGCAATGTATTTGCTGTTTGGTGGCTTTGGTGGTTTTTGGTTGTTTCCTTCTTTTTTTTTTTTTTTTTTTTGTGTTGCTTTGAGATAGATGCCTAATTGATATTTTATGCTTTTCACATGGGCTTGTCAGTGCTCAGTGTGCAATGTCCTTGTTTCCAGGAGTGGGTAACTCACTTCAAAGCCTTGAAGATCCCAAGTTTGCCTGACCTTGTAAGGTCTTATGTATCTTGGAGTCTGCTTATTTTATGTAAGAAAAAGAAAATAATTGGTCCTTTTTGATATTTCCCCCTGACCATACAATACACATAACCATCCTTTCCTGTCTGTAAGAAGATTTTTTTATTGTTGATGACCTAATCGTCCTCCTCTTCATTGCCATTATGGTAACTGGGGGCTTTTGCTGAAATGTCTGTGCAAAACCAGTTTAAAGACAGGAGATAAGAGAAAAAAATCTCACCCTGAATATTTGGCATTTTGCTTAGAAAAAGCAGGGGAGCAACTGGAGACCTGAGACGCATTTGGACTGCAGATCCAGTGAAGCATAGTAAGACATGAGCTTGCTTTCAAAGCTGTCTCAGATACCACAGGCATCCAGAAAAGACCATGGGCTAATTTTTCTTAAATTAGCCCATGTGTTTCTATCTGCTTCCTTGGCTCAGCTGTTTCCAGGATGTGAGATGGGGACAGGCATTGATGTGGAACATTGCAACACTGGCCAAGCTTACTGCCAAAGGAAAATCACATCTGTCCCAGCACAGCCAGGAGAAAACCTTGCTCTGCATTCCATTTCCCTAGCGTGGATGTTCAAAAGGAACCATCAGGCTGCACAGGTCAGAAGTAGAAACAAAAGTAATGTGTTAAAGGATTGCCTTACCCTTAAGATTCTCTAGAGCCTGACCCTGCAGTGACGTTATGCTGTGGTTCCCACTTTACAACATCCAAGAAGCCAAGACAGCAAGTGCTTTCATCAGGAAAAGGACAGGTATATCATGAGTTTATATACTACAAATACCCATCTTCCAAACAGCTGTTTGAAGTTATAAAACCCAGGAGAAAGCCAGGCAGCTTTTGTCAATCTTTAGTGTTGTGTTGTGAAAAAAATTACCTAAAAGAGTCTTTTGGTATCTCCATAACTACATTCAACTGTTCGTTTCTTTCTAGCTGCTGTAATTGATCAGCTTTCCCATTACCTCTGGGTCTTTAGCCACAAATTCTTATGGGGAAAAAAAAGAGAAAAAAAAAAGCATTTCCTATTTTAAGATGAAATCTGGTTTTGTATGTTTAAAAGTAAGCTGCGAAATACATTCAACATTTCCAATTGGCTGTTCTCTCCCAGAAAACAACCCCTACCTTACAGAGGTATAATGTACCTCTTTCACTTTTTTTTTTTCAATATTCAAACAATAAATGACTGTTGTAAAGTTTAAGATGGAAAGAGACCATTAAACCATGACATCTAAATGTCACAATTTCACCCAGTAAGCTTACGTTAGATCCATTAATTGTATTTAACTAAATCATTCTACCAGGAGGGCCCCTATTTTTGACTGAAACTCACTTAGACACAGAGAATTAAGTAATTATTTCAATGGTATTTTTTTAGAAACCTGTGGCAGCCACTTGTAAATATTTATGACTAAATTTCAATTCTACCTGCAGCATCTTCTTCTATCTGTTGTTTCCTTTCACACCTCTTGAGTACATTGCATTATTAATCAAACAAAACTTTAGTGTGAAGACTGTAACTCTTTGTTACTATGGTACTTTGGAAATGCTGATATTTTCCTTTTTAAGACTGAAAGTTATGACTAATTTTTGGGAATTACTTTTTACACAGGGTTGTTCAAAAGTATTCTTTTATAATTGCATTCTTGGGGAAACAGAAGCTGATGATATTAGAAGATCGTAGGAAAATTCTTGTGGGATTCCTGAAGCATTACTAACAGAACCAGTGGAATGTCTCTTATTCCTCTGTACTCTCTATAAAGCCATTCAGGTTTAGGGGGGAAAAAAGATATTTTTAAAATAAGATCTTTTACTTATGTGAAACAGGAAGCCTATATTTTAATAATTGATTAATTGATTGATTGATTGATTGATTGATTATTCACAGTATTCATGAATAGAGTCCAATGGATACTTTTGAGAACAGCCATACCCTATGTTTCATTTTCTGCCACAGGTGGTACTTGCTAGAGAGCCATTATCCAGATACACGAGACAACACTGATTTATGGTGTCTATATTTGGGAAGGATGGACAGTGAGAGAATTAAGCAACTTGTCCACTTCCCACTGAAGCAGAGCAAATCACTTTTTTGTATCTGTTTTTGTATTCTCCTGTGTCATTGCTGTAGCATTCTGAGTACTCTACAATTTTTTAGCTATGACTGTTTATCTACCCAGTTCATGTGGTTGGTGAAGATGTACAAGTGCCCTCATTATTACAGAGAAAGAAAGAAGAAGAGAGGAAAAGCAAGTGAGGGGAAATGAGGACCAGTTGTTTGAACAAGAAGCTAATTTATGAGATGTGAATTTTTGGCATGTTTCTATAGTGACCTTAAGAAAACCATGTTGCTGAGCTGCTCCAGGGTATTAGCTATTACTGTATGTAATATACCTCAAAGGAGTGGAACAAATATAATTTTAATTTGCTTTGCATTACACCCACTGCTAAAAAATGGCACTACTATAACAAATGCTCTTTAGTTTCTTCATTTGTAGCTAAATTCATAAATCTCAGTAACTATAAATGTATCTCAAGGTCAGAGTTACTACAGTAACCCATTCATTTTGTTTTCCTTTCACTAAATCCATTATCTGAACAAATTATTAGGTGACCTTTTTAGTTACAGCAATTCAATAAAACTTACATTAGATGGAGTTTCAGGAACATTAGTCTAATGTGCTTTAAAAGATCACCTTCTCTGAGCAATATAATAAGTTTGTGTGAAAAGCATAAAGCATGTAATATGTAATAAAATCCAGCCTTTAATGAACCATCTAGAAAAACTGATTCATGTTATAATTCGATGGAAACCCTCCCTTAATTAATGGATAAGAAACCAACAGTAGCTACTGGATGTTACTTTTGATTATATATTTAGCTTGTTTTTCCTATTAAAATGTATGCTCCTGATTTATACTGGTCAGGAAATTACAGTTTAAATGACTTTGGTTTCAAGATTATTATGCTATGAAAAGGCATACTTTCACAGCTAATTAAAAAGGGGTCTCTGATTATTAGTTAGTAGCAGTTGCACTAAGATACTGCTTAATTTTCCAAAGTGGTAGTAGGTCAAGACTGTAAATTTAATAAACTGTCTTAGATGTTTGATGGATGCTGGTTTTTTTCACCAGATACTTCGAGGCCAGCCAGATAAACAATAAATAAAAAACAGCTCCAGCTATGAAGGAGAAATTTTTATCAGGGAAGATTGCGCATGATCACTCAAATCCATGATTTCCATTAAGAATATAAGGCATTAATCTGATTCTCTTTGCAAATAAAACAGGAATAATCACTTTAAAAAACCCAGATGAAATTCTCTACATCTTGTGCTGCCAGATTGCTGTCAAGAAGAAAACTAGTTTAGCTTTAATTTCTAATCAGTCTAGGGAGGTCTGTATGCAGAAAGAAAAGCAATAATAAATTTCTACCAGTTCAACACCAGCAATCAGTCATTTCTCCTGCAGATGTATGCATCACAGGAACATGAACCAACTTGAGTAAAGGTCAGGACACATCAAAATATCGAACTAAATAAGTTCCTCTTGCTACTAGGGTTTATTGAGCAGTCTTGCATTCATCCAGTTTGTGGGCATTTCATTTAGCTCTATATTTTTCCAAATACTTGTGTGTCTGTGGCCCTGTGAACCATCTGGACACCTATAAACTTTTCAGCATTTTCTCCTAATTGCTCATCCACAAGAAAAAAATGTAGTAATTATTTCCTTTTCCCAATTGGTACCTCTACTACTGATTTGAGATAGAGGCACTGAAAATACCAACAAAATCATAGGAAATGTCAGAGAATTGTTTCACAATTTACAGATTGGATGTTCCATCCCTGGAAGCATTCAAAACCAGGTTGGATGTGGCTTTGAGCAACCCAGACTAGTGGACGTTGCTCCCGTCCATGGCTGGGGGTTTGGAACTGAATTGTCTTTATTGTTCATTGCAACCCAAAAAACTCTTGAACTCTTATTCTATGATATAAAAACTATTTTTAAATTGCAATATTACAGTTAATTAACAGATAGATGAAATGTAAAGAAACAGTTCAAATACGACAACTAAATGTTTGTATTATTTTTCAAGTGCCACCTTTAATTAGTAGGTTTATTAACTCACATAATAAATTTAGGAATACCATGAGGTCATAATGCTTTCAGCAACAGATACAACTTTTTGGTTTCTGTGATGAAGCCAATTGCATAATCTGTCATCTCCCACAGGCCACTTTCATATTAGCAAACAGTGCATTTAGACAGCAATGTTTTTGATTACCCTATCAATAATTTCATAGCACTACTCTGCTACTTTTTTATGTAACATATTTATATGAAATCCAAAGAATGAGAAGAATGTGACTTCTTATGCTTGGTCTAGATAAGCAAATTCAAAAAATCACCTAGCTAATTATTAATACTTTTACAGTAGTCAGTAGATGTTAATTAAAATAAAATTTTAAAAAATGTATAAGGAATACTCAGTTTTCAGTTAGAGATTTAGTTCATAATGCTTTATCACACTAAGCACATTTTGATGTATGGCTTCCACCATGCCCTCTTATATAATTTTTTTTTCCTTATAGATATAACTTATTTTCTTGTAGGTTTATTTATTATTCTGATGTAAATTACTGGGATATGTTAAATTGTCTGTTAGCTTTCCCTTGCTGTTCTGTGAAACTTAAGAGATTAGAAAAGCTGATTGCTAAAGAATTGCATAAAATATGCTATGTTGGATGTTGATAGAGATCAGCCAGCGATCTATGTTTATTTTTCTTAAGTGAAGAATCACCAATCCACAAACATAACCCAAAAAACATTCACTTTAACATATGCTTTGCATGATTTTCCCAGATTACAGACAGCCCAGCCCATGATGAATTTGCAATGCCATGCTATCTAAGCTACGTCTGCTTTTCATTAATGTCTAAAATATTAATATAATTTCATATCTACCCCTTTAGCTCATTACAGAATTCATATATCATGGTCAAAATAATGGATTTTTTTGCTTTTTTTTTTCCCTGTTGCTAATAATAACCAGTTTCAATTCAAAAAATAGTGGTCTCCTTTAACTATTTTTAAGCAAATTATTTTTTCCTCGCCAGATAAATTCTTTGAGATTATTAATTTCTCCAGGAAACAATAATTTAAATTTCTTTATTTTAGTTATATTTATTCCCTTTAGTAATCAAGTAGGTCTTAAAAATTTCACACTGAAAAATCAGAAAAAAAACCCCAAAATTTCATGAAGAAGGTGATAAAATCATATCCACTTATAATTCAATTGTAATAACACTGTAGCTTGACTGAAATAATACAGTACTAATACCATGTGAATCATCAATAACAATTATCAATTTAGGAAGTAATTTTAAAAGCTTCATCTTTTAAAAATATCCTTGAAAGAAAAATCCATGTATTTTCTTTCAATTGCAATCAAACCCCCCAGGAGTAACCACAATGTTTTTCCAACATGAAAACCTGATAAAAATTTCTAAAATACTTTTTCTTAGACCTTATTTTTGTCATTGGAATAAATCAGACACACCTATTTTTGAGAATTTATTGATAATTTAAGTGCTCCAAAGAGTTGTGCATACTTAACAGAGATACCAAGGAAAAAGCTATACTACAACCCTGAAAGACTTTGCAACTGTTGATCCAAAGTGAAAAAGTGCTTGGCAACTTAAAGGATGAAGCTGTGTTTACTAATTTTCTAGCTGGGAGGTTAAATAGGAAAGAATCAACTGCAAAACATATGTGAGCAGCCTGGCTTACCCACTTCTCTAAGTCCCTAAACAGCTGGTGTGGAGAAAACCTACTGTCGTGCTGCTGAGCCACTAATGGGCATGAAGAGAAACAAAGTCAGTGACAGTTTTCAAAGATCTCTCATGTAACTACATGAAATAAAAGTCTTCAGGAAAAATCTCAGTGTGGCATGGCCTGGTCTTTTAACTGGAATGAGGAAAGATTAGGAATTTTAACAGATGCCATGGCGACTAATTATCCATAGAGGCTGATGTAAATAAGTTTATGAAGTCCACCTTAATAAGAGAACTGGCTTTAGAGGGGCTGAAGACATCCTCTTAGAAGGACATCAAAGAAAGAGGAAAGCTTGGTATAACTGGTAGATTAAAAAAAAGGAAGCATGAAGAGATGAAGAGATGGTTGTGATGGATATGTAGGGAGAATACATATAATTTACAACTTTGAAGGCAACCAAGGGGGGCTGAGATTTGCCAAATATATCAATTTTGAATTTAGGGACAAGCACATGGAAGAAACAGGAGGCACCACAGTATGGTGGCAGTGATTTGACTGAGCTGGACTTCTCTGGCTATCAGCATGGGGGGTTACTTTAAAAAAAAAAAAAACAAAAAAAAAACCAACAACAAAAAAGGAGATCTTAACAAATTCATGAGAAGATAACCACCAAAGATAACTGCAGGCAAGTCCAGACCCCAAATGTTTCGAGCCATCTGTGCTGCACTACACAGTCATAATAAAGACAAATCCAGACAACTTTCATTCACTGAGACCAATCACACATCTGAATTACTGGGGAAAAAAATGACAGTTGCAGGGCTTTGTGGGTTTGGATTTTTGGGTGTTTTGTTGCCAGGTAGGTTGTTTCTTTTTTTAAAACAAACAAGCAAACAAAAAAAAAAACAACAGGAAAGCAGCAACTTTACTTCTGAGACTTCCATTCCAGGCACTCGGAATAAAGTTATACCACCCACATCAAAAGTGCAACTCCTATTATTTTTTTCCCAGCTAAAATCTCAATAAATGCTGTAGCATGCAGCAATGAAAGCAATTTTTTATGCAACACCCCTTAAGATTAGAGTATCTTTTTTATCTTGCCAAATATTGTATTCTTCCTTCTTGCTTCCCTTCTATCTTTCTCTCTGTGTTGCTCTTCACCTTCCTCTCCCATAGTTTGCTGCCCATACCTGATTTGATTATGATAATTCCTATGATTCTGTTCACCTTTTGGGCTATTCTAAAACAATAACTATTGACAACTACTTGTTGTCCAGAGATATTGTGAACTTGTGGCAGCCTCATCATTGGAGGCTGGGCTGGATGGGATTTTGAACAACCTGGTCTAGTGGAATGTGTCCCTTCCCATTGCAGGGAAATAGGAACCAGATGAACTTTAAGGTTCCTTCCAACCCAAACCATTCTATGATTCTATTTATTGGTCCAAGATCCCTGTCCTTACATCTTAGTAGATATATATGTCCAGAGACTGCTGATTTAAACCTGCCCTATCTCCTTTTGAGGTTTTGAGAAAACAGAATTATACAAGAAATATCAGAGACAAGAAATTTAGAGAATATTTTTACCACTCAAAACATATTTCATTGCTCTGCTCTTCCAGTTATTAGAGAACTATCTCTTCTCATATTCACCTTCTCAAATGCAAATTCCAAAGTTTCTAAGATAGGACAGGATAGGACAGGACTGGCTTTTTTATTACTGATAACACATAAGTGCTTATTTTTTAGCTTATAGCAGTATTTCTACACATGAGTTTAATACTGGTCACAAAAGCAAACACAAAGCCTTTAATTTATGACTTTAAGAATGTTCCATGAACAAAGTATTTGAATTAGTGAGAATAAGAGATTCACTTAGACTTGCAGGATACTGTGATGCCAGTTATTCCAACCTTGGCTCCAAGTTGAGCTAATTTCAACTTTAGATGGAGCTGCTCTTGGCCTTTTCTGCCTTTCTACTGAATTATTTCATTATTTCCACAGCTGGACATGAACAACCTCTGCAGGCAATCCTTCCTTCTTTTCCCCTCGCTATGATTTGTGTGCATTGTTTCTTATCCTTTCACTGTGTCTCCCTCAGCCTGTCTGTTTTCTCTCTGACCTTTCACTAGGTATTTGAAGACAGGAATAAAACTTCTCCTTTACTATTTGTTTTTCAGACTGAACAAAGCTGGTTCCCCCAGGCACAAGGACAGCACTCCAAATGCAGCCCCACAAGTATCAAACACAGTAAAAAAAGAGAATTTCCTGCCCCCAGGCAGCTATACTTTGTATGGAGTTACCTTTCAACAGCAAGTGCCCAACGTAATTTGTATTCAATTTGTTGCCCACCAGAATTCTCTGGAAATTTTAATGGACCTGCCTTTTCTCAAGTTATTCCCCAGTTTGTACTGTTGTATCGGGTTAACTTCATCCCAGTTTCAGAACTTCACATCCACTTCTGCTGAACTTTACAAAGTTTCTGTCAGCCCATTCCTGAAACTTGCCAAGATCCCTCTGAAGATTTACCCTGCTCTCCCAGATATCAATGAATTATGGCCTCAATCTGATGTTATCTATGAGTTCTCTGAGACTGGTTTCTGTCTCATGGTCACAAATGGTCAGTGAAAAACCTCTGAGGACTGTCTCTTGTAATGGCAAACAGTAAGGCTTGGATTCCTTAATTGCTACCCTCTACCCATCCTGTTTATCACTGGCCTATTTGCTCATCAGGGAGAGGCTCTGGATCGCTACAATTGCTTTTTTGCTTGCCAATATGTTGGTCTTCCCTGCTTTATATCTGATTTGCTATTTACCTAGATCATAATTCCTGCCTTTAACTTGAGTTTTAAATTCCTGACAAAAAATTTAGACATTTGTGTCTATATGAAAGGTAGAAAAATGATAAAGTTCCTGTCCCATCCCACTGTAAAAGGGGAGTCGGGAGGATTCTTTTTGATAAAGAAACATAAAGGGCAAACGCGGCAATATTATATCGGAGAAGAGTTTGTTGATAAAGAAAAATAGGAGTTCCTAGCGAAGGGAAGTAGAAAAGGGAGCAGAGAGGGGAAAAGAGAGACCGAGAGAGAGCCCGAGCACCAGGACAGTGCCACGGCAGTTCCCTGGGGGCCCTGTCGGCGCCAGCGGGGCAGCCGCAGCCGTGCGCTGTCATTCGCGCTACATCGGCGCGGCTGCGGGCCGGGCCGGGCGCCACTTCCGAGCAGCAGCCGGCGGCGTGCTCCTTCCATGGGCCGAGAACAGGCTGCGAGCCTCAAGAACAGGCTGCTCCCGGGGCAGCTGCGGCTCTCGGAGTCGGGGCAGGCAGGGCGAGGCGGCTGCTCCGTGCGGGGAGCGCCGTGGGGTCGGGCTGCCTCGGGGAGGTGGCAAAGCGCAGCAGGAGAGCTGCGGCCAGGGAAGGCGGCCGGGAAAGAAGCAGGACCGAAGGGAGAGCGAGGCGAGGAGGCCAAGCTTACCCTCCCGGCGAGCCCCGCTCGCTCCAATAAAACCAAAGCAAAATGACCCCTGTTGTGGTGCAGTTCACTACTTTTATGTGCTAAGACTCTTCCCATGGCCCAGTTTTCCGGGCATTTTATTCCCGGGCATCCAGGGATCTGCTCCGCCGGCAAGTGGGGCGGGTCGCTTGCAGCCCGATCGTGTAAACTGTCGCTGCCCTGATCAGCTGCCAGCCGAAGCCTCCCCGGGAACAGTGCTCCCAGCATTTGCACAGACTCTAGAGTAACTTTTCAACATATCTATAACACATACTGAGGCATAAATAAAAATCAGATTGGTCCCTCTCAGCAAATTGTCTCCTGAAGATAAATTAGTAAAAAAATATTACTTTGTATTTCCTCTTTTCCACTTCCTGCTGCTAATTCCCTAAGAATTTCCACTATTTTCTTGGCAGTTCTAGCAATGCCTTGTTTACCTGTTTCATAATGATTACCTGCTGATTTTTTTTTTTTTTTCATCAGCTTGTCTTATCTAGAAGAGAGCACACAGTTTGCTTTTAGATAAAGACAACTGTAGTACAATGCACTTTCTACTTGATCCAGTCTTGTAACCATCAACCCTTCAGTTAAGTGCCTGGTGTAGCAATGCTTCATTGCAGCACATCTGCCCCCAAAGGCGAGGGAAAGGCAGGTCTGACACAGAGGGAGGAATGGTGTAAATGCTCAAACAAAAAAGATGGGACTCAATAAACAAGGTCATGCTAGACATCAAACATTTTCAGAAAGCTTTACACAAACAGCCAGATATTAAAAATTTAATTCAAAAGGTGCTGCATTACAGAAATGACTTATCCAAAAAGACAAAGGTTTTTCTTTTTCCTTTTGTCCTTCATCTAAAGATATTCAAGGTCCATTTAATGAATTGTAGCGTGAAGGACATTAAATTATCAGTCAAAGCCAACAGCCCATACACTGAAAGCTTCATTTTGCAGGAATGGATATTACACAAGGTAAAAAATTTCTTTGAATGCTCTTACATGCCCATGCAAAACCACAGTGTCAACAAAGGGATTTGTAAAGCTGCTGACTGAAAACAAACCACAGAAAATAAAACCTGACAAAGGCTGCTTTTCGTATCTCTATCTTATTTGCACTGCCCCACCTTTTCTCTATAAATATCAGCTACACCAACCCACCCTGTTCAGTACACCATATATGTAAATCAGCAGATGGAAAGCCTGATTTACACATTAAATCAAAAGAGAGTACTTTCAACCTAAAACAGGGCTGTTAAATCACAATTTTCACTGCAGTTAGTGAAAAAACCCTTGTATTTAACAACATTAATATTTCCAAATTAAAGACAGCTTTCCTTAAACAAGATAGGAACCATACCACTTGTTCATAAAAAATTCCTTCCCACCTTTGCATAGCATCCTAAGATAACATGACACAAGTAAAAATGGTAATATTTTGCTCCTAGAAAACAAAACAAAACAAAACAAAACAAAACGCCAAACAGAAACCTTCAGTACTTGTTGATTGCCCAAGCTTCAGCTCACAAACTCTTGACAGAAGCAGAACAATGAACTGCTGAATGCTGCATGGAATGGAGATACACACATGATGCTAAAGGAAAACAGTGTTTTGTAAGCTAATCATGTCAGACAATCTTAGTCAGTCCTTGACAGCACACTTCTGATCTGAGTTCTTATTTCTCAATAGACAGCAATAACTTTTCTACAAATTTATGTTTGTTCAATAGAACGATCCAACAGTGAAGTCAGCGCTGTGAGTGCACCTGTGGCTGCCTTCTACCTGTTCCCCCCTTGATCTGATTGGTTAATGTTGGACTCTTCTCTAATTAAATCTGCAAGGTTTACTTCTTCAAATGCCACCTCCTACAAAGTTGAGCATGAAGTATCTGTTCAGGAGTTGTTCACTGGTATTTGTAGTACTTTTCTCTGCACTCTAGGGTTGCACAGTGAAGAAAACAAACGTGGTTCTAGGGAAGGTGGAGGAGAAATTCTCCATACATTTCACTGAACAAGATGAAGAAACAGGGTACTTCAGTTTGAAAGCCTGTTATGAGCAGTAGAGCTCACCACTTATCTCTTCAATAACTAAACTTCAGTACAAAACAAGAGTGGAAGAAGTTTGGTCCTTAGATGTATGAAAAGAGGATCATCATGGAAAATTTAGGAATTTAAATTTTGCTACTAAAAAGCTATTTTAGTACCATTACAAGAACACTGAATTGAGGACCAGCATCATGAATACACCAGTGTCATGAAGTCAAATGACAGCCACAAAAAGTGGCTTAGAGGTTGGAAAAAAGACACTCTGACAGTGAAATTTTAGGACTTTGTCTTATTAAGGTTGGAGGTGAATCAGGCATTTCATAGCATTGGTGTAAATATCTCTGAGAGTGGAGCCAAGTATTTCAGTCTTGCTGACAAAACTCTGAAAAGTCTCAATAGCTAAAAGATGTAACTTTTCTAGCAGCAAAAATATTAGCTTATAAGGAAAAGGTTGGTATTGGCTTTTCCTAGAATTATTAAAGTCATATAAATTATGTTTGTAAAAAATAATATAGAAATTGTAGGAAGTGGATTAAAATAAACAGCCTGTGTAAATAAAAGCTGGATGATATCTTGGCCAAAGATCATACCTGATCTTGAATATACAAATCTTAAGAGTCTTGTGCAATTGTTGCACATCATCTCTTTATTTTTTTTTTCCAATTTTGTACAGGATGTCAGCAAAACCTCAGCCCATGGTGGACATATGTGGTTTTGTCTACCCCTAGTTATTTCACTCTATGTGGTTTAATTAGATTAAGTTGAATGTGGATTACATCTGAAACTTAAAACTCATAAATATCTGATTCTTATATAAGTTTCTAAGCAAGGGACGACCTCCAAACCCTGTAAGGGTCTGGTATTAGTCTGGAGGTAACAGAAAATTCAGAGATAGTCAGAGACAGTCAAGCTCTTGTCTGAAAAAGTGAAATTGACAGTGATAGGATGACATTTCAGTTTGAGCCATTAACCACTGTTGGACAAAAGAAAATTATTAAGACATGAAAAAGCAAAAGAAACCTCAGTGGGAAATACATAGAACTCTTTCATTTCCCTCAGAAATACTTCCAAAAAAAGAGAGGAAAATAAAAAAAAGGCCAGTCATGTATTGCTACACTGCTAATTCTTTTTTTTCCCTAGTCTAAGATGTGAAACAAAAAAAGCTTTCTACAATCTGACACTTAATCAACCAAAAGTGGTGGTTCTATGTTGACATTTGGACTTGATGATGTTAAAGGTCTTTTCCAATCTTAATGATTCTATGATTCTGTGAAATATACTAAAAGATGTTGGTGTTGGGTTTTTTTTATTTTATTTCTCCCTCCTCTATTTCTCAGTCAATTATTATCCCTGAAGGCTTCCCTAAGGCATAACCACACAGTCATTTTGCATATCACACTGGATGCCACCAAGCCTCAGTGTTCATCAGCATGTCAGATGTGGATTCCTCCTTCTGCAGCTAGACTGCAAGCATGGGTTCGTTCAGGTACTACCCCATCTTCCCTAATCCAAATCCAGATCTTGCAACTACCTTCAACAGTGGTGGAAACTATGGAGTATTTGTGTTGTCCAGCACTGCAGCTTGGCTGGGAAAACTGTAAGGTATTAAGCCACTTCAGCCAAAGAATCATCAAACTGCCTGTTTAACCAGTTGAATGTAGAAAGAAAGCTTTGTGTGACTTGAGAGAAAATAGTTTGCATTGATTTAAGGAGTGAAAGTTAGCAATTAACACTGCTAAATATTAGCACAGGGGTGATGAATAGTCCCACTGCAGTTCTAAGGGGAATTTCTCCACTTGGAAAAAAAATATTCACACCAGAATTTGGCAGGACATTAGAGTTAATCACCACTATTCTTCATACAATCTTTAATGATCACAAACAGTCAGGACCTCCAATTTACATCTCATTTACAAGATGGCATCTTTTAGCAGCGTGAAGCCTCCCAACACGCTCTCAACTATTAAATGATTAAAGATTTATTCTTGCAGTACCTAGATTTTCTCAATCTAACCTTACTTACATCTGCTGCAATTACAACATGAAAATGCTTAGCCTGTGCTTACAGAAAAACAAGGATGTGTTTACACTTCATGAGTTTTTTCTTTCAAGAGGCTAAAATTGATCCTAATGAGAGAAAACAGCATCCTCTCCTTTCCTTCTATCAAAATAGGACAAAAACCACTGTGCTAGTCTCTGTCGATGAAGCACTCTCCAAAGAAGCAGATGAACAGACCAGATGTACACAGCTTGTCTGATACCTTGCTGCTTCAATAATTTTCATCGCAGTAAATGTTGCTTAATGCTGGTATAATTTGTTGCTCAAAGGAAGCAATTTTTGTTTCCTTTAATGCCGTTATGATGATGCCTGCTCTTTTCCTGAAAGACTGAGGACATCTCCTACCCATGGAGCAGCTTGGAGGTGAATATGACTTTACAACCCTAAAAGGAAGCAGGCAGCCAGGGACATCTGAGCATGGGGTCCCTGCGAAAAGCCATGAAAACCTGGATATCTGTAAGCCAGCGCAGTTTGTGCTGTGCATCAGCAGACATCAGCAACTGGCAGCTGCTGGGGTAGCAGTCCTGTATTTACTTGGCATGCAACTCCATTATATGGACAGCTCAATTTGATTAATGGCCACAAGTGGTTGAAATGCTATTTGCATAAAGTACACTTTGCACTGAAAGTACTTTTATGTAGGAGACAGACATAGTTTGGAAATGTTGCTTGGAGGGCTATTTTTCTTGGGAAAGAGTTTACAATGAAAAGTAAAAATATACATTTTAGTGTGCGTATTCATATCCTCCTTGACCCCAGTTTAAGCTCTTTTCAGATGTTCAAATACCATCTTGACATGAATGAAGTCTTCCATTTCAGTTCATGGCATGAGGATTTTTAAGAAGATTCCAGTCTGAGCAGCTGATTAATTTTCGTGTTTGGACAACTTACCTGCTAGGCTCAGGACTTTGTTAGTCCATAACATCCATTAGAGTTTGCCTGTCACAGCACAGAAACAGTGTTTTATGCAGACAAAATTAGCAAAACTAACCCCCAAAATGAATCAATCACTTAATATTCTTATGGGACATTTTTCTTAATAGCTTTTGCAGACTGTTGCATCATTTCTATCCTCTGTCTTGGTTGGAAGGCCCTTTTTTGAGTAAGATTTTCCCATCAAAATTAAACCTGTATCTTATATATATTTACTAGATATACAAATACATTAAATTTTGTAATATAAATATTTACTAAAAATATTGAACTTGTATCTTATACCTAATTACAGCTAATTATAGCTAAGTACACTGACCTTTCCCTTTATTCTGTGTTCTTGCAATGTAACGTAAAAGAGGTATAGGTAAGCATGAGAGGAAACACATATTGAAGCGAGGGCAGCAATTTGTTAAAGGTTTCTCTGCCACACACGAGTGCAACCACTCTCCCTTGGCACATTATTTGCACTAATTAGACTCTCATCTGTAGTGGCTTCACCCTGACTGACTGCCAGGCACCCACCAAAGTCTCTCTATCACTCTTCAGATGGATAAGGGAGAGAAAATATAATGAGGGGTTCATGGGTTGAGACGGGACCAGGAGAGATCACTCATAAACACCAACATGGGAAAAGCAGGCTAGAATTAGAGCTATTTATTGAATTTATTACTCACAAAATCAGACCAGGATGATGGGAAGCAAAAGAAATCTTAAAAACAATTTCCACTCACCCGTCCCTTCTTCCCAGCTCAACCTCCTGACACTCCATATCTCCTGCTGGTAGATATGTCATGGGGGTTATGGTGAGTCCATCACATTATTTTTTCCTCTGCTCAGAGGAAGAAGTCCCTCTCCAGCTCTAACATGGGATCTCTCCCACAGGAGGCATCACTGGGTGTGTAGGGACTTGTTTGTACTCATTAAGTGGGAGAATTCACCCCAAAATTAGAGGTGAATGCATTGATGCTTTCTTTTGTCTTTACTAAAAAGTTGACCCGCAAAGCACCAATTTTGCTAATGTGCAGTCTTGTCAAGGAGAATTCCTGAGCAATGTAAAAGTCCCACAGTTCCATATACACAGCCTAGGCCTCTATACACTATCAGAATGTAAAGCAAATGAAATCTAACAAAGTACATAATACTTAAATAAAATATTGCTGCCACATGAATGAGCACAGTCAGACACATGAGCTCAAATAGTGCTGTTTGGGTCATTTGAGATCTCTTGCATGACATATTTTCCCTGCTGTTTACCAGTATTTACTTTAGTTCTTTCGTGTGCATCAGATTAACGACAAGAGAATGATAAATACAAATGTTATCTCAAAAGATTTATCTCTTCGACATACAAGAGCCATGAACTTCAAAGTTAATACAAGCTTGTTAATCTGTCAAATACAGGCTTGCACTTTTCCCCATTTGCAGAAGAAGAGCACTGTCTCATATTAAGATATGGGATTTATCTGGCTTTCCTAAAGTGTCGAGAGAATATTTCTGATATATAAATAGGATTTTCTGTACAAATAGTGGTCATTCTTTGGTTCATTTCCCAAAGAAGATAACCCCTGTAGCTCCCTGATATGCTTAACAGGTGCTTCTTTAAGCATACCTCCCTCTTTCATCATTCATGAACCTTCAATAAATCAGAATAATTCAGAATTCAAGTTCTGCTCTCAGAAATCTGCTGCTGTAACAGAAAGTTTCAATGTGATGGGGCAAAATTCTGTTAACTGCAGTGCAACAATGTGAATCACCAAATTTGAAATGAATGAGCCTTGTAATGCTTCAGGCATAACATTTTAGTGGCTGAAGTATTTGACACTACATGCATTTTGAGTTTCTATAATCCTGTAGTTATCCTGACAGCAGAGAATCTCTGCTCTATAACAGTAACTACATGGAGGAAATTATTAAAATACACTGCACATACACAGGAAAGAAAACTTCACAACTGGAGCTCCGTATTACATACCTGTAACATGAAATCAGCTTTTAGGTGACCTAATTATTCTATATTTTCCCACTAAGATCTTCAACAGCTTCCATGTTTAAATATCTCAGCCCAGTGAGAAAAGAGTAGGACTTCATAAGATTGAGTTTTCTTTCAGACACGCTAATTCCCAAGAGGAACAGGTATACATTGGTGTTGGAGCTGGCATAAATGAAAGCCCCATAAGGCAAATAAATTCCACAAAGAACAGAAATTATTTTGTCTAAAGAACAACTGTGTTGTTTCCATCAGTTCTGAAACCTACACAAAGCTCAGCTCTTTTCTGTTCCCCCATGAAATTAATTTAGCCCACAGTTTCTCTAGGCAGTACAATTCCATTGATGTTAAATTTGTTTTTAAGGACAAAACAGAATTGTAACACCTTAAAAGATGCCCAAAGCACAGTTAAAATTATTAACATTTTTGTCTTCAGAACAACTGTGGTGTAACAGAAACACTTTTATACCCATAGGTGCTGTTTGGATTTGGAGTATAATACCCAAATCCCGGCTAAAGTCAAGGAAGTGCCTGAAGTACCTAAGGCAACCCTCTAGCTGTACCAAGCTACAGTCAGAGTAGAAGATCATCCACATTCAAAGGAGGATTCAGCCCCTCTACTCTTTCTGCTGATTTCAGAGGGAATCTAGAGGAACTTCATGCCAGTAGGAGGTATCTCAGTTTTTGCAGCTACTGGAAAAGAAAAAGCTCTTGGCTCATGGTATTGAAGTTGTGCAGATATGAATGTCAGAGGTCCAAAACTGAGATTGTCTAACAATGGCAGGATCAAGAACTGGTGAGAAGGTTCCCTTAGGTTACATTAAGGTGGATAGGTAAGGGTGAAGAAGGAGCCACTCCCTTCAAGTTACATAATCTGTCTCTTTTCCATTCTTAATAAAAATATTCTTTATCACGTGGCTTTGAAAGACCTAAAGGAAAACATGTGGTAAGCATAAATCCATTTATGTTTATTTTAGCTCTCTCCAGTATGCTAAAACCACTCCTATTTTGTCTAACAGTATTTTAATAGGGAAACCTAAATGTAATTATTTATTTCCCCAAATAAAATTAGTCCTCTGTATTTTGTTTCTGCTTTTTCCTAAACAAAGCTTTTCTGAGTGCCCTATACCAACACTAAAAATGAGGGCACTCTACACTGTGGAACATCTTCAGTGGTGTAATGGGGATTTACTTCCTGTTTCATTGTGCTCCATCACTCATAGTTTGAAGGCATCAGGTATGTAAAAAATTGTGAAAATATCAGATACAGTGTAATTAATGTACAACACAAAGATTCCAGTGTTATTTCCACACAGGATAAAATACCAGAACTAATAATAATAATAATAAAAAAGATCTGCCAACTCCAGGCAGAAAGGAACAGTGACATAAAAGGAATTGCCCCTACTCACCTGCTCTGAGAATGGAAATTTTGCATGGTGTCTGATATTAGATGGATTACATGAGGAATGAGATGAAAAGGCTACTAAAATAACACCCAGATAAACAAATAAATAAAGGAATACTACCAAAGACATAGCAACAGAAACATTTCTCTTGAATGTATGTAGATAGAGAAATGCCAGTAGAAAGTAAGACCACTGGGCTTTGATCCAAGACAATTTTATTGTTATAGCTGAGCCTCCTGTTTTTATTCATGAAGAAAAGTTATGGCTACTCTTTCATTTATATATTCTTTATGGGTTTTGCCTGATGATTTACCTGCACAAATGGACCTCAGAAGTGTCTAAACTACTTCTGTGCTGAGCAATACACCAGGAAGCCTCAGAAATTTTAGATTTTGTCTAAAGTCCTCTTTCAGTACTGAAGCCTCCATTGTATCTCATCAGTAGCTGCTTTGCCCCCACATATTACTAATAGTGTAATAAATAAGCACTGGTTCATAATTGCTGTTTCATAGAACCATTATGAATCAAATCAATGGAAGAGGTTCTCCTCCTCTACCCCGCTCTTGTGACACCTCATCCGGAACTGCTGCATCCAGTGATGGGGTCCCAGCATAAGAAGGACACTGGCCTGCTGAAGCAAGTTCAGAGCAGGGCATGGTGGGGCTCAGAGGGCTGGGTCACCTCTGCAATGGAGACAAAAGTTGGGGTTGTTTAATCTGGAGAAGTCACTGGGGAGACTTTAAAGTACCTTCCAGTACCTAATAGGGTTAAAATAGGGCTGGAGAGGGACTTTTACAAGGGTGTGTAGTGACAGGAAAAGTGAGAAGGGCTGTAAACTTAGAGAATAGGTTTAGACTAGCTACAAGGTAAAAATTCTTTACTGTGAAGGTGATGAGGCACTGGCACAGGCAGCTTTGTTTCTGCCCCACCCGTGGGAGTGTTCAAGGCCAGGTTGGATGGGGCTCTGAGCAACCTGGTCTAATGGAAGGTGTCCCTGCCCATGCCAAGGGGCTTGAAATGAAATGATCTTCTAATCCAAACCATTCGATATTTCTAGGTATAGTTATTTGGACAAAATGCAATTCTAAAATATATTGGACTTTTAACAGTGTTAACAAATTTCAAATGGGATGTATTTGAACTGAGTCACTTATTTTTCAACTGTTCACAAAATCAATTATAGTTCCAATGCCTGAAGAGATTCTACCAAGCTACTTTGCAGCCACGTCCCAAAACTAACCATGCAATTTCAATTATTAAATTAGAATAAATGCTTAGGATACAAATGAATAAATCACAAAAAATACCCCAGACCATTTGAGTCTCTGGAAATTCCTGATGCACATAGTGAATATTTGATCAGGCCCCAGAACAATTAACATCCCAACTCCCAAATCAACGTAGAAACTTCCCAGAAGGAAATTTACAGCTGGCAATATTTGTGCCAGCATCTTTTTGCACCTGCTGACTCTTCTTAGTTTTACTATTTTTTGTATATAATTTTCATTGAGTCACATAATAGGAAACCAGTCAACTAGCTATATTTTCACCTTAAATTCCCTTTTTCCTCACAACCCCTACACTGCACACAAAGACCATCACAGGTGACTTACTAGTCATTTCACTGGCAGCAGTAAGGAGACCTGGAAGACTTTTATGCTCTGGACCAGGGCACATCTCTTATCCAGTTGCCTATCACCACTGTTTTCAGTGTTATCAGTTGCTGTTCAACTGGTGATTTCTCTAAGAGTACTCTTTGATCTTAACAGAGAGGCAAAGCTCACAAGCACTCATCTTAGATGCTGGACTGTCTTATTAACAATTTTATTCAAATTGCATAGTTGACAGAGGTTAAATTTAATAGGAATACCAGTCCCCACTCATCCTATTCCTCCCCACCATGCCTCTCAGGGGAGCTCGATCAGAGTAAAGTCATACCAAAGGACAGCAGTAAGCAAATTCAAAGAGCATACACTGATTTTGCTTGCTGAAACAATGTCATGGCTTGAGCTGCAGCAGTGCCTTATGGCAAAAACTACTGTATTTCACTCATATCTGCTAAATCCTTACAACTATGAGGCAAGCTGTTAACACTTCAGCATCCTTCATCTTAAGCCAAGACACAGACATCAATTTGAGGACTAACACAATTTAACACTGGTCATTAATAAGTGCATGAATATTTACAGGTATTTTGGTCTCAACTCTGCACTAATTTGGAAAAAAAATACTAAATATTAAAAAATAAAATAAATTTACAATTAAAAAAAAATGCAGAATTCCATGGTGGGTTTTATTGCTAGGACTGGATTGGATTTCGTGAGTGTTTTACAGCTATGATTTTACCTGACAAGATAGCTAGATGGTGCTAAAACATACTTGTTGCAGTACAGTTTTATTGCAGGTTACGTGTTTTGAAATACAGCTTTTTATCTCTATGATTGCCTATAGCTACAATATTTATGTATGCTTTCCTCCAGCAACTTCCTGAAAAAGTTCCTAGTGAGTCTGGAAAACATTTTTATTTTTACACTAAAAATGAGATATTTGAGATAGAGAAATAGAGGGACTATGATCAATCAACAGATTTCTTGAGTCACAGATGAGCATGTTAGCCACAGGATACTCTGTCCTTTACAGAATTTACCCACCACTGAAACACAGCTTCTTCTGGCACAAATACCATCAGGTTAACCACAAATCATGTTAAGTAAAAATTTACATCTGAGTAAAATGGAAATTCAGGAATTAAATGTATTGCATGCTGTACCAATCTAGGCATCTGAAATTTAAATTAACCAATTTATGAGAATTGTGTGAATAATAAATATATATTAAAATAAAAAATAACCACAGAAAAAACATAACAAAAAATTTCAGCTTTTGTAATTCTGTATTTGTTTAAGAGAGAAGTGGAGAATGAGTTTGTAAAGAAACTGAGATTAATTACAGGTAACATTGTCTTTTCATTGTTAACATTTTCTTGTTGAAATTTTACCAAGGAAGTAAATGAGTTTAATTTTTTCACATTACAAGCTTTCATGCGGTACACTGATGACAATGTAAATTAAATAATTAACCTGAAAGTATAAATATTTGAAACAACTGAATTACAGTTACAACAAAATGTAACTGCATTTATGTTTGTCAGAAAAATTCTTTGCTAAACACATAGTAATCTGCTAGTAATGGCCAGTAAATTAGTTCAGTCTCATTACTTACATCACCTTCAACTGCAAAACTCCTCTATATTAATACATTAGGCCCATTTTCTTTCTTTAGTATTTTCAAATGTCTTTCATCATAAACAGATAAACAGGAACATAGAAAAATGGTATTTAAGCAAATTTAGCTTAAATAACTGAGCAAATCTTCCAAAGCTCATCTAGGGTGTACAGCATTGAAAAGCAGCTCAAGTGACTTGTCCTGAGCACAGATCTTCTCCATGTGTGATTCCCACCAGCCACTGTTTGGAGTCACAACAGATTGTCTGGAAATTCATGAATGTGCATATTCCACACAACTGGTTTCTACAGACCTACCCATTTTAGGTAGGGGCTGGAGGTGTGAGGTATAAGAGAAGTTTGTTTCTCCTAAGTAACATATTGAGCTGGGACATGAAGAGGCCCACACAGTGATCCCTGTTGGAAATCATTCTCTGGAAGCTGGACAGAGCTGCCATTTTGAGCAAGGTCTTCTTTATCTGGTTGTATTATTTGTTTTTTCAACAATAGACAAGATTTTATTGATGCCTCAAAGCCTGCAATGCCACCTTGACTGACTCTTAATTCCTGAAAGAAATACCTATTTTCAGACAGAATGTGCTTATACTGAGCTGATCTCTGTACCAATCTATCAAGCTGGGGCTGGAGCAGCTGGCTTGTGGAAGACTAGCTAAGGAATTTTACATATTGCCCTTATTCACATAGGCAGTTTGGTTGGTATATACCCAACTCTGGGGGAAGAGCCCCTTCCAGAGATAGTATCTTCTCCCTGTATTTTGTGCTTTCAGTCTTTTACTTGCCTGAAATGCAGAGCTGGTGCACTTCATCACAACAACTCTCTTGAATCTGCTCATGTTCTTCTTTGTGGTTCTGAGGATCTGCCTGGTTTCTTGTACATCTCATTCAGTGTAAGCACTAGAGCTACCAGTGACCTGGACCACTTCCTCAGAGCCCACACAGATGCAGGAGGGGAGAAAAGCACACAGCACAGCAAACTGGTAAGGGAGGACTTGCTATTGCTCTTTCCTCATAAAATGTGAATTTCACTTTCTTATTTATCTTGCTCTTCACACACACTAGTATCTGTGAAGATGAAAGAGTTTAAAACCAAGAGAGAAGGGGACAGTAATATCTACACCACCTAGTGAAGAATTTTCTTTTGTGTAGTGGATAATAACAGATGTTTTAGGAGAAGATGCCAGAGTGGAAATTACTAAAGTTTTCCTGTTAGGAAGTGCCTGTGTTATGTTTCAGACATCTTTGTTTTGTTTGTTTGTTTGTGGCTTTGTTGTTGGTGTCATTTTCCTTGTTTTAAAGTTCTTGTTTCACTTTACAATAAAAAAAATGTCAAAATCTTTAAAGTGACCTGTTAAACTGCACGTCTCTGGACATTTTCCTATAGCTGTGTACAGGCAACTGCTTCCCAAGTTCATCTACTCTCCTTGCCAGAGATGTATGAACCAGATCCAAGCCTGAGACCTTTCTAACATGCATAATGACCTTGCTGTCTCAGCAGGGCTCATTAGCATTGCTACAGCCCGGCTGCTGGACCAGAATGGCCTTGTGCCTGGCCAGGCTGGATGATGGACGAGCAGAGTGCCTCAATTTGCCCAAAACAACAGGTAAAGTTCTTTTACTTTCCGCTGTGCAGATATTTTCTTTCATGGGTGCTGAGAAATGCCACCTTCAGGGCAAAAAGCAAGGATAACTAATAAAATACAGGGAATTTTTCAGCTAGGGTATACTCATGATCATCTGAATTTTGAACAGAAGAGCCTAGAAATACAGATGAGGATTTCTCATTTCAGTGCCTTCCGGGGTACAGGCTATGGATTTGAAAAGGCAATTTACACAGATGATGAAATGCTCTCCTTGTGAAAACACGACTTTTTTTTTCTCAGGTGATTAGCTGGCAATTTGGCTAGCAGATGCTGAGTGATAGGATCTCACAAATCAGCAAATCCTGCCTTCCTCCTAGTCCACACCTGTTTTACTATCACCATTTTGAGTGCTGAATCTTAATGTGATTAAATTTAAGTGCCTCCCTCGGGTGGTTAGGAAAAAAAAAAAAAAAGTGAAAACCATCACAATTTTGGAGAAGTAATGATCTGGCTTAGAAAGAAGCAAATTAAGCTGTAAGGAAACAGCATCTTGGCTTTTTAAAAGTTCGTTTGCTCCTGCTGTTAATACCTTACCTGAAGCCACATCAGCCTGGGTTTCTGACACCTCAGCTGGTGATGTTTTAAAAGATTACGATATTGGATGGATTATAAGTTGCAATTTTTCTGCTTCCATATGAGTTTGCCCCTAGCAAGAAAGGAAGGACACAAGCCCTGTTGCCCTTTAGAAAATGAGCAGCAAATAGGATCCTGTTTTCCAAACATTTACATAGCTATCAAGTTTTTTTCCTGTTAAGGGTTTGTTTTGAAAAGAATCAAAGTCAGATTTTGGGGTTGTTTTTTTGTTTTTTTTTCTGTAGACAATAACATTTTATCCCAAACTGCAAATTGCAGTAGCACCAAAAATTGCCTATCATTCAGTAACATACAAATTTTATGTCATCTGCATGGCTTTCTCTACACCTCTTTCTAAAAAGCATATGGACTTGGAAGAGAGCTTAGCTGCCAAATCCTAGCAGCATACTTAGCAGATCTCAGTTACTTTACCTACTCATAACATGGTGTTATTTATTACTGAAGAACCTTTAAAGCATTTTATATTTATTATAAACAATTAAATACGTGGTTATCATGTTTCATTATGGATGTATTTTATTTACTTGGAAAGGTTGTGCCTATAAAATGTAAAGGATTGGAATATCAACAGAAGTTTCAGTAAAAGAGCTCAAAAATACACAATTTTTTTCTTCCTAAGCAAATCCAACAAGCCATTAACCTCTTCTCTTCTGATTTCATTACAGAGATATCAGAGGAATTACAGTGGTATTAGATTGGAGTAACCAAGTGGTGAATTAGGTCCTGTTCATTTCATTACAGAAACATAAAGCAGATGCAGTGTACATATGGGTCTCTGATAAGAAAGAAATAAATTACACATTCTAGTAGTTTAAAAATGCCTAACTGGAGAAAGTAGTACCATATTTATTTCCCATTAGTCAAACCTATAGACAATCGACATTTGAGAAATAAAAAATAAAATTTGCCATCACAGCTCACTGTGACTTACATCATCTTACTTTCAGGTGACACTGTGCTTCATTAGGTTAGGACACAGCATGAAAACATGTTCCAATTGGAATAATTTTCTCAGCTTTCAGGTCAGCTCAATGTTGTACTTTTGTTTATGGGCAAGTTCACTTGCAACTTCATATTTGTCCATATGTGCAAATGAATTCTCCTCCAGCTTTCTCAGGAATCATACCTAAACTTGTAAGACAGAAACTGGAGAATTCCTGCTTGTCAAATCTCAGGCCATCTCCTCAGTGCCCCCCATCCCTTCTTTGTGCTTGCTGCCTTTTTGTCCTTTCAATGTGATTTCAATGTATCTCCTATCATTCCATCACCATGCCAAAAGCTTACAAACTTCATCTCCTGACTTCACAATTTTAATCGCTGGATTGTTCTTTAGAGTTCAAGGCTTTTTTCTCCTATCCTCTACCATATTTTGCAAATTTGATCATATTTTGTATTTTCACAATTCTTAATATTATTTTTATTCCAAGGTCTTGCTAATTTACTTTCTGAATATTTTTGTCTGGAGAAAGATGTATGAACTCCATGAGACAAGTAGCTACATTTTCTTCACCTGAAATTTTTTCAAACACTATGACACCTCTGTGACTAGAAGGATAAGAGAAGGTCAAGATCAACAGTGATGTCTAAGAAAAAGAGTAGAACTCTTTATGTGAGGTTATTTGACTGGAGAGTGGCAGATAAGCAAAATCTTTTCATAGTGAAAGCATGATTAAAATCATTATAGTATCATTTTTATACAGGTATATCTAAATATTTGTAAAATGCTCAGTAAATGAATTGCTAGAAATGAATAAGCAAATAACTGAATTGCTTGGAAATTTTGCATCAACAAAAAATGCAATTTCTATACACCAATGATTTTCCATTTAAAAATGCCTGTGAAACTGGTGTTTTCGACCAGGAAAAAAAGTCTAAAGTTCTGTTTATTAAGCCAACTGAAATATTTTTGAATAGGTAAATAAATGGACTAAGTAGATAACCAGAAGCATGGTCTACTGATCTGAAACTCAAGATGAGGTAATTAGTACAGTGAAGATAATATTTTTTTCTAATGGGTGAAGAGTGGAGAGGGAAAAGTGTCTCATATCTTTGAATGATTTGCTTGGCTAAACTGTCTGAAGAAGGAACAACAACAAGTTCTGTACTTTCATGCTTCGTCCTCTTTTACACCAGCTCCATAAATTCGGAAAAAAGCCTTGTAACTTGTGGAGAACATCACCCCTGGAAACTTTTACCCAGGCTTTTCTACATCTATAACTGCCATATATTGCCCATACTTTCTTAAACTGTCACTTTGAAGCATAAAACAAAGTAGAAAATACTTTATGGGATAGTTAAGGGAGCTTTGCAAATCCATCACAGACAGACTCAGGCTCTTTCTGCTGCTGTCCCAAGTCAGCTGGGTGGCAGCCACATCTAGAAACAATGCTGCAACAGCATGATGCTCAAGCTAATTCATTTTCTTTGTGAAATAAATTAGTCCAAACACAGTTTTCAAATAAGATATCTATACTGTATTTTTGTGGCTGAACTTAATTTATCTGCAGGGAGAAACTGGCTATTGAGTAAGCATTGGTTAAACTAAGTATGTATTCCTCTGCCTTAAACCACTAATTCCTGGTGAGAGAAGCCTGAAAACAAAGAAATTTTGCCATGGAGACAATGGTATTCATGCCCACCTAAAATTTTAAATGCAGACCCCTTTCTGATGGTTATTTCCATCCAGCACAAACATCAACTGCACCCACCACCAAGGCTGGCTACCCATAGCACTGTAGGAAGCACGCACCAGAGCATGATATATGCTCTGCTTGTCCTTGGAGACCACACCAGGTACAAAATATCACAGCTGCTAAGTGCCTGGCAGATTTACAAAGCCTTCTTCATCCCTGCTCTAATGATTCCTTAAGATTCTTTATCACCTCCTGGTTCAGGGTTATTGTTAATTGCCACGCAATTAGCACAGTGTCTTCTGGTTAGCTTGAAATGCAGGTAGAAAAAGATCATATCTGCCGGAAGCTGCTGTGCACAGTGATACCTGGGAGGAAAGGAAGCTGTCCTACAGTCAACACCATTCATGTTTTCTCCCATTGGCATACAACTCCAGCACATCAGAAGACATGTAACTGCTTTCCAAAAAAGTATTGAATCCTGGAGCACTTTGGCTGGGAAGGGACATTAAAGATCATCTCATTCCAACCCTCCTGCCATGGGCAGGGGCGTCATCCAGTAGATCAGGTTGCTCAAAACTCCATCCAGCCTGGTCTTGAACACTTCCAGAGATGGGGGATCCATAGCTTCTGTGGGCAACCTGTTCCAGAGCCCCACCACGCTTACAATGAAGAATTTCTTTCTAACATCCAATCTAAACCTACCCTCTTTCAATTTAAAACGTTCCCCTTTGCCTTCCACTATTTGCCTTTGAAAACAAGTCACTCTTTATTTATAAATCCTCTTTTAATCTTTCTTTCTCAGCCTAGTCTTCATCCTGCACTCCTTTACCAAAGACTTCTCCCTGCAGAAGGTGGTAATGAGCAGTGTCCAATGAGTTGCATGGTAATCATCAGGAGAGGAGGTGGGAGAGGCTTGTCATGTCCAGAGGCCACAGCTGCAAAACATTATTTTATCAAGTGCACACAGAGATGTGGGAGAGAAATGTCTCTTTCCTTACCCCACATTTGGTAGTCTTTGATCAACAGAAGACTAAAGCCTTGTTGACAGCTCAGCAACCTGCTCTTGTCTTAGCATTTTGTTTCAGTAAACCAGTTATTTACCGTGTTTGTACAGACAGATTAGTTGTTTTGTTTTTTTTTTTCTTGATAATAAATACACAAAATAGCACTGCCTCATCAATCTGGCTAAGTCTCATCCTGCTTTCTGCTCCACAATGACCTTTTCATGCTGACTGAATAATGTGTCTCTTCCATGATTTGTAACAGATACAGATTGCTTACCTTCCCTTTCTGCTTGATGACATACTGATTAATAGCACCATGAGAGCTAGCTCCTTGTGATCAATTAATCATCTGTCATAATTGTTCAGTAGCTAAACAATTATTAATTTTGGGCACTTGTGATAGTGAAGGTTGACAATGTTAGAAAGGAGAACATGTTCCCTTTGCTTCACTGGGGACCTGAGTTTAAAAATCTCATAGAAATAGATATGTGTCAAGGCATTTATCCTTCTGTGCTTTGGATTGTAATAACTCCTTTCAGGGAATCCATCAAAGTATTCACTAAACGTCCGTTGCTGAGGGAACCTGATAATGGAAAAGCAATGCCTTTCTTGGGCATGCATTAAAAGTTTGGAGGCTGGGCCAGACACCCCCAGCTCTGTTCATGAATAGGATTCACAGGTAAAATTGTTCATCTTCACCCACTATTTAATGACCTATGTGCAGAGAATTAAGCAGATTTATTATCTCCTGCTGGCTATCAGTGAATATAGATAAGTATTTGAAAACCTGTCTCCTCAGAGGTAGCAAAGGTGAAGTAGGCCTTCACAGAGCCCCCTACTTCAACTCTAAGCTCTTGGCACATAGGTGATCTCTCTGAGAGTACGGAGGACTCAGTGACCCTTTCTTTTTCCCTTTAGATCTATAATTTGAGTTGCCACTGAAGAGGATATTAGGGAGTTCATAACGAAGGAGAGTTCTGATTCAGCATCATTATAAACCCAAGCGCTCAGAAGACAATTGGGCAGTGCAGTATTAATTAACTGAGAAGCATGACATGGAAAACTGACTTTGTCACATTTTGCTAACTCTTAAAAGCCAGACCTATATAACTGTTTGTGGCACTATGTAGATATAATGATATCTGATACCACACCTGAAAGGTTAAACCCCCCTAAATTATTTCTGTGTAGAGAGATTTTACATTTAAGGGTTTCCTTCAGAACTTGAAAAAGCCAATGCTACTTCTCTAATCTTTTTTAAAAATCTCAAACAAACCTAAACACAAACACTAAAATGTATCTAATGGGAAAAAAATCATTACACCATACATTCTTCCCTTCTTGTTTGAGCACATATCCTAAGTACAGGGTTTGCAAGCAGAGACATGTAGGGATTGCAAATTAGCATTTTGTGTTTGTAAGCATTGTGGTGATGCAAATTCTGAAGATGGTACTCATAGTCCTGACTATTCCTAGTCCCAATGCTATTCCAAAGGACTGATAATCCTTTGAACTTTATGCATCATAGCATTACTGGAGGAAAAAAAACTCTGTGATGAAATTTGTAATTTTTGGTTTGGGCATTGATATTGGATGAAAGAGCATTGAGACTATAGGAGATAAACAACCTTTCTTCGTCTTGTTTCTTCTCAAGAAGAAAAATACACACAAAGACATAAAACACACAATGACAAAAAAAATACACACAAAGACATAATAGAAGTAAAGCAAATATTCATGAATGTTCTGAAATTTTGGATAGAAAACAAAACATTCTTGGGCACATACAGCAACATTTCCTTGCTTTTCTAAATTCTC
>JAYDZK010000001.1:31683848-31700417 GCA_034509185.1 Euphonia xanthogaster
ATTCTCAAGAGTAATCCTCAGTGTTGAAATTTCAAATAAGGATTTAGTTATCCTAAAGATATCCAACTCTTTATATCCTCCTGCATTTTTCATATAAAAACTCAGGTCTGTGGTGGTATTTTAAATGAAATTATAATGGCACAGTTTCTGAGCAATAATATTGATAACAAAATCAAATTATGGAGCTCTTGGAATAGCCAGTCCTGTTGGGTATGAGTCTAATTATACAAAACAGGCACAGTGGTTTCCATTGTCTTGAATGAGACAATGGAATTGGCTCTCTCTTTGGCTCTCAAGAACCTGGAAATGGAGCATTAATGAATGTTACCAGATTAAAAATAATTTATGTTCTGAAAATCTAATAGATTAATATTATTCTTTCTATACAAATATCTAGTATGTCTTCTATATTATTTCCTTAGTAAATTATATAAGTAGAAAAATAGCTTCTTTATGAGAAAGGAGTAACATTATTGTTAGAATATCCTCTCAAAGGATAGCAGTTAATTTTGTATTTAATAATAATATTTGAATGCAAAGGCAACGTGGAAGCCAAATATTTACATTATGTTGTGTTGCCTCTTGAATATATTGCTATTCTTAAAGACCAGCTTGAGGATAACATGTATGAAGACAACAGGGTTTTCCAAAAATAATTCAGCATGATTAAGAGTCTTTGACCAAAGAAGTTAATGATATGCTTTCCTAAAATGTTAACTCCCACTAACTGTGGATCTAGCTATCTGAGATTTTCTTTTCTGCACTTTTTTTTTCTGATAGCTGACGTTTTTATTTCTGCATGTTACAAAATGTATTCCCTTAGAAAATATGAAACTGAAATCAAAATCGTATCTTAAATTCCTCGTAATTTTCAGTAATCTACAGATTTGTTAAAATTTAGACCAGCCTCCAAATTTTATAACATCAACTTCTTCCTTTTTTCCTCCGATTTTTTTTTCTTTTCTTTTCTCCCAGTTATTTTCACGTATAAATTTATAGGCAATAAATTTGGTAGGCTAAGGTGAAATTATGCAAATGAATTAGTAAATTAGACTGCATTTGCTGAGACTAGATAAGCTATCAAAACAAAATTCTCCTACTGGTCTGCAATTTGCAAATGGAAGAAAAAAGAAGAGGGGGGAAGAAAGTAAATCTTTTACAGAGAGCGTATATAAAATCTTAAAATAAATGGTGGATTATATATCATGCTATCTCACTTTATCTTCAAAATTAATTTCATCTTTATTCAAAAGTAAACCAAAGCCAGTCTCAGATACTGAGGATTTTATGGGTTTTGGACCTTGCAGAGCATTGTATCTCTTAGACTTGTGCTTGTCAGCAAGATTTTCCATATCTGATCTGACCTTTAACTCAGGTAACTTGTAAGAATTCATGGGCAAGGAAAGGAAGATATTTATAATTGTTGCAAGATTAATTTCCTCTACTCTTATAGATATAGAGATATTTTAAATATCACTTAATTGGATTGTGTGAAAGTTGAATTGTACCCTGAAAATGCTGCCTTTTGACCACTTTACTAAAACATAAATATATCCCTTAGGTGATTTGACTTGACTTCATTACCATGTCATTTTCTCCCAACACTTCAAATAATAGTTAACTGTTCAGAACAATTCAGCATAGCCCTTCATTACATTAAGTATCTGTAAATGTTTCACTCAAATGGTTTCAGTTCATGTTCTTTCTTCTCTACTAGTTATAATTCAATGGATAACATAATGATGCCAGATAAATTTCACCTCCTAAGTTGTTTTTTAATATATATATTAATAACTGATTATGATAATTGATACTGAATCTAATTTATATAGATTTTTTTACAGGGCAAATTTTCCTGGGAAATATCTTCAGGTCACCTTTTCTTACCAAATTGCTCTTCAATGACCTAGTGCTGGTGGTATTCAGAGGCACTGAAGTATGGGAATAATAAGGTTCTGTTAATTTAAACCATAGCAGTTTAATATGAAACTGGTTTATTGTATTTACCATAATGGACCATCAATCACATGAAAGGAATTTTGAAACTTCTACAATACTTCTGGCAGCTAATTTTTATAAGTTTGTGGGTAATTCAGGCATTTCTATAGCCTAGTCTTTGGTAAATTGTTAGACTTTCTCTTCAAGGTAGAATTATGTTATGCTACCCATGTCATAGAGAAAAAATCCTTCTAAACCTTTTCAGATGGTCAATGCACTCTATTTGTTTTTTAGTTTATTTATTTATTGTCTCTTAGGACTTTTTCAGACTTTCTTGTTTGTACAATTTGCTTTTCTGTATGAATGCTAATACTTCAACATTACCAGAGTATCTGATGGTCACTATTGTTATTCTTAATATGTGTTTTGATAGCTACTCCTGTGGCAATAGAGAAACACCAAGTCTTTCTCAAGGTCAGAACTCAAACCACATTATGCCTGCAGGGTGAGGTTTGCAGTGAGAGTTAATACCTTTCAGCAGGCTAATAGATGCATATGGAAGAGACACACCAGAACTTGGACACTCAAAGCATTCCTCAGAGAACTGTGACTGTCACAACCCCATGCTCCCTTTGAAAAAAAAATTCACAGTTCCTCAGCAAAATGTATTATGCAGATATGTACATTAAATTTCCAGTTTGGTCAGGGCAGAACTCACAGAGTTAATTCTCTTGGGAAGACTTGTTCCCATTGTTATTTACTGAGCTTGAGTTTTCTGCAGATCTTCTTGCCAATAAAAACATTTTTGCCTGAAAGCAAGCATAATGACAGTGAACAAGGTTGAAAAGTACATTGAAAAAAGGGCTTAAATTTTTATTTACCCAGCATTAATAAATGCCCAGGTGCTTTGAATCACTTTTGCATTGCTACATCAGTGCAGCAAATGACAGAGGACAAGAGGGAAAGATAAAAGGCATTTCTACAGAAGTAAAAGAGTACACAAGACCTAATTATCTCTAAACGGGAATAAGTAAACATGACTAAATACCTATATTCTGTATTGTTACAGCTTTACAACACTGTCTGAATGAATCCCACACTTTAGCCTTTCTTGAGTCATATTTTAAGCAATTTCTGGAAGTGGGTTGTGGCAAGTATGCAGTCCTACTTAAGATCTTCACAGATGAATCCACAACTGCAGACACAAGAATAGTTTTAGGTGTGTTTGGAACTCCAGTGGGTTGTATCCACTTACTTTTAGACCTACAATCCCAAGCCTTTTGAACAGGTTTTGTCCAACCCCAGAGACCTCAGTGTTTCACAGATCCATAGTCACCTGGCTTTTCAATACATGCAAAACACCATTATTTTTATGGAACTTAATTTGACACTCTTTTTGCATAAGTTTTGTGATTGATTATAAAAAATGTGATGGATTACTTTTTTAAGAAAAAAAAAAAGAGACATCTCGAAATGTATTATCAAAATCAGAAGAGGCATGAAAGTGAAAAATCCTATTTCATAGCTAAAATTGGAAGGTTTGTTTTCTTGGGTTTGGTTTTGGTACTTTGGTTTGTTTGGGTTTTTTTGAGACATTACAGTTATAACTCTTAATTCATCTAGAATACCAGTGTTTTGATTTTGTTCAAAGAATTTAAAAGTAAAACAGGTCTCACTGGTGGATAACATAATGACAATGTGTTAAAACCTCCATGTAAATTATCTTATTTGTGTTGGTATTATTGTCTAACACCAATATTCAATATTTTGTACTACTGATATACTGAGATACTTGTGACAATCTGGATGATCTGACAGAAAAACTGCACAGTAAAACTTTCAAACTTTGTTGTATAAATGTTGTATAATAACAGGTGGGGTATGCCATCACCCTCAGTTTGTTTAGCTTGATTATTGCCTCCTCAAGTCAGCCAGCTAGAAGTCAGTGTTAACATTTCAGAAATAATGAATGAACTGGTGACAATATAGGGAAGTAAAGCAGGCTCCAGTGGAGTTGTATACAAGAGGCTGACAGGCTGTCAGAACCTGTCAGGTTTGCACTTCAAACACAGAAAGAGCATTTACAGACAGCTGTATAAGGAGTTAGGTCATCACAAAAGGAATAGATGTCATCACAACTGCTCTGAGAATTCACCACAAATTTATGCATCGAATATGAAGCTGTATTGTATCTGAGCCTTCTGGTGGAGCCTTATTGAATAACCCAGTCTAGCTAGGCTCTGGGTTTAGATGGGGTCTGCCATCCAATCCAGGTAAGCATAGATAAGTATAGGTATAGACATAGGATATATCCATATGGGATTTATTGGTGGTCACGGAGGAAGCATTAGGAGAGCAATTGGAGATTCCCATTCTCTCACTTTGAACTCAAAGCCTGTGACAACTGCGTAGTAAACAAAGGCGTTGTATTGCACTAAATAGTTTATTTAGTTGTTGCTTTGCACTGGGTGATTTGAAATTTGCACTAAGTAATCCTGATATTGCACGAAATAGTTAAAGTTATGTCACGTAGATTGTTATTCCCTTCTCCCATCACATGGTCTCTCCCTCATCAACCCCTCTGCCCTTTACCCCTTGGTGGTCTGTCCCCTGGTTACCCCTCCCCTTGCCCCTCCTCAATGGTATTCCATTGGCGGCGGTCCTCTTTCCCCGCCCCCATTCCCTCGGGTATAAATGTCCCCTGCGAGATGGGAACCTTCTCTTTTCTACCTTGGGGGTCACCAGAGTCTGAGGTGTTCCTTCCCAAGCCAACAAACAAGACACTCATCCCCACATGGGGAAGAGCATTTCTCGTCTTTTGCTTTCATCCATGTAAGACCGTGTGGGCCGGGGTCCATAGCTAGCCGGAGTGGACTCAAACAACAGCCCAAGAGATGGTTCTTACACAAAGGGTAACCCCAAGGCTATGGACAACAATGGAAATTTTTCATTGTCTTCTTTTATGGATTTAAGCAGACTCCGAACTTGTAATCTGTCCTATTAGTATTTTATTTTATCCAAAACTACTTTTCACTGAAAAGTCTAAAAAGAGAGAAGTAGGTTAGGCCAGGATTGGGAAGCTTTTTGAATGTTGCTAGAAGAGATTGCTTTTGTTTGGCAAACAAGAGGCAAAATGGAGCTATATTTCTTCTTTGTAGTTATACCAATGGGATAAACAACAGAGAGTTAGATGAATTATGTAAGATGAAAAACTGATGTAAGAACAAATATAAATAAATATAGCTTGAAAATCAGATAGTCTAAACATTGGGAAACTGTGATTTTAGAACAGACTTCCAATTACAGTATTAGAAATAAAAATAAATCTAGCAAGGTTTAAAATGGAACTCATTTAGCTTATCTGGTGCATGGTCTAGACTGAACTGGTGAGGAATAAGACCCTGACTAATTAATTTCTCATCAGATCTCTTTTTCTAAATTATAACCTCTTAAAACTAAAACAGTAGAGAGAAGCACTTCCTCCCTGTCCATCCCGTGAATAAATTGTAGATGTCTCCTATACATTGAGATGAGAGGGAAAAAGACCGCCTATGAGTGTCTCCTGAGAGACCCCAGAATTATGGCCCCACCAGTCCCTCTGCTCTGAAGTCAGTTTCTTTCCCATTTACAAGAGAACCAACAGGATTAAAGCACAAAACGCCAAATTTTGGTGAAGTTATAAAGATATTTTAATTTCTCTATATTTTTTTTCATACTCTCAGGAAGGGGAGGAGTAGGAAGGAGGAAGGGGAACAAGATAAGAGGATAAGAGGATGTTACATGTTGTAACATTAGACATACTCAGTATGGCAACAGCATGAAGACTGTAAATCTGCAGTGCTCCTCTATTGTAGGACAGACTATGTAGAATCTGCACATACAGGTCCTCTAAGATTGCTAAGCTTTTCTACTATTAGATTTAAAACTATGCCAATAGCTTCCTTTTGCTTTCACTGTCACTGTCTCAATTCCTTTCCTAGTTATGCCACACTTCAGCAGGGCTTGGCTGTTATTGTGAATACCTTGTTCTGAAAGATATATGCAAATAACTAGGAAAGGCTGTTATCAGTCCCTTTGAGATAAGCTTTCTTTTTGGTCACAATGATAAGATTGAAAAGATTATGGCTACTACAACACATGCCTAAGAAACATCCTGACCCTTCATTGACAGGTGGAATTGCTGCTCCTGGACAAATGAGGCATAATAACTTTTACTCGCTATAAAAAACAAGTAAATTAAGAGCCACCCCCCAACAGCTACAGCAAGGAACAGGAAGGAAATTGCAGCCAGTGGAATTTGGTTACTCTCCTAGTTTGCCTTGTTATTATCATACTGGATTCAATCAATTCATTCAATAGATCACATGCTTTTAGAGTTTAAAACATGCTGATTACATCTAACATGTGTACGTGTGAAATATGTCACTCTTAAAACAAACAGAAAATATAAATTATTTCTAATAGTGTTTTATAGATCAGGTGAACACATAGTGTTACTGAAAAGCTTTTAGTTGATATTGTTTCCTAAGGAGTAAAAAAGAGTGGAGTGCTGCTTTTGACTCATGGAGTGGGTGAAAAAAAGAAATATCATTTTTAATTACAGCATTAGGTACTGAACCTCCAAAGCAATTTTTTTCATTGTTGTCTAGCAATGCTCTGCAGTAAAATCTTAGTTCAAGACCTTGACATGACCTATGATGAACAATGAGGTGTGTGATTTTTTTTGGACTATCCTCAGGACTGAACAGTATGGCTTTTAATTGGGTCAAGGCAGACTTATAATAGACTTCAACGTCTTTTCTATTTTGTTCTTATTTCTATGATGGTGGCTCAGTTGGATAACGCAATTTCAGAGAATTATCATGTAAGTAGCTTTCATATTGAATTAGAAAAATAAAAGAGGATATGAAAAATAATGCATGCTAGACATCTCTTATAATAAGCTTCTGCATTTTTTCACCACAAAATGACATCTGTGACCTTTCTCTTCCCTTTTCAGTACAATCAGTCAGTATGAAAAGCTCTGCTCTAGGGTTAAAAATAGATAACCCCACCTATTAAATATTGTTCAGCAGAACATGCTTGTCTGACTTGAAAGCCAAAGAAAGAAGGTAGCAGTATGAAATTATTTAGGAAAATATATTTTTGTGTTCCTATTTTCTGTATGAGCTGACAAAAATCTATGACAAGGACAGGAAAATAATTGATCATGGTACTCATGTACTCCAAGTATCTTCCTCCTTGTCCAGAGAAACAAAATCTGGTGTACTCCGAACATGAAGGTAGTGAATCCTAGAGATAGAGCTGACTTGAAAATTTACCCATTCAGGGAAGAGTAAAATCTCCTTCATTTGCATGATGCACAAGCAACCTCAAAAATGCATTCAGCTTTCTTACTTGCCTCTGAGTAGATGCACTTTTATTTTACAGATGCTATGCTTTTTTATTTATTTAATTAATAACTCATAACTATACAAGCATATTTCTTCATCCTGCATAACTGAACCAAACTCTTTGTAATTATGAAAGTTTCTTACTACATATGAGAAAATTTCTCAAGAAGGTACACCTCTTTACGTGCTGACATTACTTCATTGCTTGTTTTAATAATTAGTTACCAAAATAATAATCTATTACAGCCTTTTCTGAATAATTTTATCACTAGCCATCCTTCAAGGGTTTGTCTTTATGTTTAATTTCTGATTCAGAGTGCTATCAGCTATGCATGGCATATAGTTTGGCTGAAGGTTGTTGATAGACTGTGGGCTGCTCTGATTTGTCACAGCCTCAGCAGTTTGTATAGAGCTGTTTGCAAAGAATATTAGTGATACAAACTGAACATGTATGATATACTCCCAAGTGAAAAAATAATGGTTTTAAAAACAAAACTATGGCTCTGTTGGTAACAGTCACAATGAAGAGGAACATCTTAATCTCTAATGTTCATGGCAAAAATAACACTTTCCCAAGGTTGGGACTTGTGTCAAATTATTTTCCTGTGTTGAATGTGATAGGTAGTAAATGCCCTTATTATGAAGTTTGATTGCATTGTACAAAAAATGGAAAATGAACAGTAACAGTCAAATCTAGGTGAAAGCCACATAACAAATGCAGCAATAAAATACTACTAATAATAATAATATATAAAAAGCTATCAGGTATTGGCCATGAAAAATAAAGAATCTGATACTTTTGTAAGTGGGTTTTGATTCATAGAGAACTGCATATTTCTGTACTTTACCCAGCACCACTTGCTTTTCTGTTCCTTCCCCTTTAAAGGTGTGTGCCCAGTGCTGCTGGACAGCTGTGGGTGCTGATGGTGTAATCCCTGCACACTGTGCTTCAGCTTCATTTTCCAAACAAGTCAAACAGGAGCAGCAACACTGCATGGGTTTGATAGGCCTGAGCATATCTAGAAGATATTAACCTGAGAGTAGGTGTTTTCTATCTTGGCAGAATCTGGCTCTATACTGAAGACTCCATTCAAAATTACAGTAGTAACATGGTTCCCTTTTTTACAGACAGAAAAATAAATCAGAAAAAAGAGGTTTAAGCTTTTCTCCTTCCAGTATTACACTGGACGGTAATTTACCATCCAGTAACCAGAGGTTACCAGAAAAAAATAGAGATAACCATCAAAGAGAATTGTACACAGCCCATGAAAACATGAGAAGTGGGTGACAAAGGCACACCAAGATTCCATCCTGACCCATTTTTCCTCTTGGAGAAGTATTGGCCACCTTTTCAAATGATAGGCACAACCACTAAACCCCTGGCACCAATCTCCATTGTGGGCTGAGCTGCAAACCTTAAATCATGTGAATGATACTAAAAGCACATGTTTAAACCTTGGAGGGCAGGGTTTCTCTACACAGGTATTATTTAAATTTTTCTCTCAATGTTTGGGAATGAAGAAATTAACTTGGGGGATAATACACAAATACATTTGATGCCTTGATCCCCAAATCACATAAGGAACTATGACAGTTTGCCCATGATGCTGCTGAGAGACCCCGAATTTTTGAAGACATAACCTGTCTGTTATATATGTGTCTTGCTCTGTTTACACTGTACCAAAAGCAGGAAAAATAGAGATCAGGAATGGGTTTTATAACAAACCCTTAACAACAGAGATACTTCTTTGGTTTTTGTCCTTGGAGGACCTGGAAAATAAAGTAGTAGGACATAGCACACTGATTTAAGTAGTTTCTGAAGCTAAGCAGTAGTTTTGCCTTGTGAATCTGATGTACAGGAAGAGCAGCCATAATTTAATGGATTAAATTTGAGTTTAAGAGGCTGCAGGTTCTAGTCTGTTGAGTGAATCAGCCTCTTGACAATAACATGAGTTTTTGGTGGTGGCTAAAGGCTCTGAATCTCAGTGACCTGGCTTATCTGTGCAACAAGGAAAGCAAATCTGTTATCTAAAAACAAATCAGGTGTATGAAGCAATAGGAAATCTAAATTATTAATAAAGCTGGGCTTGGTCAGAGATTTTTCATATCATATCTTTCTTCTTTCTTCTGTATTTGAATGTATGATAATTGAATTTAATGAGGGGGAAAAAAACAAAACCAAACCCGCAAAATTTCTTGTAGAGATTATAGGGATTTTTGTTTGAAAGATTCTTGGGAGTTTTATTTTTTTTTTTTAACCTGATAGATAATAGGAGTTTTGGAGTTCCATGGGGAGCTGCTACTCAAGTACCTTCCTCTCTGGTTTATTTCATTTGATTTTGTTTTTTTCACAAAAAATCTTTCAATTAGCATCCCTATTTTACCACTCTGGATTTAGGCTGCTCATGTTTTCATGAACCTTCTGTTCCTCAAAATTCTCTCTTTCTTTTTGTATTCACACTTAAGTTTGTTAACAGACTTTGCTTGCAGATGACTTTATAAGTTATAATTAAGAGTAATTCCACAATAGCAGCAAAACGGAGGATTCTCATTCACTTTACAGGAATAAGCCTCACCAGATATTATGTATCCCTAGTGCTTCTCTTCTGGACTCTGCTAAACACCAACATTTTTTTGCCAGCTCATGAAAACTTTTACCCCCTGTTTGCTGACAAAAAGTCCATATCTTGATTAAAGTCTCAACTTCTCTTTCAGTAATAATAACAAATTTTGAGCAGTAACTGATATAATCCTACTGGATTTTTTCCAGAATTACTAGAGAATTTGTACCCCAAAAAATAAAAAGGAATTCAGGTGGAAAGAAATAAGATTGTTGTGTACTTTAATCTCCACAAATCTATTGACATCACAGTCATTTTCTTGCCCAGTGAAACCATATTAGTGCAAAACTGACCATAGCTCTGCTGACTGAAAAACAACAAAAATGTAACACTGGAGTATAGAAGGAATGGATGTTTCTCACCAGGAAAGAAATTTCCTGTGTGCATTACTAACTAGTCTTGTGACTCTGTATGTTGACTTTCACTCTGGAGAACAAAAACTTTTTCCTCAGAGGCTAGGAACTGGAATGGTGAGTGGAGTTTCCATCAGTGAATGAGGCTATAAAGACAAATTACACTGTTCCTCTGCACCTCACTGGGAGCAGAATTTCACTAAAGAACAACTTTTATCAAAAGTAAAACCTTATGTTGAATTATACCTTAGCTTAAAAGAGCTCAGATAGTAGTTAATCTATCACAACTTCATGCACTTTGCTCCAGGGTGTAAGCTATACTTCCAGATGAAATGAGGACCTTGTTCCTAGTCTAATTTTGTTTTTCTTCACCTCTTAGGCACTGCACCTTATTGAGCTTCTCAACAAGTTCAATTTAAAGAGCCTTTTAATGCCAGAAAACTTTTCCCTGTGCAGGACATAGTGACTTTCTTTTTGATAACATTCTTAGCCTGAGTTACTTCACCCTTTCAGTCTCCTACAGAAATATTCTAGTGAAATTTTCCTGAAGTTTAGATAGTCAACTGCATTTTTGAAGCTTTCCTCTCCCTGGTGCTTTCACTCCAATATAATTCCACAAAAAGTTGGACATCTTCAGAGACACTACCAATCTTAGGTACCATCATTCCATCTGTTTACTGCTTTATCTCAGTTGTCCTGTCTTTGGACATCCAAAATTTCTCATATGGAAAAGAGATGATAGAAGGGAAACATCACAGGCTTTTCACATTTTAATTTTAAAATTTCAATTTTCTCATGTAAGTTTCTATCAAAAATTTGACAAATGAAAATGTACAGCACATTCAGCCTGAGATATATGTCTGCTGTAGAGTATAGGATTTATATAGATAATATAAGGTTTATTCAGGCTTTTTCTTTTTAATTTTAAGCTGTTTGATTTATTTAGAAAATACTCCAAATAAGATTCTCACTCAAGGCTCTTTGGGGACTCTGTTGAAAGGCAAGAAAATCAATTGTTTATATAGCAACATCAGGCACGGGCTGAAGCATGCAACCTGAAATAAATCAGGTTGTATGAAAATAAAAATAGGAAATAAAATATTCTGCATTTATACAGCAAATCCTATGTATTATTTCAAACAAATTTAGAGTGTCAAATTAAAACTTTTTTATTCCTGCAGGACAATGAAGCATAGAGATGATTGATGTATCATTGGAAGCCCCATAGATAATAGAACTAAATTGAGATGCACCTTAGGTATGACTCCCTCTTGCCCTATTTACAGTGCTTTTTCATAGAACCTACTAAACTTTGTAAGGATCAGAGCCAGATTAATTTCTTTTAAATTCAGTCTGGAAAGAAGTTATTCCACAGAATTGTTTGTTGAATAATGTATTTAGATGAAGGTTGTTCAATCCGTGCTATGAAAGTACAGTGCTTGCAACCGCATGTAAATATATATTGTAAGAAGCTCAAGTACTAGAAATAGTTTGTGGGCTCTTCACAGCAAGCAATCACTTATCAAGCCACATGACAGCAAAGTATATGATCACAACATCAGTTCAGTGCAAAAAGTGATTTTCTGAAGAAATCATGACAGCCGGCTTATAGATAACTGTACTGCTTTTGCTGTCAACTTTTAAATAATAGGCTATAGTAAAAAAAACAAAAAAAAACCTGCACAAAGCTTCTGTAGGAAAAAGTGTCCTGAGTGAAATGTTTGATTCTTAGAATTTCAATATGAGATTTAACAATTTGATTCTTGAAAACTCAAGAGCCTTCTCAACTGAAAGATGAAAGGATACAAAGGAGTTCACCATGAAACTGAAATATAGAATTGTGTTTATCTCTGCCTCAGAAATAAGTGAGGAAAATATACTGCATATTCACAAATTTTAAATTTTTTTGTACTTTATATCACTGCCCTTCTCCTCAAAGTATGGGTATACAAGAACTTAATCAGTTCCAGGGATTTTCCTACTTTTGTGTTTGCACTAATTTGTATCAAGTTTTTCTTAGAATTTACCCCTTTAAATAGGGAAGGAATTTTATGTGTTTTAATGACTTAGAGGAGAGAAAGATATACAACTTTGAATCAATGTTTTGTTTTAAATGTGTTATAAACTGAGTATAGTGTATTCAAACAAGAAGCAGTGATACCCAAAGACAGTGCAGGCAATCTTGGTGATTTAGCTGCTCCAGTTGAATAACAGCAGTCAAATAAAAAACACTAGAAACACAGAAGGAAAGGGAAAAAGACAGGAACTGGGTGGTATTTACATGCATAGGTGTCCTGGAGCTGCCAGAGTTGTGAGATTTCTATCTCCTTCTTCTGATAAGTTTGAGGACAGAGATAATTAACTGATTACATTCAAATTGAATGATGACAGGTAAGTACATCCCAATGGTGTCCAGTGGAATGATATGGAGAGCTGAAAAACCTCACCATCTATCACCCTGATGTCTGTCAGAGGATTCATTACTGAAGTACAAAAGGAAAAGCTAAAATAAGCCAAAGTACAGCAAGAAGAAATAACAGAAGAGACCACCAGTGCTCCGAGGGGTGATCTGAGAATCATCCAAAAGTTCCCAGTTTTGGTCAGAACAGCAGTTTGGAGATAGAGATGTTCACATAGGTGAAGAGGTTCAAAGAGAAGGTTACCCAAAGGCTGTTAAGCTTCTCATCCCTTAACCTGGTAATGTATGCAGGCCGTTTCTACAGTCAGGAAGGAAAGCAAGGGATTTCTGGAAGTTTCCACAGGGCCAGCCTGAGATTTTAACCTTTCCCACTGACTTTGTAAACCAAATCAAGTCATCTCCATGCTGATGAGATGCAGCAGGCCAAGGGACTGGGAAGGAGAAGTTTGAGTTGACTCATCACAGATAGCTAATGAACCTTCTCCTTCTTCCCAGTCCCTTGGTCCACTGCCTACATATGTTAAGAGCTTTTATATATGTGTTCACCCAGTTTCAAACTTAATACAAAGTTTGAATTGTCATTTCCAAAAGCCGAACTCTCTTTTGACAGAATGTGCTTTGGAGTTGGCATTTGAAATAATCGCAGACTGGCTTTGTAAGAGCTGAAAGACAGGGGACCTAAGACTTTAGCTCTTCACAGCATCAGTGGATTGAAGCCAAGAGATTTTATATCAGAATAACCTTTTCCAGGGGATATTTTTTGAGAAATTTTCCCCCTTTTTCTGCCTGAGTAGAGCCATGGCATGAGAAAAATGCACAAGTTCACCCAATTGTAAAAAAGCAATGAAAAAGGAGGCTGGCTGCTGCTGTAGTCTAAACATGGCTTAAGAATGATGAAGTTTTTATATTATAGCTTTTCCTCTTTTGTGCTGAATTTAGCTGAGAGATAGATACTTACTTATTCAACAGGGGCAGATATATTTCTCTACATGTGCAATAACTCTGCTTCAGATTCCTAAAGAAAGCTATGGGTACCTCAAGCAAGAGAAACATTATGTTTTTTACCATTGAAACTAAAATTATACCCACATGTTAGGGGTCTGAACCTCTGTTGGTTGAACACCCATATAAGGCTCATGCTGTGTTTCTTATGATTTATCAAATGAGCTCAACAAATACCTATTCATAGTTCCTGTTATATGTCTTTCTTGGAGGAGATTGAGAAGTTCCTTAGGAAAAAAAAGCTGATTTCCTTCTGTTCTGTTGGTGAGAAAAAATTCCAACAGGCAGACTTCTGTTTTCTTCTTTAAGACAGTGAGCAAGTTTCTCAGGATGCAAGTATTTCAAATAATTTTAGTCATGAACGTACAATTTACACATGCAGTATTTGAACTCAGTGTTTTCCACTTTGGTGTTTGCATACGTGCAGCTACATTCTATTTCTTTTCCTTCTTATCTCAATCCTAGGCAATGAAAATATTTGGATGGTCATCTCTACTCTGGAAGGGAAACAAACAGTGTAAACATAGAAACGAACGAGTGTTTGAGGGATTGAAGGGTGGTGATTAAAACTAAACAGAGGAAGAGAAAAGTAAAGGACTTCAGAATGTCCTTAAAGGAGACAGGGAAAAATGAGAAAGAAAATAACAGTCTGTGAAAGAAAAAGGGATCCACACTGGAGTGAGAGAAAGCAAATGGCAGAGAAAGGACAACAAAGCAGAACTGAATAAAGTGGGATTTGAAAGGGAAGCTTTACATATCTCAAGGTCTCAGCAGTTTGGGGTTCGTTTGTTAGGGGTTTTTTTATGTTTTTTAAATGCCTTCACAAGGAAAGGGAAAAATTTTATTTGCAATGTTATCACAAAAGAAGAAGTATAAGTCTGCCAAAACCAATAAGGTGCATTGAAATGTGTGTTTATTATAATAAAGTAAATATGTGTATGAACCCGTCTTGATTTCATTAGTATATATTTGCAATTATAGCAGCAATAGCAGCAAAAATAGTAGAGATTTTTAGGGGAAATGGCAAGAAATAGGAGTGATAAATGTACAATTAATTTTTTCGTAGAAAGGAAAAGAAAAAGAAGTATTCAAAGGCCAGGGGAAAAAGAAAATATACAAAATGAGAAAAAATTAAATTCAAATACTACACCTGGGAAGGGGGTGGAAGAAGATAAAAAATAGAATATAATTGCCTACCAATCATTTTTAAAATTTAATAATTTAAAAACAAATTTAAGAATCATCCATCTTAATCTCATCACGATATCACGTCTGAGTGTGTAAAGGCCAGAGAGGGTTTAATTTCACCCCTTTCCCCCAAGAGACAATTAAGAGATGATGACGTCAAGTTATTATTCCTGTTTAGCACTTTGCCTTTGCTTTTCCTGTGGCAGCAAAAGAACAGATTTGCAGTGGAGCATTCAGTGCATGGATCCCAGTTCAGCAATAGCAACTTCTGAAGGCTGCATTGCTGCCCCAGTTTGCTTACTTGTACTGGGAAAAGAGACCAACCAAAGTAAATCTCATGGATCTGTGAGACTTCTCCTCACTTTCTTCTCCTCTCAAAAGTCCAATTAAATCCCACTGTAGCCACCACCCATACTGCCACTCTGATTTCTGATGATAAAATATCCCTGTCATTTCACACACAGATAAGCTGAATACTCGAGAAGGATATATCTCCTTTCAATCTGGAGACAAGAAAAGTGTAGGAATGAAAAACCCTCTGACCACTGAAAAGCTTAGGAGCATCAGGAACTCTGGTTTCAAGAGGGCCTGTGCTCTTCTCTAATGCAATTGATATCCATTATGACTACTTTGGCCAATGTAAAGTTTGGTTCATTGCAAAAGCATAGGTATGGGGAGGGAGAAATGGCACTTTGAAAATAATAAATCTTAGAAGTGATATTAACATGAGCCTAATTTATATTTTTTAATATTTATAAGTATTCAAACTCATTTTCAGATATTTTTTAAAAATAAACCTTAAAATCCCTGTCTCTATGAAGATTTATATAGAACATTATTTATTCACCTAAGGAAGCTTCAATGACCTCCCACCCAGATGTCCTCAAATGAGGAATAAACAGGATAAGAAATATTGAGGGGAAGGGTGATTACCCTTCAGAAGTATTTTGTACCATTGGAGAACCTGTCCTTGTGATATTAATGAAATGAAGGCTGAGTATTATGATAGGGAAGAAAATAAACAAATAGGGATAAAAGTAATCCCAGGTTATAATCTTATTCTAAACTCTTACAGGAGGGAAAACTTTTCTCCAGACCTTGCAGAAAGGTGGGAAGTCATATTTCAAGAAAAGATAGGTACAGTACCGCATTTCTATTGACACTTATTTTACTTTTCAAATTACCCAAAATTATTCAGAATAAATTAGCACCATTATGCTGTCAGATGCAAAGAAGGTGAAAAGCTTCCTGATTACCACTAGAAAACCAGAAAAAGTGAAGACTGGAGTTTTAGTGGCATTTATAAGAACATCTGTTCTGGGATCCATGGAGCTGGCGGTGCTGGCTTGTGTACCTTGCAGAAAAGAAAGGATGACTGTATGGCTAGCAGAGGAGAGGCAGTATAGGGGGTTAGGGATAGAAGAGTTCATATCCACCACCCTGCCACTGATTTGGTCGGTAGAGCCTCTGAATAATGCAGGCAAAAGGAAATACATGACAAAGCAGAACAGCAGCTGAAACTCAGAATGTCTGTGGTAGTTCTTTCTGATTCACATGCTGAGACTGATAGTGAGAAACTTGCCAGCTTCATGAACATGCCACTGAGATTGCAATCAAGAGTCCCTTAATTTCTGCCCAGAAAAATACTGGTTTTC
>JAYDZK010000001.1:31700517-31740164 GCA_034509185.1 Euphonia xanthogaster
AACATGCCACTGAAATTGCAATCAAGAGTCCCTTTATTTCTGCCCAGAAAAATACTGATTTTCCTGGACACAGATTTGTGATGAATTCTGACCCAGAAAAAGCAAGCACAATGGCACTAAAAAAAATAAAAGCACAGTGGCACTAAAAAAAAAAGAAATGGAAAAGACAATGAAGACAAGGTTTGATTTTTCATGCAGTTGGTATGAAGAACTACACTAACCACTATTTTTCTTCATACTCACAATGGTTTTGGAGCTGCCACAATTTCTGGCCTTATACAAGCTGCAGACAGTATTCTCCTATTCATGTTATCCCCATTTCATGTTACTTGAAAAGTTACAGAAGAAATATACTGGTGAACTCAGTCTTATTTTCAATCATCATATAAACACTTCTTAGACAATGAAATCTCAATGATGTTATTATTGTGATTTTTTGGAGCACAAATAATAATTTCCAAAACATTCATCAGGTTTATTGATCTGCTTTCTGGAATAAACTAGATATAGACACAAGTCTACTGTAATTTGATGAGCGATGCTTTTTTTGTAAAATAATAATGAGAAAGCTTTTATAAAATGTACCCCAAAGAGCAGGCTAGATCCGAAGAGAATACAGAACATTATTTTAGGGTGTGATAGGATGAAATCCAAAGAGCGGGGTAAGATCAAAAAACAAATACCAATCTGTATATACTGTGGAAGAAGTCATGAAAATAAATTGAAGCTTGAGGGAAGGATGGAATGGAAAAGGACAAAACTAATAATTTATTTACCAATCTATTCATTTAAAATTCTAATTTATGTACCCATCTATCACGCTCTATGCTGTGTGTAACAAAACTTTCATCAATACAACATAAAGACGTCAAGTCCTTGAGGTTTGTCCTCCTCTTCCCCTGGAAGCACTGGAGGATATTATTAATGATTGTGCCTGCCTCAGATCTTCCTCTCTTGAAGGTGAAGAAGCTGAGCAAGGGCCGTTATTATCATCTTTGGCTCTGATCCCTTTACTTCAGACTGTCTTTAGAAACGGGCTTGGAAATACCTGAAGAGAAATGAGCTCACTGGGGAAATTATCAGCTTCAAAAAGCCAAATACCCCTACCAATCACCCCACAATAAAACAGTCTCAGACAAACTCATTTCTTACAGAACACTTTCTTCCCACAATGTTGCCAGCTGGAAGAGCTATCGCTGTGTAACTGCTCTAACCTTGTTCCATGTTGGCAGGGCTTGCAGCTGTAGAGCAGAGCAGAGCAGAGTGCTGCTGTGACACGAGCATTATGGTTCCCACCTGCTTCCCTCGAGGGACTTCTCTGTCTCTCTTGATTCAGCACCATAGCAGTCCACCACAGTGGACATTACAGAAGCTTTAATTTTACAGTACAAGGTACTGTGCCTCCAAACACTGTGTTTGTGAGATTAATGACTCTCCCTTATGCTCTGCAGCCTGAACCCGTGGTTTACACGTGCTAGTAATCATATCATTTCATATCACACAGACATCCTCTTATGTCTCCTATTAAGACATAGTTTATTCTCAAAAATATATTAAGGTACCAATTAAAATCATTATACTCATTCTTAATCTAATAACGTTAAACAGTGATTTTTTTTCAGAGAATTTTATAAACTTATTACTCTGATGTTTCAAAAACTGAGACCACTAAAGTCCAAGAATAAGTGAATCACTCTGCTCGTTAATTTTATAGGTTGGACTGAAACTCACCACAGTAATTTATAAGCTGAAAACTTTAGAACAGATTTATCGAACACATTATTTGATAAAACACGACCAGACTTGCTAAACATATTTCACCAACCTCATGTGAAACTTCATAATAACATAAAATTTTAAAAGAAAACAGCCTTAGAAACAACTCATAGCAATAAAGCTCAAAGCAATAGCAAATCATGACAATAAAAGCGAATCTATGATCAGAATGATCAACTCAACAAGAGCGAGATTTTCTACAGGTAATTCTATGATTGCTCCTTACATTGTAATCACCATCTTGGTAATCCACTTTCAAGAAAATCAAACAAATAAGCATAACATATATTTCAAACAAAAGTATCAATTTATAAATAGGTATTTAACATTGTTACAGACATACTGGACTCCTAACACAAACCTCATTCATAATCCAATTTGATTATATTAAATGACTGTGTCCTTCCAAATCTTAATTTTCCCTCAGGTTATAATCCAGTTAGCTCTTCCAGTTTAAAAGCACAATCTTTTTCCATGTAACAGCAGCTATGACTCGCACAACATGTTTTTAGTCAAAATTCAATGTTCTCAGGTAAAAAATTCCTTCACCTGAGAGCTGATACTTGTGAGCTCTGTACATTCTTGTGTTAGTCCCCATTTTCTTCAATTCAAACAGGTCATAAAACTTTCAGTCTTAAACTGATAATCTGAAATCACAAAGCAACCTAAAACTGATTTCCTTTTTAAGTACATTGTTTCCATTCAGTACATTTTTATTCTCACTCTGTATTAAGCAGGAAGGAAGGAGCTGGAGTGGTGCACAAGTAAGGCAAAAATGCACATTATTTCAGATGCACTGAAATGTCAAGGAGAACTCGTCACAGAAATCTCTGGAAGATGAAAGTTATCATTTAAGAAAAAGGACAGTGAAACAATACATATGAGTCTTGATTTCATATCTCTTACTGGAGAGTGTTTGTCTCAAGCCTGGGGCTTGGAGGCTTATCTTCCAAATAACACTTAAAATGCAGGCAAAGGTTCCTAAATGCCAATTTCAGTTTTGAATTGACTATGATCAGGATAATTGAGTGCATGGAAGAATATGCCCCAGCTACAACTAAGGATATTGCAACTTTCACCACATCTTTACTTTGAGATGTCAAGAATATCAACAGAATTTGAGCTACAAAACTGGAAAGATAGAGGATTAAGAAAGAAATAATGGATTTAATAACATTTTGGTGAACATCTATCATAGCATCCCTAAAAGTATCTGTATAACATTGCATCGTCTTTCTATGTTTCCACAGAGAAGTAATTAACAGAGCTGAGGTCACCACAGAGAGTACTAGAGGAAAAAAGCAACCTACAAAGTAAAGAAGCAGCAAGTAGAGAGATGAACTATCCCAGTCCATGATATGAGCTGTGCTATTTTCTCTGCAGTTCCCTGTTGAGCTGCATAGGTAAGTGCTGGGTGTAATCCATAGTAAAGGAAGAGAAGTCATAGAAGAGATCACCAGCGATCCAAGAAGAAGCCGTGGGACCGTCCCAGTTATTCTGCACTTGATTTGCAGCAGCAGCCAGTGGGTGATATTGATTATTTTTACACAGTACAGTACATAGAGCCAGGTACTGAACCACAAGCTGCTATGGTTTACAAACATCCACACAGCACCAAAGTCCCTGTACACTGAAGCCAAATTAAACATTTCTGCAAACATGTCTGTGGATGTGCATCAGGATCATCACCTGCAAGATAAATCTTGATGTGCTCAGAAAGATCAGGATCATATCAGCAGAAGATATTTTTTTGCTTTTGATCCAATTAATTATATTAACAGTTGTAATAAATCCATTTGCAATAAATCCAACAACAACTTCAAAAGCTACAATGCTTATTGAAACAATTAAAAGTGGGGGCAACATCTTGCTGCTTTGGTCACTTCTGCCTGATTAGTCTGTGTAGCTGTGCAGGAAGTTGAGCAGTTCTGATGGCACCTGGCTAGTCCCAGCTCCTGCCTGCTCGCCTTATATGTAGGAACAAAATGACATCTGGAAATGATAGTGAGAAATTATCGATGTTCTTCCTGAATGTGCAAAGCAGAGAAGGATTTCCTAATTAACTCTAGCCTTTTACATGCATAAGATTTGCCTATGCTTTGCCTTAGGGGTGTGAGATACCCAGCTTTATCAAGCAAGCCATCTTGTGTCCAATTGTTTTTTAATTCTTATCTAGAGTGACAGAAATCTCTGTGGTTCTCTGTTTACAGCAGTACCTGACTGTGTGGAGGGGGACGCAACATGAAACCCAGCAGAGGCCCCAGCATATCTCAGCAAACACGTCTTATATTGTAACTAGTATTTTTCAGGCTGCATTGAAGGTTTATAAATTATAATTAGACCAATTAGTTGCAACCACTTTAACAAGGAGGAAATTACACAGCCTCCAGCCCTATTCTAGAGGAGCACTCCAGACAGCAAGGCTGTCTTTATCCAAGGATTATTGCTGCATTTAGCTGATCACTTCTCATATGTAGTCACATATATGGGATTAAAAGATGACAGTAGCTGATGTGCAGAGGACAGGCTAGTTAAGTAGAGCAGTCCATCTCGGAGAACCCTGTTAAAAATCCTACCCTCTGCAGCTGTTTCACTGTCTCAGCTTCTATCTCACTAGTATGCCACAGTTTGATACTGAATTTAGACCTGTTCTGCTTCAGAGACTGAAAATGTGTTATCCATCTTCATCCATGTCTTTGTCTGATGCTGCAATGAGCACAGTCCAGAGCAGTGGTGGGCCTCACTGATCTGTATCCTGCATTAGTCCTTACTTATAAACAAATATGTCTGGTTTAGAGGACAGTGTGTCCTCACCTTCTCAATCCTGGACCCGTGAATTGAAGTTATGAATACAATATTGGAAAATTTATATTGTTGATATAGTATTTCTTCAAATAGAGAAATGTTAAATACAATGATGAGTGTGACAACAGGGTGAGAAGCAGCTGGCATCATTAGGCCACTTGAAAAAGTCTGAAAGTTTATTTTACAGTAAAATATTTACTCATTTTGCAGGACAGTTGTTATATATTTCTGGAGTCTATTTCTCAACAGAGTAAAATCTTTCAAAGTAAAAGATAGACTGAGCTTCTAATCTGGACATGGTAAGAATTGTCAGTTGGATTTACTTCCTATCAATACTTTCATGCTTCAAGTTTTTGTTGCATTTCTAAGACAATAAGTTAATAGTTATTAATTGACTTATTAAAATTAAAAGCTAGATTTAAAAACTTCATAATTTTTGTTTCTATCAATCAAAGTATCATTAAACTTAGATTTCATTTTAGGTCCTTGTAATCTCAAAAACTAGGAGCTTTTTTTCTCTAAAAAATGAACATACTTTTGTCATTACAATGCTGCAAATTGTAAAAAAAATAATTGAGACATATTTCCAAAACATCGTGTATAATTTTCAGATTTAAAAAGCCTAAAAGAATAAAACAGACAAACAAATTTAAACTAAAAAAAACATTCATATGTTTAATTTTTCTTAACATTCTTTACCAGAATTATTCAAGAGTGGAACAGACACATCTTACTAAGAAAAAAAATCACAAAGTCTAACTCAATGACTACTGTGTATTTTAAAGCTATATGCCTACTTCTTCCTGTATACAGGATGTGCATTACATAACTATAGTAGTCAGTTACTTCAAAAATGTAGGTTTTAAGTTACTCAAGGGCACGTGAAAGTAACACTTTATTTTTATGTACTTATGAAAAAACAGCACTGCAATTATGAAGTGGGAGAAAACACATTCTAGAAAAGTGCATGACTGAAGCAAATTCTCAGAGATTCCAACAGTTACAAAATATCTCTTCTATCTGTGTATCAAAAACTAAAATTTGAAAGACAACCTCATCTGAGCTTTGCCCACTTATTCGGTTTTCCTGTATGTGAGGCCCAAAGTCAGAACAATTTACTCAGAACAAAGTAACATTCCTACAAAAGAATTTTCCACCATGGTGAACTCCCACCAGCACCTTCAGAAAATAGCTGTCACTCAACCTATGCACCCCAGTGATATTTAATCCTCAACCCAGGTAAAGGAAAAAGCCTGTTCCTCAGTGCTCTGTCAGGGACCTCAGTATAATGTGCTCTGCTCTCTGGAATGGCTTCTAAATTTTGTCTTGCTTTGTGCCTCAGTAACTCAGGAGCTCCACAATAAATTGCTATGATCTCCAAGGGTTCTCCAGAGGATGAGTTCACTCATGGATGCTGGAGACTTACACAGGCAGACACCAAGGTACAAAAGGCTGGTTCATGTGTCACTGCAACTTGACACCAGATGCTGGTCCAGACTGGAAATTATCATCATCTCATCCCCTATTATACAGATCCTTGAAAGTGCTCATTCCCCTTACTGCTCTTTCCTGACCTCACAGACAGAGTTGCCACATTTATGCTCATTAGCAGACCTCCTTTTGGGCCACAGAGTTAATCATCATGGTCAGGCCAGATTTATCTGGTAGAGGACACACAAGGGATCCTAAAATATCCCAGACTTCCTTGAACTTATCCTCTGAGAGAGCACTTGAGTGAATTAATAAAAGCAATTGAGTCACAAAGTAAAGCAGACTGTAATTTCTTGAAAATAATCCCAGTACAATGTTAGCATGAGCAAATTATAAATTCTAGAGAATAGTGACTGAATTTATACAACAGTTTCCCTTGAAACATAAATCTCACTTTCTGAGAACAGAGAAGACTCAGAGAAGTCAGGTTTAGCTCACAGATAGCACATTTCCTCCTTTGATTCATGTGTTCCAATTAACAACAGTAATAAATATGCTTCACACAATCCATATAAGGGTTTTAATTGTTGACGTAGTAGAGAAATTTTTGCAGCAGAACAAGCAGTTTCCAAATCTTGTGAAGCTCAAATCTTGTGAGCCTGTTCAGCTCATACAAGATCCACAATGCACCACTTAGAGGTATCTGGTCAATATTTTAGTATTTTACTGTGAGCAAGAAGTGCATGATACAATACTAATAGATTTATTTCTGATATTGTTCAGAAAAATGCATGCCTTGGAAAAGTTGCTAACGAATCATCCAACTATGGTCACAGCTTCACAATTTTTAGTGAAAAGTAATAGTCTATGGCTTCATTGAGGCTAGAAGAAATTACAACATGTCCAATATGACTGGCTTATTCTTCTCTTAAATTTGTTGCTACTATTTTTTGGAAGAGCTTTAGTTTTCGTGTGATGTAACAGATACTCAGACTGCCACTGCCTTTTGGTATCCTCATCCAGTTCTCATGCTGCAGTATATCATTTGGGGCCATCATCAACACCAATCAAAATGCAGATCAAATTTAAAAATTTAAGGCTTTAAAATGTGATAGCTCCAGCACATTCAGAAAACCAGCAAAGAACTGAAACTCAACATGTAAGAGATGCACAGCTCTCAGGGAGACCATATAGCACCTTCCAGTGTCAAAGTCACTAAAGAGAGCTGGATGGGGACTTTTGACAAGGATGTGAAGTGATAGGACAGGAGGTAATGGCTTTTAACAAAAATAGACTAGATAAAGTTTAGATATTAGGAAGAAATTCTTTCCTGTGATGGTGGTGAGGAACTGGAACAAGTTGACTAGAGAAGCTGCGGTCTCCCCATCCCTGGATGTGCTCATTGTCAGGCTGGATAGAGCTTTGAGCAACCTGATCTGCTGGAAGGTGTTCCTGCCCATGGAAGTGGGGGCTGGAACTAGGTAGTTTTTTAAGTCTCTCTCAACTCAAATAATTCTATAATTCCATGATAACTCAGTGATGGGATCCTATAGTCTTCCTCCTGTCTCCTATCTAAAGGCAAAAGAATACCCAGATGTAATCCTGGAATTTCATTGTGAGATTATATCCAGAGAGAAAAATCATAGAGGAATTTCAACTTTTTATTTAGATCCTAATGATACTTACTGATGACTTCGTTCAGCAAATGGTCAACATTTGAAAATGTTGCCCATTTGCTGATGACTAGTGTGTAATTCTACAAAAACTGAATTGCAGGATTCACAAAGCAATTCAAGAAACCAAGAATGAGCATTACCTTGATCACAAAGATTTCATTTCCTGATGAAAAGAGACAAGGGCATAAAAATAATTTATTATTGTTTGCTCATCCTGTGTGATAGAAAAAAAAAGAAAAATGTTTTATTTTGTGTTGGAGGAAGGACACTGCTTTCCAGACAATCATAGTTTATTAAATTCTGGTGGTGTAAGAGGCTGCAAGAGCCTCATGACATTTGTTCACCTTTACATCATGAGCTCCTTAGCAAATAAGCTTTTTACAACCTGTAGTAAATTGCACACAGCATTTATTGTATCGTAAAGTCCATCTCTGATGGAAACCTCTGAGTACCAGCATAAGACAATGAAGTACAACTACTATTAAGATCCTTACACGAAAATAACTGAATAAAACAAATCATGGGAGAATATGTCTTGTAAAAGATGCACAAACTAGCCTACAAAAGAAAACTTGCAAAAGTTGTATAGGAGAGCCATTAACATCTGTGTTTAACAAACATGACCAGAATCAGCACTTTTGTTTCTACTAATGGCTGATTGCATTTTCAACACTTTTTAAAATGGTTTATCAAGTGTTCCTCACATGTTTGACAAGGTATGGAAGGCTTGTGAATCTCAATAAAATAGCCTGTCTGTGGAAAGCAGCAATAAATTGTGCTGCTTTTAACAGATTCCAGACTTCATATTGTACAAAGAAGTAATGTTGCAAATTATATCAAAAATGAGTGCGAACAGGTGATAATCTATTTTGCCATTAATTTGCAAGTTGTCATGCTGCTGTCATTACCGTCCTGGAGATAGTGTACTGTTAATTTCAGTGTCAAAACAAAATTATTTATTGTTTCCTTTAGGAATGACTGTCAAAATGGAAGCCCCAACAGACTCAAGCAATGGAAAGAATCCTCTGAAATTCATGCAAGGGGTCAAGTAGATCAAATCATGTAAAACACATGAAAAGGAAGATGCAACTTTAAAGAGGTAAGAATGCACACACACCTCAAAAGCAAGGAGCAGGCAACAGGTACAGGCTAGTGAGGATTATCAGTTGCTCTTTGCTATGGTCAAAGGGAGAATAATATGAATGTTCATTAATTCAAGACAGTATTTGTAAAGATGAGTTTATGGTTTATACCACACAAAGTGTGAAAGGTTTGTAGACTTCCTCTGATCATGTTGTTTTTTTTTCTGTTAAGGGAGTCAATACGACCAAAGGAATGGCATGCTTTACTGAGCTGGATTTCTCTACAAATCAAAAAAGATTAAAGAAAGACTGTGAATTTGGTTTACTTTATTAAGAAAAATATTAAAATTGCACACTGAAAGTTGAAAAGTCATAGAACAATTTACAAGTTTCTGTTTGACAGCATTCTCAACTGGTCCAACTTCTCTATGGATTCAGGAAATTTTCCTTTCATCTTTCCCCTCCTCAAGGGATGCTTTATCTCTTTAGCTTAAACAACTCTTGTTGTTGAAATAGGAATTGGTTTTCATAGGTCCTTAACTAGACTGAAAGGTTAGACAGCTGCTTCTGGTTTCTCTTTTCCCAAACCATAGCTGCAAGTAAAGGCCTCTTATTTTCCATATCCATTACATTTTATGGTTAGTGCATGCCTTTCCACACCACTGGGTTTTCCTGTTCACAAAGTTGTCAGGGACTACAGTGAAACTTCACGCAGTGATCCTTGCACTAGACTCAGCACTTACAATTTGTGCTTAGCCTCATCCAAAGAGTAAATGCACATTTCTTACACAGGTGACAGACTTGTATATTGGGGCATATTTTTGAGTCAAGTTCCTTTATCTTGTGCTACGTTTCAGAAGCCCTGCGATCACCAGCACTTGTCCACTTCGTGACCCCAGTTTGGAAATAGCATTCTTAAAAGCTATCTCTATTCTTACAGTCATTTAGCATACACCTTGTCCTAAGATTGCTTATAAACTACCAGCACCCACAGATAAGCACAATCCTCATAATGAAATTTTTTTTACGAGTTAGGTTACTTTACTTAATCACAGTTTGTATAGATAAAGCACACGAAACAGAAGCCGTCTTTTCATTTCCACTACCACTTCAGCTGCCTCTCTTCACTATATATTTATTCTTGAATAATGAAAAAAATCACTAAGAAGTGATAAAAATAACATAATTTAAAAGAAATTAAGTATAAAGTGCTAAAAATTACTTTAATCTTCTTACAGTCCAGTGGTGGGCTGAAGAAAGGAGACACATTGATGAATTAAATCCCTTTCTAAAATGTAAAAAACCCCTGCCTCATGACAATACTTTTTAATGTTCAGGTGAATTAGTTTCATGTAAACTGCTTCATATATCATTTTACACTTAAAAGAAATGGTCTTTGACATTCTTTTAGGAATGCTGTTGTAGTCTTTGTAAATTACAATAATTGAAATTGAGGAAAATAATGTATGCTTCCTGTTGCAATTAATCTATCGAATAGAAGCACTCAGTGAAAAATGTTATGTGATGATATCATTAACGAATTTAACATCAGGATGCTGCGTAGACAACCTCAAATAAACAATTTTTTCATTAAAACTTTTAAGTGCTTCCTTTTGCCAAAGCTATAACTTTAATGTAAATGTGCCTTTTAGTACATATAAGTACTAAGAGCATAAGACTTTTTGAAGGCCATCACCACTTCAGCACCGTTGGCAAACAGCCCTACACTGACTGATGCTGGGTTCACTTATGTTTGTATAGCCAATGTGCCATTTTGACTGCCAACTGCAATTCAAATCCCTTTTTCAATACTCTGCACCACCTGCGATGCAAATTTAAATTAATCCTGATTTTCGTGGCTTACTAACACCAAATCCAGCAGAGAGAGAATGTTATCTGTTTGGAAAAATTCACATTGGAGTTCCTCTTCATAAGCAGTATGAAGAAAGCAAAAGTGTGTATCCTGATAATATTTTTTTTTTTTTTTGATGCACACCATCTCAGTTACAGTTTTTGTACAATGCTGAGGCTGGGTTAACTCAGGTTTTTCACTTGGATTCCCAAACATAAAGAAAATTAAAAAAATAAACTCCAGTTCAGTCACTTATTTTGCAGTAAGCAGATACCACATTGCTGGGAGCATTTGCTTGGGGTAGCACAGTACAATGAAACCAAACACAACTGTGTCCAGATATTATTTCTCAGTGTCCTATCAACTTTTTAACTTCACAATCATGAAATATTACTTTGTGTGATTACTAGAGCTAGGAGTGAATGATGCATGAATTAGAGAGCTGACAAACCCTTGAAAAAGTGCTCAGCACAATGACACATCTGCTTACTCTATTCAAAGAGCAAAAATGACATTCTTCCTAGGTGAGAAGAATGGAGACAAATTATGGTCTCTTCCTAGGACTGACTGGGAATATATTAAAAATGACAAAAATCTTGTACATTTTTTCCCTATGTTTTAGGATAAAATGCAAAAAGCACAAGATCAATTTATCCAGTCAGAAATTAATTTCTACATATGTACTTTTTCTGGGACAGTTATAGTCATGCTTCCATAAAGTGAAGTACTAACTAAACTCTTCAGCAAGGGGGAATAGACAATTGTGGAGGTTATAATTTGTGGGTGTATAAAAAACTCTTATATGAAGAACAATAGGATTGATGATTTATTTTCTCTTCCAGTACATGAAATAGGTGACATTAGATGAAAGTGAAGTTGAAAGCAAAGAAAAATAAGGTGGTTTTCCATGTAACACGGAGGGAAGATGTGGAACTCCCTGTCATAAGATATATCTGCAAGAAAAGTCTGCATGGATTCAAAGCATGAACAGGCAAGCACATAGGAATTAAATCAATTGGGTGTTACTTAAATACATAAAAACCATTTCTGGTTCACATAATTCCTGTAAAAGTTTTATGTCTGGGAGAGTAATAGGAGCAAGTAGAATTTATATTTGCCTAGTTTGTGCAATCTTCCCTCAGCTCTCTGCTGGCTATCAAGGAGAGGTAATTGCAAAGGCAGAACTTTAGTCCCAAACAATGTGACTGAAATAATGCTACTGTCTTATGCTGACTCATGATATCTTTTAACAGTTTGCAAATTATGATAAATCATTGTTTCAGTTATTTCCAACTAAAAAATACATCCCCAGTGCCACATCTCTAATTACAGATATAATTATATCTGTGAGGAAGGGAGAACTTCAGAAGGGACAGTTATCCTGCAAGATAGGCGGGAAGAGTGGACTAATGAGAAGCTTATGAAGTTCAACAAGCATAAGGTCTTACACCTGATAAAACATAATTCAGTAAAGCAGCAAGGCTGGGATATATACCCGGCTGGGGAGAAGCTCTGTGGAAAGGGACCAGGAGCTTCTGATGAACATGAGCTCCATATAAGTGAATAGGGTGCTGCTACAGCCAAGAAAGCCAACAGGATCCTGGGTTGCATCAAAGAGTGCTTCAGCAGAAGAGATAAAGAAATCATTACTCTGCTGTGCCCAGTGCTTTCCACACAACATCTGGAAATTTATTTTTGTCCCCTCTATATAAAAAAAATAAAATTAAAAAAAAAGCGTGAACAGGTTGGAGAGAGTTCAGAGAAAAACCAAAATGATTATCCGAGGACTAAAAAGTTTGCCGTGTGAGGAAAGTCTGAGAGAACTGCTTTGCTCAGCCTTGAGAAACAAGACTTAGGGGAGGCCTTGTCACCATGATCCTTTATTTAAAGACTGGCTACGAAGAAGATTTCCTTTTACAAGGAGTGCCATCAAAAAGATGAGAGGTACAAGTTACTCCTGGAGAGATTCTGGCTTACACTAGAGGAACATTTGTCACAGTGAGAAAAATCAGCCATTGGAATAATCTGCCTAGGTAAGAGGTGTGTTCCTGAATGTCGGACGCTTTGAAGATTTAGCTGAACAGAGTGCTAGGCCATCTTGTCTAGACTTGTGGTTTTGCTTTTGCCAAGGAAGGCTGAACCAGATCATCCTTCATGGCCCCTTCCAACCTGGCATTCTATGATTCTCTGATGGATTCTATTTAGATTAGGAAATGAACATGACCTGAATCCCAGAAAACAGTTTAATCCCATTGTGCCAAAGGCTATAAACACATGCACACCAGTAAGAGCAATTTTGTCCCATGTAGCATACGGACAAAATTAGTTCCAACTACAATTTTATTGGCTTCAGAATGGCCTCCCAAATGAAACAATTCTGTTCATTCAGAAAGATTCACTCTGCAGTTTCAACTCATTGCTCTTCATATCCAGCAATAAAACAGAAGCTCAAATTCTGATTCAGTTGTATAACTAGCACAGTAAAATACAGTGGAAATATTCCTGGTTTACAGTGTAGTAAACAAGAGAATAAAGTTAATTTCAGAAATGCCAATTAGTTATTCAATTCAGACCAAATTATTGATTTCATTACAGAACACCTCATTCTTGTTTTAGATGCTGTTTCCAACAGACTTCAACTATTTTGCATTTAGCTTTGCAATGCACATCTGTCTAAATCCATAACCTTCCCTAGGAAAGAAGAAACTTAAAAAGCTCTCCATGATCTTTACTGCAGATTTTCTTTTCCCAGACTTCAACTTTTAAAGATTATTATTATTATTATTACTATTTGGGATGAGAAGAGAGTAGGAATACCCCAAAAATATTGACATATTTTTTCAAATTCTGAATGTCAAAATCTGTAATTAGCTTTCATGTCTGGACAGGTCTTATTGTTGATAAGACCTAGATTACACGTCGATAATTATTAATAAAAAAGTAGAATTAGAGCACAATTCGGTGCTCAGATACATATGAGACTGTGCAATGTCTCCCCATGGCAGAGAATGATTTATCCTGCTTCTATCAGATGGTGCTAGTTTGCTTGTGCCAGAGTTAGTGCCCAGCTAGTCCCCCATCGTGGGGATTTTTTTCACTGAACTGAGAATTTACACTCTGTAACAAGTATGTGTATCCCGCAAACCCAGCAAATTAAAAAAGTGAAAGCACTGAGATGAGCACCAGAGGCAGCTCCTATGTGGTGCAGCTGAGAGCAGGGCTGGAGGGGGTCTGGGAGATGAGAGGGCAAAATGGAGCTGCTCTGTACATCCACAGCACATGCACACACAGATGGACACAACTGTACCACACAAATATGCAACAGCACACTTCTGGCAGGCTGCAATGTAATCCTCATAGTGTTTCATAAACAACTTCAGGCACCAATTAACTGTTTTGTCTTAAGGTTCCCTGGGCCCCAGACAAGGAAGATGCTCTCTGCTGTAGATCCAGCCAATCTGCTCTTTGTGGAGACACCAGGTCATTTTGGTTATTTTGCTGTAGGGCCAAGAATCCATCTGTGTGTACTAAGCAGCTTAGGCCAATGTGTTCACATTCTGGATGGATTAAAAATAACAGTCTCTGTAGGGAAGCTTTTAAATGCTGTTTAAAACCTAACCCTCAGCTGTCTGTTATACCAGATTCATCTTTCATCTACTCTACTTACCTTCATTCTCTAATCAAAGCTGGTTAAATATGGGGTTCAAAAATAAAGTCTTATTTATAAATGTTTTAAAACAGTGTTATTTCACCATTTTAGAAGCTCATATTGGCTTCAATTAACAAAACTTTTATTAGAAGTTACAGAAATACAGTTTCTCCCCTTCTTTCTGTCACTCTTAGACAGACAGTGATATAAGTGGTAACTTTTCAGTGTGTATTTGAGAGACAGAGATTTGAATCAAGTAAAAATTTATGGACTGAGAGCTTCCAGAGTTGTTTTGTGAGACAATGGAAGCATTTTTCATTTAAGCTATAGATACAGCAATTCCAGAGGTTTGTTTGAAACCCAGACAGCCTGTATATTATATTTATTTCCCTCCCATCCCCGCTCCCCTTCTGCACATTTATTATGGATATGGTTGAATCACATCTCCTTCATTCAGGAAAAGCTTGGGTCTGACTTCTATAGTTGGCATTGCTTATCAAGTCACAGCAGCTACATGCTCCTCTTCAACTCCACTCCCTTTTTTGGATGAGCCGGAAGGTCAGTTTGATGACTAAGGACAGTAAAACCCAATTTGTCATTCTGCTGTGCTTCACCAACTGCCATGTTATTTTTAAGTCTCTCTTCCTATGGTGGCATGTTCTTGTCCCCATATTTCACTGTCTCCCAGGGGAGCATCCATCCTCTTATCTGATACCACCTTGCCCCCGCTGACATGTTCTCATTCTTCTCTCCATCTAGGTCCTGCAGGCCTGACTTTATTTTCTGCAGCATTTTCAGTTTTTTGTTCATGTTTTGTTTGTTTTGGTTTGCTTTGGGGTCTTTGGGTTTAGAACATATCAGTGTTGATGTTGTTGTTGTTTTTTGTATTGGAAATAAAATTTTACTAATTCTGTCTCTTTGTGGTATCTAGTTGAGTCAGGTTTATTTTGTCTCCAGTCTGCAAGAAGAGCCCAAGTTTCTGCACTGCTCTCAACTATTTATGTATGAATTCATACGGGCAGAAGTTCTGCCACAGGGTTTAGTCATTACAGAAATCAGAAGCAGCTTTGCCTCTATCAGCATGGAGGCAGATGGGCAATGATATTTGCCATGTAGGAAATTCATTGGGAAATGGGAGGCACATAAAGGGGTTGGGAAGAAAAGTGCTAAAGTGAGTCACTGATAACCTGGAGGCACAGAGGGGAGTGTCACTTGTACATCCTGACAAACTTAGTGTGATGGGCCAGGATCTGACTGGTTTTGACTGAGTTAATCCAGGTCCTTTCCTTTTAACTTCTGTTTAACAGATGATTATAAAACAAGCAGAGAGATCTCCTGTGTTTGTGGGAAATGCTGTGTCAGGAGCTGGTCACCATTCTTCCCACACAAAGAATTCTGACTTTACATTAAGGTGGACATTTGAAGTGTTTCCTTCACTCAGGGCTCTGATTCAGCATAATCCTGCACATTAAGGAGGTGTCTTTTCTTTGCATCTGCTAAATATAATTTCTGAAGGCACTAGCTTCTAGTGAGACCTCTAGAATCCTTTTCATTAGTGTGTGCAATCTGTCTATACTGCATTATCCCTCAAAAAAAAAAAAGAAGGTTATATTGGCTCTGAGCAATCCTTATCTGCCAAAGTTGATGGGAAAACCCAGATGACAGAGAAGCTCATTGCCTAAAAATATTTTATCATGATAACTGGTTATGAAGCACTCTTAAATCATAGGCAATATTATTAAAAACATTTTGCTGTCCTTCTTAATGTTAACACTACAAATATAGCAGTGTGAGATATTTCTTCCAAACTGTTCCATTCAGGTAATGAAATAGTATTTTGTCTTGCTTAGTTTGGACTCACTGTTTTCATTCTGTTCTGTAATCACCTTTTAAATCTGCTGTGATGCAAAAGTGCTTCATATGTTGTGAGTATAGTGGGGAGTATTATCAAAAAATCAATACATACATTAGCATATCTGTCCCACACTAGTGAGAATTCTGCATGATGCACATCAATTTCCAAATATTGAACAGGATGGTGAGCAAGGCATCCCCAGATTTTCAGGGTTAGACACTGGATCTTTTTGTGCAACCCAAGAAGAAATTACATCTATGAGCTGTACCAAGATAGTTTTCACTAACACTTACTGCATTTGGGGGGCTGGTTTGTTGTGGCTTTTTTTTTTTCCTCACAGTCATCTGGGCAGTCTTCTCTTTTCAGAATCCCAATATACAACTGTATTTTTTCTAAGAGAAAAGACACTAATAGGATCCTTGATAAAGATATGCAACAGAAAACAATGCAGACTGTTGGCAGTTTCTAAATCTCCCTGATGGTTCACTACATACCATTATTCTCTGTGCCATGACATTTACTGCTGCTCATGAGAGTTGCTGTATGGGGTTGCCAAAGATGCTGTCAGAGAACAGCACTATTAGAGAATCTGCATGAATATGACCAGACAAATAATTTAACATTTTTCAGTCAGCAGACTATAATTCTTGGAAGAAAACTGTATGGTGGCAACAACAAAGGAACAATACACAACAAACAAGCAAAAAAATCCCAGGCCCCTGCTTGGAAGGGAGACAAACATTTTGACAAACACAGGAATTAATACAGAAGTTTTGCAGAATTGTGGCTTAGGCAGATTTGTTTTCCCAAACAGATTCATCCATCCTTAATCAGCAGCCCCAGCTGTCCCTGCTGGGAAAATCTGCATCTCTTTTTCTGCTTGTTGCTGGCTGTAAAAGTAATTTCTAAAAGTAATTACCCCACAAACTGTAGTCAAACACTCAGAAATAGTAAGAATTGTTAATTCTGTGCCAGCTATGCTGGTTTGCCTAGCTGAAAATACCAGTTCATCTCACTAAGAGAAGCAAGACTCACAGGGTGACAAGGAAAGCCAGGACTTTGCTAACAGGGACAGGTTACTCAGCAGCTGACTGGGGAAGGGGTGCCTGGCTGCTTATGAAATGCAGATCCAAGACACTCTGTCAGTCTACACTTCAGAGAGAAATGCTACACAAAATAAAGCAGATTTTTGTGTGTGTGGGTGTGGGTGTGTGGGTGTGTGTCTGAGCATGAACACACCTGCTCAGACTGGAGAAGGGCCTGGAGCATGAGTCATGTGAGGAGCAGCTGCGGGAGCTGGGGTGTTTAGCCTGGAGAAAAAACAGGCTCAAGCAGGACCTTATTCCCTCTAAGCTATGTGAAAGGAGGCTGTAGCCAGGTGTGGGGGTCAGCCACTTCTTCCAGGTAACAAGCAAGAGAATGAGAAGAAACGGCCTGTAGTTGTACCAGGGGAGGTTTAGAGTGGGCATTAGGAAAGGGTTTTCGAGTATTGAAACAGGGTGATTCTATAGAACACAGAACTAAGCTGTTGAAAAATTAATGCTCTTATTTACTGCAAATCATTTCTAGACGTGATATTCTATAATCTTTTGAAATAATAAGTTGATTTGAAAAACAGCAACCTTAATTGTGTTCTACCTATAGTTTAAAGGCAGTGTTATGCTATAAGAAAGTATTTTACAATGCAGAAATCAAAATTCAGTAGGCAAATACTTTAAATCACATTGCTGCTCAGAAATATGATGGTATTGTCTGATCTTATTTGTATTGTTTAAGCATGATCTGCACAGCTATTATCACCTCACAGACACATGCACCACATCGTCAAATTTGCATGAGAACAACAGCTGTCAAACAACAGTAATTACAAGAAAGTACCAGGGTGAAAAGAGGCAGCTATGAATTCTCTTTGGCAAAATTACTGAATTCATCCAAATTAGCTTCTACATGACCAAATGGGATGGAATCACATCTACAGCATGAGGGTCCTCCAAGTACACAAAAGTTAGCATTAATTAAAATGCTTATTTTCCATCTGTATTTTGCAAACCATTTCTACCCAGACTGCTCTGCGTGTGTGCACTCCAGCAGAAAGTTTGCAGTCCAGACATTTCCATTAGGATGCACTTTTCCAGTAACAAGATGTGGCACACAAAGAACAGTCACTGCTGGGAGCAAGGGAGATCATCACTCTGGGTGCGAGGAGCCATTTGTGTGCCTCCAGGCCAGTTATGTGACAAGTCAGCTAAAATACCTCAAGGGCCACAGAACTGTTGGCCATGACCATGGGCATGACCTGCATATATGATCAGTGACAGAGGACATCCTTGGTGACACCACAAAAGCAGAGATTGTGACAAAGCAAACAAAATACATACAAATAGGTTCTTACAGCCATTCCCTGGCATTCTGCACCTGTGCTGGTGATTCCAATGAAACAACCAACATGGCCAGATGGGCATGGCCTTCCTTTGTCACACCTTCAGCCCATAGCCATTTATTTGCTTATTTTTTCACTCACAGAGTATTTTGTACAATTTTGTACATATGTTGCAATTCATCGGTGAGACCAAGTCTCATTGAAAATATTGGTTTTGGAAGACTGTTTGTTCAGGTGTTTTGGGGTGTTTTTGGGGGGTGAGGGAAGTTTGTTGCTTTTGGCTTGTTGTTGTTTTGGTTTGTTTTTTAATTTTCATTGCTTGAGGTGTTTATGTTCTTATAATACCTACATTTTAGCATGTTTTTTGATTTTAACACAGCATTTAAGTAAAGCACCCTAGAATGATGAGGTAAAAGACAACAACTAAAAACAGATATCTAAAATTTTGAAGTATCTCTGGTAATCCTTTTACAATAAATACATCTGTTCTTGTTTTATTATGCTCATTGAATACCCTTTTAATCCTGTTCATTTTCTCATTATAGCTCCATACAATTATTCTTTATTATTTTACTCTATTATTATCTTTCAGTACTATAGAATTATAATAAAAAAATTTATATAGTTAGTAGTCCATACTACCCTGGGGACCAGCACCTGGAATCTGTACTTGAGCTTGAATTCAGGCACCATGAGGAAAAACCATGAGCTTAGTGCTCAGGCCGAGTTGGCACAATTAGTCCTGAGAAAACCTGTTTTATTCTTTTTTTTTTTTTTTTTTTTTCTTCAGATAGCAAACTATGATCCTTGCTGCCAAAGGCTGCATCACGGTCTGGGAAGCACTGGGATGCTGAGTATCTGTGCCAGCTATGAATGCTACATGTGAGAGGAGTGAGGTTGTTCCATGAGCAGCATTAAAGTGGGGTTTGATCATCTGATCAAAGAGAGCTGTAAATCAACATAGGCTTTAATGTAGCGAATATAAAGTTTTGTTCCTTCCCAAATGGAAGTGAGTTGCTGTATGTAGGGCAGGGCTGTTTATAACATAGTGCACCACTGCTTGAGCTGTCATTTTGTACTATGTGCAGAGGTGCTTCAAAAACGTGAAAAAAAATGCTTGCAAATATAGTTTAAGGGTTTTTTAAACTTTGAGGGACCTGGCTGGCCAGCTTAGATAGAAATCAGAATTCTATGTTTCTACAATGTAAACATTAGTCTTTTATTTTGATAGGTTTTAGTTTTACATTGACTTCAGCCCCTGCAAGTAAGAGACTTTCATGACATGTGAGGTCCATTTAAGCACCTAAATGCTTAAATGGACCTCACATATCATGAAAGTCATGAACCTAAAGGCTTCTAAGATGAAGCTATCTCATCTCTGCTGGTCATCTAGGTCAAGAGAGATGACTGTTTTCTGTGTTTGGCCTCCAAGATATGTTGAAGGAATTGAACACTACAAATGCCAATCTCTCCCTGCTGACTAAAGGAGGAGGTCATAGCTATCAGTGTAGAAAGAATAGACAGAGCTGCCACATTCAGTCACCCTTGATCTCCTCAGAGTGCATGAACCTGTCTGTGGATGTAACCAGGGGAGATGGGTGTCAGAGAGAGTGGTGTGATCTCCAGGGATGACTATTGTACCATGTTCCAGTGTCCCCAGGAGGCCTGCCAGAGACTTGCTTGGATTCAGAGAAGGGACAATTTGTCCATGCACATGCAGAGAGCCTTAATGTTCCAGAGGAACCATGCATCCAAGTTCCTTATGTCGCTTACATTGACTAACAGGTTACATAAACCCTGCTTTTCTCATTCAACTTGAATCATGCAACATAAAGAATAATGCAATCAGGCTCCATGAAAGAAACCTATGTTTAGTAGCCTCACACAGGCCTTCATTTTGGTTTGTAATTTCAGGATTGTGCATGCAACATGATGTACTAGGTTTGTCTCAGCCCATACATGAATTATCTAGGATATTTTCTCTGCCTTAATACTGTTCTGCCAGAGTTAATGCCCATGGGAGCAATTGTTTGGAAAAATGAAGCATGAAAACCAGTTTTGCTTTTAATGTAGCAGAAAATAATTCTAAAGGGTGAATGACACAAACTCCATATTCAAAATAGAGACCTAGAGTATCAAGAAAAAGCATAGGAAAATGATCTGGATGCCAGGATTCAAACAAAATCAGTAAATCCCCATACTGAACATGAGCTTTTTTGTTGTAGCAGAGTTTACTTTGATACTAAAGTGTCTTCAGGTCATGCATGTCAAAACAAAACTAAACAAAAAACCTACCCAAACACTGATTAATATCCATTTTTTTAAATGACCTTTTCAAATCTTCACGTGTCATTTCTACTTTTAGAGAGCTGAAGAACATGGACTATTTTGGAAATCTCTGTGGATAACCCAATGAAAACAAAAACAGTGAAGACACCAAAAAACGAAGGCTCTACATTGCCAGTTTGTGTCGTAGCCTAATTTTGCAGCTCTAATTTTTATGTTCTCACTGAAATGTCTAATTTATATAGAAAATCCATAGACATGTTTTTTGCCAAGTGCCTAGTAAATTGGGGTGTTCAGAAAGGTCTGGCAGCAAAATGCCCCTTCAATGAGAAGCTGTCCCATCACAGAGAAGCGTCTGCTGAAGTTCTGTGCAATGTTCAGCATGTCCATTTGCACCTGCAGACTCTAAGCCCTGCCAGCTTACAGTGCATTTACCTCTAGTGTACCAGACATCAAAGAAATGGAACCAGCTTTACTTTAAAGGTGCAAAAGTGAGTTCTGGATAATATCCCTGCAAGTAGAACAACAAGAGTGCAATGAGTTAGGAACAGATGCCAGTTCCTTAAATATTGACTCTATATTTTAGCATCTGCTTATGTGCATATAACTGGAGTTTCCCTGAAGATAAAGCCTTGTGATTTAGTTTGAAGGTCCTGTCCCTTTATCTAAAGCACAAATAAACCAAATCTTAATGGCCTATTACTGATTGTTTACTTAATCTGGATCAGTTCCAGAATTTGCTTATCTTATTATTGTGGCCAAAATAAAGTGTCACTACAAGCCTTAAAATAATTCATTATGAATCCATTCCAGCTTCTCCTGAAGCCACTGTCTCTCTTTCTGACAGAATTTCACTAGTCCTAGACCAGCATTTAAGACAAATACAATAAGAACAAAGCAGAAGAAAAAAATTCTTACATTTCTATTGTTTGCAAACACTTTGGGAAAGTTGTCCTTTTTCAGTGAAACTTTTTCATTTAAAGCACTCCTGGCCATCTCTCTTGGTGATAAAAGAGATGTAGAACCTAGGTCATAAATGGGATGTAAGAATGAGATATAAGTTTGTCCTACAGTTATAATGGTTAAGTAGCTGTCTATGCGGGCTGTACCTGCTCATAAAAACAGTTAATTATCTCACTGATGTCACAAGAAGAAGTTTAAACAGAGGACCAACTTGAGACAGGGTGGTGGACTGAACCTTGAGCCACTGTTTTCAATAAGGAACTGAGTAACTGTTAATTTTATTAACAGTTAATCACAGGCAGTGATAATAAGTCCCCTTGGCAGCTCATGTCTGTGTGCCAACCAGTTTCCCTTCATTGCATTGACTCATAAACCAGGTGAAGAAACTGCCATCTCAGAGGGTGTTCCTACTCCAGAGCTAACCATCCTGTACATTGGCGGGATTCTTGCAAATATTCAATAGGAACTTCTAAACATGCAGAAATCATCATGCAAAATAGGCTTTTGGACATCATTAAGATAATTAGGAGCTGGTGGCAGATAGTTTAAAATAATTAACAGCAATGGAAGCAGTTTATGATGAAATGAATACCCAGGACTTCAGGCCAGTTGGATGTAGGAATCCAGCAGAACAATATTTTGGGGAGTCCTGTCCAATGCTGCTGGAGATATCACTGAAAGAACGATCATGACCCAGATAGTGGCTGACCATCCAAATCAAGAGATTTTATTCTTCATAGAGGCGTTATCCTTTGCAGAGATCCAAATACATTAAGGATTTTTTAGCAACTTTCTCTCCATAAGCATCTGTACAACACCTGAAGTCACATGTGCATGTCTCTAATATGCTTCATGTACAGATGCATCAATCTGTCCTCAGTCATCTAGGCATTTATATTTTGCTTGCTTGATAGTGTTTCTTTTACAGACGTTTATAAAAAAGCTGAGGTGAAGTGCAACAACCTCTCTCAGTCAGCCTTGCTGTGAAATCAAAAGCAGAGTCGCATAAGAGTGTGTGATTGACTTTCATTCTCTCTGTTTTCAAATACATGGGGTATCTTTTCATTCTTTAGTCACTGATGACTTTTTCAGATTTCACTTTTTCAGATGACACTAACAAGCCTCCAGACTTGCAAAAGAGTAGAATTGTGGGTTACTACTATTACTACTGTAACCTAGGGCTGAATTGTTTAAGTGGACAGTTCATAGTTGGTTAAAACTGAATGAGAAAATGGTCTTTTTGAAACATCAGAAGAAAAACTGGAGCTTTATTTTTATCATTTTCCTTTGGTTAATTTTATATTGAACTGAATTATCTAATTTAATATGAATCTGTCGTATTCTGCATTAACCAATTTTCTTAGTAATTTGATTCATGAGCAATATTTTAATGAGTTTTAACAGAAGTTTTATTACATCCATAATTACTCTAAAGTGCAGACTAAATAAAAGTATTGCAAAACATAAGTGACCATATGCAAGATCTACAGTGAATAAGAACCTCTAATCCATGCAAGATTGATCCAAATAATTTTTCCATGTTTGAGATAATTTGTTGGGTCTTTCAGATTTTTGGCTAATTGGGACTCATTAACAAATCTTTGCCTGGGGAGTCTATATACTTGCCAGTATTATGTGATTTATAGAATCATATAAAACACATCAAAGTTTTCCTGTAAGGGAAATGTACATTACTAATACAACAGGCATCCACAGGATATTATTCACAGAAGATATACAAATTAAATGCCATAAATGTGAAATGATTAACAAGGGAAAAGAATGGCTTTGTTTAATTATTTTTTCTCAGCTTTCTATCAGATGCTGATAAGAGCCAGGCAGTGAATTCAATGAATAAAAGACTCATTCAGAAAATGTCTTGGCGCACACCCTTTTGTGATTATGACTAGGCAAAATCAATGCCGAGGTGTACAAAGGGGCAATTAGATAAGGGACAAGGAATTCTTTTTTTCTATAACTACTGAAAATGAAGTTACATTGGAACTAATTAGAACTTCTGAAAACAGTTACAACCCTGCTGCTTTCTTATACACAGAACACCAGCTCACTGAAAAATAATACTGCTTTCCCGGTCTCTTGGAAGAAAATCACACAAAATAACTTTCATTTCCTGCATGTCAGAAATAAAAAATGTGCCAGTCATGCTGACTTAATGACCATTTCCTCAACCCTTTTGCATGGTAGTGGTTCTTTGATTATGGCTCCAACTGCAGCAAAAGGCAAACCATTGAACCCTGATTTTTTCATGGAAATGGGCAAGAAATAGTCTCTGTCATCATCTCCTCTGGGCAGCCCAATATGGATGGCGATATGGAAGGGAGGGTTGCAGCTCCACGCAATAATTCTTCTCCAGTTGCTGACAACAGAATGCTGATGTCAAGATGATCTCTACCTTTGAGTTGCAGTATCATTTGATGTTACCCCTGGGATAAAACCACATGACCTCACTCTCTTCTCTATACTGTTACTCAAGGCATAAAATAGTCCTCCCTAAATGTTTGTGATTTAGGAGTTTTAGAGTACACATTGCAAAGTGTAGCCCAGCTTCAGAACCAGTGTCAGCACAGCTATACCAGTGTGATGCTACGTCTTGGGTATTAAATATGATGCAAAGGCCAGAGTCCATTGGCACATACACACCACGCTGGGGTGGCTGCTCATTGTGTGCTCCTTAGGGCTAGCTCTTGATATTTTTATGGCTTTGAGCTGCTCCCTGCTAAAGCAATCAGAGTTCGGAGCTGTGGGCTTCAATCTGATGTCTAGATATATGCTTAACCTACAGTATATAAAAATATAATATAAAATACCTCTAGGAAAATAGGCATTATTATGCCACCAATGCTATATTTCCTTTGAATTCCAACTATGGAATTTACTTCAAAACATTTACTATGTGCATTCACTAATATAGGCAGAAACACAATATTATGTATAAATATAATAAGATATATATAGACAGTATATAGACATATGTTCTTATTTTTAGAATTTTATTGCATTTATATGATGTACTTAGGGAGATTTTGCTAAAGAAAGTCCAAAAGAATATTCAGTCAATCTAGAAATTTACTGATATCAAATATTTGACACTTTATATAATTTTCTGTGGGACTGCCTATTTTATCCCTTACATATACATTTCATGACTTATGTATTTAAAGCAGAAAAAGAAGCTTACTGATAACATTCAGATACACAAGTACTGATTTGTGTTACAGCCTGCACATGGAAGTGGGTGCAGAGAGTTTCCTACAGATCAAACCATTGTAGGTGGTGAGAAGTGTCAGCTGTGGATATGGAGGTTTTCTGCATCCACATCTGTTTGATTCATTCCCTATTGCCTCGTGAGACTGAAGTTATGGACACAGCCGTATTTGTTTTCCATCTACAGCCCCTGGGTATGATTTTATGAAGTGTTCTCCATCTCACAGGTTGGCTGCTCAGATTGTTCTCTGAGGACAGGATTAAGACCCAGCTGAATTTTTCAGCCAGTGAGAAATTTCTATAAAAGAATTGGCTTTCAAAATAAATTACAGTTGTATTTTAGAAAAATAGAAATATAGTTCGCTCCTATCTGACCTGTCTATATATTGACATGGTCTCTCTGGGTATTTTTCCTGGATTAATTTGCACTATGTGTCCAAAATGCCAAGATAGATATTGCAAGTGAGAGGTTCATTGTATCTAGGAAGAGACAGGAAATCTGATAATGATGGAGAAGGAAACACTTATAAGTATGAAAAAAAACGCTGTGTCTAAAAGTTATAAAATGCTAATATGGAACTTTGAGCTTCTGATTAAGAAACCTAATATTTTTTCTCAAACTCAATGGTGAAAAATTCTAAGAGAGATACCTTATCCTATCAATTCATATATATAAAAGTATAGGGTATTTTACAATGTTAAACTATTTAGGGCAGGGACCCTTTTAGCCGTAAGAACTGCTTCATAGACTAGACTCATCCACAGCACATGACATTTGTTCTGGATCTCCTCTGAGCTCTTTTTGTAGGATTGTAAAAATTGTTTGAAATAATCTGAGGGTTGCTCTGGAGCCCATATGGCTGAGATTTCTGTTATATGGATCTGTGCTCACGCATTGTGTGTTCTGAGGAGGTTCAATTAGATGACCCAAAGATATTTCCAATCTGAATTGTCATAGGATCTCACGATGCTATGAGGTATACCAAAATGACCTTGGGATGTTTAAAAGCACAAAGGAAGACATTGGAGGATGAATGAAACCAAATTTAGAGAAGGTGGGGTTTTTGTGGGTTTTGGGATTTTTTTCAGCTTACTTTTGGATATTGATACTGGTGTACTCATTAATAATATCTTGGCATTGTCTTGGACTGACGGGTAGCCATTTCTGTGCCAGAGAGCATTAATAATGAGTACTAGGGCAAATTAGTCTGAGCTATGATTTTACTCTTTACTTAGCACAGTAAATTCATGCACAGAAACTACTTTCTTATTTAGATTAAATAAAAAAAAGGACCATCAGTAAAAATAATACTCTTCTCGGTGAAATGTATACTTTACAACATAAAAAGAGGCAAGATAATCTAATGGCTCTTTCTGGACTGTAATAATGTGAAAATATAAATGGAAAATTTAATATACAGACTGTACAAAGTTACCAAAATCATTTTAATGTATTACTTTGTTCTCATGACACTTTGTTCTCATGACACTTCCAGGACTTTGATGACCACAGATTTTAGGTACTTCAAAGAATAAGAGCTTATTGTTATCATCTTTTTCATCCTGCCTTATTTTCATTTATTCTTTCTTAAGTTTTTTGGGGTTTTTTTTTTGTTTAAATTAACGTATTCTTCTTTCTACCAGTGTGTGTCAAAAGATGGCACCTTTGTCTTAAGGGAAGATGAGGTACAAGAGAAGATGCTGTTGAAAAATCTGTCACGAGCAATACAGAAGACAGACATGTTCTACAGATATTTTTGCTTATTATCTGTAACAAAATAGGAAAAAAGTGTTCTCTATTTAAAGGAAGAAAAAAGAATGTTTCTCAATTCTGAGAAAAGAGCATGAAGATTTTTCAATGCAGTCAGCTGATTTACAAGCAAGCGTCCCAAGAGAACTAGTTAAAGGAGATTTCTGAAACTAAGTTCTTATTTTGTAATGGTATATTGGTAACAGTGAATTGGCAACCAAGTAAACTGAAAATACCTCTAGGGATTTATAATTATCGGTATAATTACTTTGTCTGAAGAGACATAAATAATGAAAATACAAATTTACTTCACTTGTATAAATACAATGAATAAAGTCATGCTTTATTCACTATTTTACCAATAAAGTCCTAAAGATTTTTAAAAAACTTAACTCTTTTGATCTTAATGAAAAGCATCTTTCATGGAGGAGAGGTTTTGTTTCAACAATCTGTTAGATAGCTGGAAGTTATTTTTTTATTCTTTGCCTCAGTTTCTCTGTGGCTTTCAATTAATAGCATATGACATCTATATTTAAAAATTTAAAAAGAACCCAAACTCTAGTATGTTTTAGGAAATTACCACAAAATAGGTCACATTTTGTATTCAAACTTTGTAATAATTCTCACTTCCACTTGTCAAGTGTAATTTTGATACAATAGAGTTTCTTAAAGGTGTACCAAGACAATTTTAGAGGATCTTCTAAATAGCTGGGATTTAATCCAGCATGGAACATTTTGTGTCAACAGCCCATCAACAGAAAGCCTTTACTGATGACATATGCAGGAGTTTTAAATCTCTGTAAAACACCTGAAAGTGCAGATGACTGTTCCAGAGCAAATTAATATACTCCAGGATCAGAAACGTTAGCTTAATTTACATAAACAAATAGGAACTAGGGAAAAAAAAAAAAGCTGTGGAGTTTGACAACAAATGTATTCATAGAGGTTCTTTATAAAACATGCAGTGTATAGTGGTAGGAGGTTAAAGTTAAAATATTTAACTTTTGCAATTTAACACAATTTCTTATCAACATGGGAAAATATTTACTTTGGATAGATACTGATCTTATTTCCAATCAGCAACCTAATATTGAAAGAATCTCTTTGGCAACACATTCTGTAACTTGGCTTCTTCACTGCAATTCTTTCAATAATCTGTGAAATTCTATGGGTTTGTAAAGACTGCAACGACCCATTCTTACCTCTTACTTATCACACTGCCTTTATGAAAATACAAATTCTCTTAATAGTGCCATCTCCCAGTGATGCACACAAAGTTCAGACTCTACCAGATCACACTGCATTTGGCTAGATTTCATAGAACCAGAGAATGGTCTGGGTTGAAAGGGACCTGAAAAATCAGCTACTTCTAGCCCCCAAAATATTTATTTTACACTTTTAAGACTTTGTGTTAAACAGAGGCTGAGAGGAATAGAAGCATCCAGTATTGATTGTTGAGCATGGAATGGAATTAGGGTTTGATTATTTCTGTTTATTTTAACGAAAACAAAACAAAACAAAACCCCCACCACAGTGACTTCTTTCACTGATAAGTACATCTAGTATAAATGCTTTTGGTCAGAATAACAGCCTCATCTGGGTTTAGGAAGGATCCTATCAAAAATGTGTAAAATACTCACGATTTTTGTTACAGGGAATGTTTCTTGCTCAGAGCTGTTTATATCTTTGGCATTATGAATTCCTCAAACATTAGAGAAATTTCAGAGCAGGAACTGATGGAAATACACCCAAGCAAGTCCCCAGCTTATAGAGCCAGAAATCATACAATACCTTTCATAGACTCATTAGGCTTTATCTGTAAGGGTGTTGTGTCTTGTGATACTTTTAGTGCCACTAGGCTATAAAAATACTTTTTGTAAATATGTTTTTTTACAAAACCGTAGTTAGAATCAAAAAATAACAGAAAATCCAGATGTAACTTAACCCAAATCCTGGTCAAGGTCAATGAGATAAGGTTGCTTAGAACTCAGTCTAGTCAGGCTTTGAATATCATAAGGATTAAGATTCTGCTGGCTTTCACAGACACTGTTCAAATATTTGAACGTTGTAATAATGAAAAGGAAATCTTTGTATAGTTTGATACATCTTTCTTGAATACATATTATCAGAATTTTACTCCCTTCTTGAGATGAAAATTCCTTGGATTTATGCGCAATGATTCTTGTGAAATCTGTGTTAAAAATTGCTTGTACATCTTAAGAAGATGTTTGACTTTTTCACAGTTGGTGCAGTGAAAATTAATAGTCTTTCACTGATGAGCTCCTGCGACCAAGGCCTTTCTCTTCCAGCTTTTTCTAACTAATGTATTCCTGGATGATAGGGGACAGGTTTGAAACTAGTCTTCTAAGTTTATTTTATACTGTCCCCTTGCACTTTATGAATTTCATCCTATTCCTATTACCTCTGATGTCAAGGTTATTTAGTTCCTTCACTATGATCAGGCAATACTCTTCTGTCCTCCAAATGATGCTTCCCAATTTTGCTTCTATGCCAAGATCATAAATAAAACTATTAAACATGACTGTTTCCAAAATTGATTTTTGAGAAATTTCAGTAGTATCCTCCTTCTAGGCTATTGTTTTCCTTTCAACTGAGCTTGCTATCAACTCCCCACTTTTATAATTTCTCCACTGAGCAATATTGCCTTGATGTTAAATGTGTTAAATGTGTTTCCAAGCCAAATTATTTTCTGCATTTAGCAGCACATTTATTCTGCTTATTAATTAATTTTCAGTAAAAGCCATCTAGTGTTATATCTAGCCTGATATAATCTACCTCTTCAAATTGCTCAAATTGCATCACCTCTTTTTTTTTTCTATGCAATGTCAGTCACTTCTCCTTCAAAATGATTAAATTGGTGGCTCACAGGCTTTGTATTATCTCAACTCATTAAACTATGGAAAATCTGCAATTAAAGAAAAAACTCAATACTCTGAGATCTTCGTGGTGAAGAGTCCTTGAATAGAATAGAAGTATCAAGTATTGGGACTCAATATGTAGATATTCAATATATCAGAAGCAGAAACTGCTTGTTTAGGCTTCCAGTCTAAACCTTGCGAAAGCATGGAAGAAAAGTAAAGAAAGAACTTGGAAAGATTCTAAAGATATAATTAAGGTTTCTTATGCAAAACCATAGAGAAGAAGGCTTTTTGTGATTTCTGTAGACTTTATTTGCAAATTAGCCATAATTAGTACCTGAGTGCACTTTAAAAAACAAAGCAAAACACCAAAAACAAACAAACAATCAAAACAAAAATAGCAACAACACCCCCCCAAAAAAACCAAACCAAAACAAAAAAAACAACTACTGAAAGAAAACTTCAAGGGAAAACTGCATTTCTTTCTCAAATATTCTGATTTATTGTCTTAGCATTAACTGCTTCCTAATCATTCTGTATTCCAGATTCAGAGCATATCCACACTTCTTCCACAGCTCAGCAAAACAAATCTGCCGAAGTACAGTCACAAAATATTTGAACAAAGACAAAATACCTTCCTTTGGCATTTCCCCTGTTTCAGAAAATAGATTAATGCAGCTGAACAGAACCACTGTTAGATGAGTGAGCAAAGGGACTGTATTTCTCTTACACTTTCCCAACCATTCCTTTGTAGGGTTGACATGTTAACATTTTGTCTCAGTTTATTGTACATACTGTTATTATTCCCTGTTGGATCTTCAAGATCAAGAGGTAAAAATGTAAATGGAAAGGAAGCACTTCATCTTGCCACATCTATGCCTTTGTTTCTTATATTCAAGTACAACAACGTGAGTAAGAAACAGAAAATAAACCGTCTAATTATTTTTCCTTTTATTCTGATTGTAAAATTTCTGTGATCAGATCATAAGGCTATTTAAAACAAAATCTTTGGGCTTGGAATTATGTATGCTTTATTTTAAACTGATTCCCAGTGAAGCCAGAAGAGTTATTTAGAATACTTTGGACTAAGTGAGTGTGTGGGTGTTTCTCTGTGAGATCTGTACAGGAAGGAGTTAAAACTGGTGTAGAATTCCTGTTCACTAAATTGCTTTTTAAAGCAACAACACTGATCATACTGTTTTTACACCAAATTACCTACATGCATAGTCAGTGTAAATTTAGTTACCAATCACATGATTTCTTCCAAAATACCCCAAATTGTGATTAAGACTATGCTCTCTTGCTATGTCAGTAATCACAGTCTGAGTCTATTTCTGGTTAGTTAACTCACACAAATAATTAAAGTACTCCACGGTAGGCAGAAGCTGCCATGAATACATGCAGCACATATGAAAGTACAAGAGTAAATCCCACTAAATTGTAACTCTGATCTACATCCCAAGAACAACTAAATACTGACCAACCCACAGGCTGAAGTAGGTATGGTGCAGATTACTCCTGAGAGGCTGTGAATACAAGAATTGGAATTTGCTGTCTGAACATTTAAATACTATACTCACTTTCTCATATAGTCTGCTATTAAACTCTCACTCCCAGAACAGTCCTGGAAAGGGAACTGAGATTGCCTTTTGAATTTGGAGAACATTCTCTCCCCATATGATCTCTAAAACACACCCTCATGTCCATCAAATATTTTCCCTTCAGTCTGATTTTTTTTCTTTGACCAAAGCAAGGGCAGGAGCTGCATCCCACATCCCTTTCCTCTAAGTGGTATGTTTTGCTTCACTTCTTACCAAAGGAAAACAAAAGGGAGAGAGACAATTTCAAGGAGATAATGCATTTGACCTGTCTGTTAATATTCAAAATGCTGGCCAGGAAGGTTAGGAGCAAACATCAGCTTTCTTTCACACCTCTTAGCTCATTCCATAAATTAATAACATCGTACTGGGAGCAGCCCAGACGCTGTGTAATGAATGTTAGCCGTAGTTACTGCTGGCTGCTTCCGAGGATGCATTTATTTTTCTCATTATCTTACACACAATCTTCCAGCTATTGTCTGCTACCCCTGCTCACTCAGGAAACCTCAGAAAGTGCTAAAGATGTCAAGAAGCAATAAGCCTCATTTATTTTTATGGCCTTCATCAGCACTTTCTTTTTTTGCTTAAAGGCCTATAATAGAATCCACTGATTAGAATCAGCACCATATCAGAATATAGATATGATAGTGCTTTACTGAAGGTGAATGGACTACTGAAGGACACTTTCTCCATCTGATACTTTTAGAGGATACTGAAGCTAAACAACATTAATTGTGTTTGTACTTTTCTACTTTTCTTTCTCCTTCTTGCTACTTTCCCAGGCATTTGGAAACTGATTAACTAAAATGTTAAGGAAGATGATCATAGAAGTCCTACTAATTAAAAGGGAATTAGTCAACTGAAACAATACCAGAAGGTAAGCAGTTGGATTTGATAGCTGTTAATAAAATGGTACAAGTGAACAGAGAAACTTCCATGTTAAACACCATATTTAAGACAGAATGAAAACAAGAAGGAAATAATTGGCTTCTGTTGGACTTTTTTCACTTTAAATGCATCCACATAATAGTTACAGGTCAATATATGATAAATAGGCATTCTGTTCTCTCCCCACACAGATCTGATCTGGAAAATGTTCTATTTTCAAACCCTAAAGAAATAAAGCCCATATAAATGTTTAGAATAATTTGTTTCTCTTGTGTACATCATTTTCCCATAGACAATCACTGCAAGCAAAGGATTGCAAACTTCTAGCCCAGTTCTTGCCAAAAATTTCAGGTTATTGCAAACATAACAGTAACTTTTCACTAGAATAATTAGCACAGGAAAATGACAGATGTAAGGCTGCACAAAAAAAAAGGATGTTGGGGATGCTTGCGGTGCAACCACTAAATTATTGCATTATTACATCTATATGCAATTTAAAATAGTTTATTTATATCTATAAAGAAAATTCACCCAAAGACTTCCTCATTGTCAGTTGGCAATACCCTAACAAGCTGTTTGTATGGAACAGACAGTGTACTTTTTATATATTCCTCTTATTCTGCTTTAACTTTCTTTTGACCTCCAGGTCACGTTGTATCCAAGCTGTTTTGAGAGTTTGGAAATCTGGTCCCAACAGATTTACTGGTGGCATGGGAAAGCTATTGCTTTCGACTATCATCTTATTTTTTAATAAGTAAGGCTCAGGCTAGTACAGGGGCTAATATTTTAAGAATAAGGTTTTTCTTGTTCAAAGAAAAAAAGGCACTCTGGATATGAAAAATTGAAAAATCTTCCATGCTAGGACTGTCCACGTAGGAGTGCAGAAAAACTACTCTCAGTTACTGAAACTAAAAATCCAATGGTCTATTCAAGTATGCCACTTGCCTCTCATATGTATAACCCTGTGTAGTGCATTTTCAGAGTCATGAAGGGTTGTTTTTTTTGTGTGACCAGGGTAAGAGGAAAAGTTGCTGCAGAAGATTAATGGAAAAGCAATCTTGTGTGACTCAGACAAATTTACTATACTTTCTCAGAGATTGCTTCACATTAAGACCAAGATGCAGAAATTAATCAGAAATCACATTCACAAAAGAGAAAATTCACACACTTCTTAAATCCATCATGCTCTGAAAGATGAAAGAAATTTGTATTACTGTGCTTAGTTCATACTGTCTAAGTTTTTATTCAAACAGAATTAACCACCTATGAAAAAAGAGAAAAAAGCTGATTCTTGATGCCAAGAACTCTTCTTAAAAAACAAAGCGTTATAACCAAGATTCAGCTCTAAACTGGAACAAGCTTTCATAATTTGCCTGTATTCATTATGGATTACCAGCACAAGGAAACCGTTTCTCCCAAGACCTTGTTTATTTTCTGTGACAGCTTTCAGAAAAGGATATGTAATATTTACAGCCTGTTAATGCAAGTGGTCAAGCATAAAAAATTTCCTGGCCCCAAGGTAGTGGTCTGTAAAGAGATCTGCCCACATCCTTGGCAGACCACAAAAAAGAGTCTAAACATCACGTTTGGACGAGTCAGCCCTCAGATGCACATGTAGAAATGCAAACCTCCATGCACGCACACACACTCACACATTTAGCAATAGAGGTAATTATGAAGAAATAGAGTCCATTACTACAGTAGGTTGCATTTTCAGAGATTATTATCTGTGATGAAATGTGTGATTTAACATGTCCTAAAATCTCCTACATTGGCGCTTACCAAGTCTTGCCTCTAGAAATCAAACCTATTTCCTTCCTGCAGAGAGAGGTGTCACTCAGGTCTCGAGTCTACTGAACTCTTGCCTTTACCTGACTGTTTGTTTTGGCCTTTGATTCTAGTTTTTGGTATGGTTGATACTTCAATTGGTGCTCTCGAGCATGAGATTTGTGAAGATCATCGCTTCATGGAATCATAGAATGATTTGGATTGGAAGGGACATTAAAGGCCCTCTAGTTCCAATCCCCCTGGCATGAGCAGGGATGCCTTCTTCTACATCAGGTTGTCCAGCCTGGCCTTGAACACTTCCAGGAATGCAGCAGCCACAGTTTATCTGGCCAACCTGTGCCAGTGCCTCTCCATCCTCAGAGTAAAGAATTTCTAATATCCAATCTAAACCTACTCTTTCAGTTTAAAGCCATTGCCACTTGTCTTACAACTACATGCCCTTCCTGGAAGTCCCTCTGCAGCTCTCTTGCAGCCCCTTTAGGTACTGGAAGGTGCTCTAAGGTCTTTCTGGAGCCTTCTTTTGTCCACATAAAACAAGTCCAGTTCTTTCAGTCTGTCCTGATAGGAAGAATTGTTCCAGCCCTTCATTGTGTCCTCACTCCAGCAGGTCTATGTCCTTCCTGTGATGACACAGCTGATGTTTTTATCTGAAGAACAGTGATTCTCCCTTCTCTTCCCAAACTTGCAGTAGTTTGGAAATTGCAGATTTTTTTTTTTTTTTTTTTGGGTTCATTACATATTTGTATAGCAAAGCAATTCTTGAGTGCAACCCCGAAGCACTCGTTGGAGACCAGCACCATGCAGTGCTGTGGGGAACTCAACCTCATTACACACACAAAGTGTATTTGGGGGAATTTTAAGGGAGGAAACTTTTCTTTTAATCTCCCTACTAGGTTATGTACATAGTTTTACTAGAAGTGTAGTGTCATTGTAATCGATCTGTTTGAGTTCAGAGCAGAAATTAAATGCAAACTGTGAGTGCTAAAGCCACTCACCTTTTCTGAACAAGTTCAGTTCATTAGTTAGGAGTATTAAGATGCAGTAAGCACCCTATATGGATGAATCACCTAGTAAAAATGAGAAGCCAAAATTCCAGTATGAAATAATATTTTAGTAGGAAAAAACAAGCATTGCAGCATTATGCAGTGCAGTAGTGCTAAACAGGAAATTCTCTGTGCACTTTTGACCAGTAGTTTTCTAATTGCATGCAAGTAAGTTATTAATATTTTTCACAAAGTTTACAGTGTTTTGTCTCATTTCTGCTTAAATAGGAATTTAGGTTTTGGTTTATTAAAAGCTTCATTCCGTCAAATTATTAGAGAGGAATCATAAATACGCATCAAACAGACTTAAAACTCTTACAATTCAGGGATAAAAACATCACTAAAATCTTACTAGTCTTATCTAGTGAATGCTTTCCTAGGCAGACATTGACAGAGAGATGAAAATAGAGTTTTCTTGATATATTTAAGTTGATAATAAATGAAACAAATTGGATATTTTAAAATATAAATGCAAGTGAAATAAAACTGATTGAAATAGAGTACATTCCAAGATCCTTATTAAATATAAGCAGGAGATTTTCAAGCCTTGTGGTGCCACACTCTTGAAGGGAAATTAATAAAAAAAGGTGTAAGATTTGAGAGCAGTAATTTTTTAAAAACTGTACCAAGCACCCAAATTGCATGTAAATCACTTGAAAACACAGAGAACTACAACTTATGTCAGCCATCTCTTTAGTATTCAGAATCATTAATCTCTTGGACATGACAAATCTTTTTAGCAGAAGAGAATAAATTCAAGATAATAAGTTTTAAAGTAATGAATAACTCTTGCCTATGATGTGCTTTAATGACTCTCCTTGTCAGAATTCAGACTTTATTATTAACTCTACAGAATGGCAGCAGCCTGATGAGATACAGTTACAAATCAATTTCACTGCTTTTTCATAATGAGTAACTAATTGACCTCAATTTCTGATGGAGTCACATATTTCCTTCCATACTTTATTTTAATGATGTGTATATCACAGATTTAGCGACTGGTCATCAGGGAATTTATTTTAACTCTGTGTTGTCTCGTACTGCCTTTTAATGGCAGAAATATAAATCATTTTGAAAGTATTAACTTTAATGATTGGGATGTATTATTTAAACTCTTTTATAGTTAAGATGATCATCATTTTGTTAAAATATGTTCTTGATTTAGCTACTTAAAAACAAGAAAAAAATTACAGTGAAAAAAGACAATTCAGGTTCTCCACATAACACTAATGGTTTAAGACTATAAAATACCTTGCTTACTTACTATGTGGTGTTGAAAAGAAATTACATCAAAATTAACAAATGGCTTTGGTAAAACCACGCTTACTACACTTTGTGTAATTATGGACAACGGTCTTACAAAAGTATTTGGACAATGAATAGCCAAAATATATTTTTAAATTCCACCCCATCAGATTTTTTTCCGATTTCTATCTACAAGAACTTCAAACAATTTTCCACATCTCCTTGGGTGTTCGAACTACTATAAAATGGAAATATTTGCCTTGTTCTAAACCAAAGAAAATCTAATGCAAATCCGGTTATTTTAAATAGGATTATTGTACCAGTCACACTTGAGTTTGTAAGGTAAAAGAGCCAATATTTGAAAAACACATGCTTTCAGAAGTCCTTTGGGAATGTGTATTCACTTTAGATCTCATTCTGGGCATGATTTAAAACAGAGAAGGGGAGAATGAAGGAAGCAGACATGAATAAGATGGCTGCAGGTTCACCTCTTTGTCTGGCCAAGCCTTGCAACTGGTGGCCACAGATCTGGTCTCTGCAGGTCTGGGAGCCATCAGCTATCCATTGGAGCTATCCAGGACTATCCAATGGAGCTGTCTGTTAGTGTGTGCCCACTAGGGAATATATTGTTCTGCTGGACCAGATGTGGTGCCAGTGAAGTGATTTTGGCTTGTGCAGTTGGTCTGTTGGGGCTGTATAAGGTCCAAGCACGTGTGCGTGCGTCTTTGTGTGCACCAGGACATTCCCAGCACTGCTGCTGGCTGGACTTGGACACACCGTACAGATGGGCTTAGGGGACTGCTACACAAGGAACAGCCAAGGCTTGTAGAGAGCCAGGAGGAGGGATTGCCTGGGTATGGAAGTGCATCAGTGTGTGATGAGACCAGAGGGAAAGTATTGCTGAAAAAAAGTTGTTTGTCTTCACTTGCTATACATTGTGTCACATAAAGACAGGAAGAAAAGTAAAATTGCACTAGTTGCACTAAATGCTCACATTTAAGCCTAACCTTTGCACATAAATCAAGTACTCTAATTCAGCCATGAACTTTTAGTGGTTATCATTTTCACTTCTATTTTTATGAAAAAAAGAGTTCTGTGGATCATAAAAATTTCAGTAATAGAATCAAAGAGTCATAGAATGCTTGACCAGAAAGGACCCTAAAAATCATCTCATCCTTGCTCCTGCAGCCATGGGACACCTTCCACCAGACCAGGCTGCTCAAAGCCCCATCCAACCTGGCCTTGAACACTTTCAGGGATCAGGCTGCTTCAACTTCTCTGGACACCATATGCCTTGTTAAACAGACTCAGACATATAATGATATATTTTAAACATCAAACTATGAAATTACTGCGGCAAGTTGATTGATTTGCAAGTAAATCCTAAAAACATAGCACAAGGAGGAACACAACACGCGAACAAATACCTCCAAAGCCAAATGCAAATATTGCAGCCATACAGGCATCTTTAGAAAAAAAAATTAAAAGTCCTTTAGCATCTTATCATCTCTTAGTGACACCAGCACATATCTTGGTATTATCTAGACAAACTGAAACACATTTTTTCCCATGCAATTTCAGAGATGGCAATTCAGTGGGGGGAAAGAAGTAAGATATTCCTTACTTCATGTGTAAAGAGCACAGCACCACTGGATTTGTTGGTAAAAAGATGTCTGTCCCTTTCTAAGAATTTAAAAAAAAAATTAAAAAAACAGCAGTACGTCATAGATTGAGAGATAAATCAGGCTTGGCTGTCATATATCCAGAAAGAATGTGCAGAACTTTAGTGAAAAATGGGAAAATTTAATATCAAAAAAAAAAAAAAAGGAAAAAGAAAGACATATGAAGAACTCATTACATGTGCCAGAACTTCTAGTCCTAAATTAATACAAGTCAGTGTGAAATAGTGCAGCAGTTGCAGCAGAGGAACACGGGCAAAAGCTAAGAATTGCCACCAGAGAAAAGAAAGAGAGAAATATGAAAGCTTTTTGAGTTTAAAGAATCCTGGGAGAGCAAAATACTCTACTCACTAAAAATTATTGAGCCATTTTCACATAAATGCTTCTATTTCTTACAGGACAAAGAATAGAAAGAGCAGAGTTTTTTCAAGCATAGTATACCTCCTCTCAATTTTTCTAATAATACTGTGTCAACTTCATACACTGATGGAAAAGCTGTAAACACTAAAATAATGACTATGTTTCCTTACACTGATGTTTGGCAATATGGAGGAACAGTCATGATTTACACCAATACAAGCATGCAAAGGTCAAGAGATGACTTGTACTTAATCCTGTAATTATAGGTCCATAGAATCCTTAAGGTTGGAAAAGACTTCTTACATCATCAAGCCCAACCAGCTATGCTTTTGCTAAGCAATTTAAGTTCTTAAATGGAGCAGGTGTTTGCTCCTAGCTGTATTGAACTGTGGCTTAGATCACTTGGCTCTACAACATGCAGCACTAAAATGCATGAGGACATGCAATGCTTCTCCCAGGTTGCAGCCAGCCTGGAGCAACAGCTTATGCTCTGTCATCACTGGAATTTAGAATGCTTTTGATGTGTCACAGCTCTGCTGAAAGCTGTAGTGCAATCAGCTCCTAACTGTGAAGGAAAGTATGGTCAAAGTGTACCCTTTCACTGCTTTCATTGTCTTCTAAAGATGCTTCCAGGACCTACAATTAACCTGACATGAAACTGGTATTTTGGTAAGTATTATGTTAATTATATATTCTCATACATGCACCTATTTATCTGCAACATTAAATGTTTTTCATTTTCTTTTGTAGAGGTAAGTAATTTTTTTCCTTTCCTTTTCTGTGCCACTTTGCCGCATAAAGAAATAAAATAGTGTCTGAAAAACACTGTTTCATACATATATCACTTAAATAACTGTGTTTCTGTGTGTGTGTGTTCAAAAAATCAAGTGGGGCACACTGTGTTTGAAGTGTCCTTTGGTATTTCATCTATATCAAAAACATAATCTGTACTAAGCAAAAAATTAGTTTACTTTGTCCACACTCCATTTTTCTTCCTTGTATACTAAAAATGTATTGATGTTTATACTCCAAACTTGTGTCACAGAAAATGCATATAACACTAGCTTTCACTCAGCTTCCATAATGTTTGAATGATCTCAAGTTACACGTTCAGAGATTTATCCCCATATGACTTTGCCTCATTTAAATAACAGCCAATTTTTTTTCTGTTTATCTCATTTTGTGTATGTGCCAGACATTATTTAACACAAACAATTAAAATCTTGCAGCAGTTCAGCATTATTAGTTTCTTAATGGATGCAGAGATGGGTGACAGACTGCAGGAGAAAGGAATGGTATAGGCAAGTGCCAAAGTTGTGGAGCAGAAGAACACTGATGGATGCATGAGGGGCTTCATGTAAATGGAATGGAATGGAATGGAATGGAATGGAATGGAATGGAATAGAATAGAATAGAATAGAATAGAATAGAATAGAA